>OX235274.1:134241399-134402648 GCA_944472155.2 Trichobilharzia szidati
CCGTCTTTGGCAAGAAGTTAAATCAGGTACAATCCTGATTTTGGTGTAGGGTGTTGAGGAGCTAAGAGTTTTGCCAGACTCCAAAAATTTCTTAGCTAGATCAACAGACTTAAATTTGAACAGTACAGGACATGGGTGGTTTGCGGATTTCTTACGAAGACGCAGAACCTGGCAGTCAGATACTGAAATGTTGCATGCCTGTAGACAGATTGCTTTAAGTTTGACAATAGGTACATTGTCAGGTATATTATATCCTAAAACATTGTATGAGGACATGACCCTCTTTACAGCCTCTGCAGTCAAAAAGTCTAGCAGGTGCTCAGATTTGAGGAGTGAATCTAAGGAAATCTCTTGTGATGGATCACAAAGTTGGAGGAAAGGAGTAATACTTTCAAACTTAGCCTGCAGGTCTGTTATGGATTTCTGAAGGATCTTTAGATCAATAGTATTACTCGCTACGTTATCAATTAGTTCTTCCGTTAAGTTTGGTACTAAAACTCTCGGTGTATCGATTGATCTTAGTGCAAATCCATCGTCAGGACTGATGTTTTTAGTGTCCTGCTGACTATTTGATGCTAGTCTCTTAACAGTACTAACTCGTTTAATAACTTTGACCATTATGCAGGTAAAGATTATAAAATTTTCTCAAAAATTGACAAAAGTGTGTGAAATACTGTTATATTATCTAAATAGATAAAAACAACAATAAACAGGTATGAAGTACAAACAAAAATAGACCACTATCAAACGAGTTAACTCTGATAATTATAAACCACAAAACTGAGGACTTCTCTATGGTTCTTTTGTGACACGCTGAAATGGTGGATATAGAAGAATCAACAGAACATAATGTTGAAACGCATCGTTTGTACACTGATACAAACGTCGAGTCAGAAAACATCAATACCCATCCCACTGGTGCTCCACCCATCCCCTTTTAATTCAGTTACTCCTCAGTCTGACAATCCATCCACTGTGAAGTACCAGTCCAATGTAGCTACCCAAGTTGGCAAGTTCTCTAGGCGTTATGACAAACGTCCCATTTCCATTAAGAAGCGCCGGAGGTGTCTAAGCAACAGAAACCCTATATACCATGTGCTGGCTGCCCTGTTAGCTATCATCAACCAGTTAAACATAAGAAAAGAGAAACCAAAGTATATAAATTACATTCCGAACCCAGAACACAAAAGCCCTTTGATATGATAGAGACACAAGCACCTCTAAGCCATCTTCCTAAGAGAGAAAGTCAATTATGATAGACCAAGCTCCTCGAGGTAGGCGCAATCGGTCTCAGCTATATCCAACCACTACTTCTAGACAAACAACACAACGAAGTAATCGGTATTATTCTGCTCATCCACTACACAAACGCACTGATAACCAGTCCCCTTTAGATGTTCTGTTGACTGAAGGTTATAAAAAAACCATAAATACCGTCTACACACTACATTTAGCAAGCCAATTAAGCCAACAGAACCCAATCATACATCTTATGTATTTAGTTGGGAGCATGTGCCGATGTCTGCACAAAACTTGCTGTGGTCTGATGACTAGCCGAAACAGATACCAACACTTCATTCTTATACTGGCAACAAATTACCGAATACTCATATCGAGTATACCTTTCACAATAACCCTGCCCCTACTAGCCGCTTCGGGCAGGATTTTCACCAGTGTCAGTTAACAGAAACACCTGGCATCATGCATATAGCACGCATGATATCAGATCAATTCCTTGCTGACATAGCGAACAGTCTACAGCTAGGGCAAGGTATATTTCCCGGGAGATAGCTGACACAGTGTCGACACCGAACGCGGATACTAATCTCCCTATAATACTAATATCTGATTATCACACAGGTGTCTCTCACTGCATACCCTATCCAAACGACAGATCACCCCTGACTACTACCTCACAAACCTGCCTGAATTGAGACATCTTACAGGTCAGCTTGTCCTCCACATTCTAACCTTTCGGGTCTTTGAACAGAGGTAGAATGCTCGCCAATCACACAGGTGGTCCGTGGTTCGATCCCCGGCCACTGACTCACTCCTTTACCTCGATAAGCAAGTAATAAGACTGGTAAGGAGGGAAGGATGGGCATGAGGCTAGCGAATAAACACCACTGCTGCTGAAATGAAATCCATAACAGTTAGTTTAAGCTGGCCACGTAGGAAGGTGTTACACTACCTGACTGACTGTTGGGGATCCTCGGGATGGTAAAAACCAATGAAGGTTGGAGACAATTGGTGATATGGCTAAAAAGCCTCGTTGTCAATAGCTAGCGCAGATGCATTCACTCCTGGTGACTTATAATTTCAAATGAAACTATAATGTTCTTCGTTATTACTATTCCTTTTGCCTCATATTCCTGTCTTCTGTCTCTATTATGCATTCCTTCTACTTTCTTCTCTTGCTTTGTGTGCTACATGGAATGAAGTGTGGCGACTTGAACTGCTACCCATCGATGCAAAGTTCTGTGTCGAAAACAGACAGACTGCTGCTGAAACCTCAAGATTCTAGCTTGAAGCCCTATTTTCCACTGGGAGCGTACAGGAATCAAATTATAATAATAATCAACTCTGTTGTACACTACGTTGTTTGTACCTGAGAAACCTTTGTACTGTATACTTTCCTGAACACAATGTTCAGGTAATTTTAAGAGGATAACGTCTCTATAGATAATTCAATTGGGTGTCAGTTGGTAGTAAAACTGATAATCAGGTACACAGTACAGGCTACTTCACATGAACTTATTAGTGACTTAATAGGCAACTTATATTTAGGACACAGCATATTATTCAAATGGTAGCTGACATCTTATTGACATCCAACTACGACATTAATATTCTTGATAATTAAACCTGTGAGGATCATGTCACATCACATCCAAATGATCATTTACTGCCCCCTACCGTCTTACAATTTGCATTTAGATATGATAGAGGAGATTTGTAGCTCAGGTGGATGATTTTGTTGTGGTTGTGTTCTCTGAGCGGGATAGTTAATTTGCGACGCTTTCATAGCCCTACTAGACGACATCTTCAGCGCATACACTTCAGTTTGAATTGAAGTGAGCTTTTAGATTTCTCCACGAGTTTATTAATCATCTCTCCCGGTGACCTTGGACGTGACTGATTGTGTTCGTGTGTTTTCACACCCTATAGGTGGCTACTTGTATTGGAACTGATTTTTTCTTTCACTTGAACTTTGACCTTTTGTGCGTGAGGTTTCTTTCTTATCGGTTGGTAGATTTTGTCAATCTCGATGTGTCTGTTGATCGATGATTCACTGGAATACCAGGCTGGCTCCTAAAAATTCTCTGGCATTCTTGGTGGTTCTTCTGTCTAATATTTGAACGTTAGTTGTCCCAGTCGAATTGATGTCTGTGGTTGTCTGTGTTGAGTGATATGAGGGAGCGGATGTCATGTCTTTTGACGGCCATCATCATCAATCAAAATCTACCAACCGATAAGAAAGAAACCTCACGCACAAAAGGTCAAAGTTCAAGTGAAAGAAAAAATCAGTTCCAATACAAGTAGCCACCTATAGGGTGTGAAAACACACGAACACAATCAGTCACGTCCAAGGTCACCGGGAGAGATGATTAATAAACTCGTGGAGAAATCTAAAAGCTCACTTCAATTCAAACTGAAGTGTATGCGCTGAAGATGTCGTCTAGTAGGGCGATGAAAGCGTCGCAAATTAACTATCCCGCTCAGAGAACACAACCACACCAAAAAATTTGCATTTAATTATGAAACCGTCCGAAAGTCTTATAGTGACGCAAATATAGTAATTAGTTAGTCCAATAACACCTACTTTTACATAGATCACAGACAAAGAAAATTGTACCAAGAGGTTGTCCGTGCACTTAAATCATGTGGACAAGGTAGATCTGCTGTTCTGTCTAACTTTAAATCAGTCGTGAAAAAATACATAAGCTTAACTGCATTGGCTCCTATTTGCAGACTGTCATTCATTATAGTGACTGGAGCCACTAACGAGAGTTTGATAGTGAACAATTATAATCCTTCTTCAAGGGATGGAGGAAAAGGTGAAGGTTGGGGAGGGGGGGGCGAATCACCGATTTCCACTAAGCAAGGCATATGCGTACCTCATTTCAATCGTCGAGTTCCACCAAAGCTCCATAACTCAGTGTGGGTTAAAACGAAAACCACCAGAATTAAGCCGATAATTTTTCCCAAGATAGTCATGTCAGATAGGCTCTATTTCACAGTTCGCCTCAGAAACTTAACACGTACCTGAGGCTGACAGCAGATGCAGTTATGTGCATGTTTGATCGCCCTGGCATTAAGAGAATTGGCCTTCCTGGACGATTGTGTCTTTAAAAATAATACAGAGATCTGAGAGATTAAGTCGCAGACAGGAATTTCATTAAGGAGAAATATCATTTACAAAATACCTACCTATGCACACCGTCCTATAAAACACTGATCACACCATCCCACGTAACATCTTAATAGCAGAACATTGCTTAGTTCTGAAAGGTCTACTGGATAGTGCCATTGTTCGATTGGAAACTGGTTTTCGATTCCTTTAAACATCCTTCGCGCGATCACACAAGGTTGCTTTAGTTTCGCATACTTTAAAAATTTGATTTCGCTAACAATACATTCTCTCAAGTTTTCACCTGTGCTTTTTGACACATCGTTGTTAGCACATTGTAGAGCGTGAATGCATTACAGCATATTAGCCAGAATTAGATATCGTATATAATAAACGAATACTGAGCAAGAGGTGAGCGAAGCACGAGGACAGACATTCCTCTAATTTATCTACACTGACTCCCACCCTTCCATCGTGGCTTTCATCAATAGGATAATTTATGCAATCAACACAAATAGCTTCTCGATCCTTCTGTAGTAATATTAACATCCAAATTCGGTCTCCGGCATGTTATTAGATCTGATGACTTCATCTCCTCAGCTGTCTGGTGATATAAGTATACGTACGTATATATACGTATATGTTTATATACATAGAATATTCTAGAATAGTAGTCAATAACAATATTAGTGTTTTTTAAATAATATCGATGTGTTAAGTAACATCACAGTGGAATCACCACAGTTCATTAAAGATACTTAAATTATTATAAAAATAATAATGTAGATATAGTAGCAAATAGAATATCAACTAAAATTAGTGAAATTTCCACAAAAATTAAGGATTATTCAAACCTAGATGGCCAAGCGGGTAAGGAAAATGTCTGAACTAGCTTCTTTTGAACATATAAATTAGGCTTCTTAATGTGGATCCCAACAGCCAGCCACAACAGTATTCAGTAATCGAACTCTTAAGGCGAAGTTAAGATTAGTTGGTTGGTATGCGATAAATGACTTTGAAAGCATGGTTAACATCACTCTTGTGTGCTCTCTGTATCCACAAGATGAGTGAGATAGAATAGCGCTACGAATAGATTTTGTTTGTCTTTTACCTAACCACTTTGCAGGATAATATTCGGAAACCCGACGAGAAACACGTCTAACTGTACGGCCTATGCAACTAACTGGCTCCACAGGAGCGGTTAAATTGGTAGATACACATGGAAGAGGCGAAATTAGGCATTTTATCGTTTACTCCCGAACGCAAAATATGAGGGGGGATGGTTTTGAAGACACAGCGTAATTCAGCAGCAGGGAATGCTCTTTTTACCGCCGATTTCTAAGGCATTGTGTTAGTATCTCGCTGATGTTGTCCTCGAGGAACTGAATTTGTAAGAATAAGGCCTTTTTAGGAACTGTTGGTACCTTGGGCTGCTTTGATTGAGGATTCATATTCTTATCAATAAACTTTTCTGGATATTGAGTGATGGTTAGTATGCTACTGACCAACTGATATTGTGGTCAGAGCTATCTGCAAGCCAAGGTTGTAGACAGCAGATTACGCCAGTGTTTATGTCCTGAGTCGGAGTCATGAGGAAATAACAATAACAAAGCTTAACCTTGAGGAACTCAACAACCAATCACAGCAGACTTTACGTGTGTAAATACGATTCGCAGATATGTGGCTTAACTGTCTTGGAAACAGGCACAAGAGATGACAGAATAACCTTGAGCAAGAAAACAACCAATCAGAAGACGTTGCTTCTCTGCTAACAATAACGCTAATAACAATGTAGGTAAAAATCTATAAATATCTGTTGATTTTCTCAATAAAGGATCTGTTGCCTGGCGCTTGTCTCCTCTCTTTAAAACATAAGTAGTTAAAACCACCCACGTAAATCAGTAATGTTTATAAGATAGGTTTTCTCCTTCTATGTTTAGATCGCTGCCATTTGGCTAACAAGTACTAGTGGTTTATGTGTGGGATTTATATCTACTTTTCAGCATTATCCATTTATGCATCTTGCCGCTTATTTGCCTGTAGTTCTCATTATTAGTATTATTTATTTCTTCACGTTCTCAGTGGAACATAGGGCTTCAAGCTAGAGGCTTGCAGTTTCGACAGCAGTGTTTAATTTTACAGGATGGGGTTGCTAGCCTCATACCCAACCTTCCCTCTTAACCAGTCTTATTACTGACTTAGTGAGGTTAAGAAGTGCGTCCGCAGGGGATCGAACCCCGGACCACATGCGTGGTTGGCAAGCATTCTATAGCTGTGCCACTGACGCACTTCTCATTGAGTGATGTTATTTCCACTAAGACACCTGATACACGCCCAGTTGACAAGTGACATATAAGATGTGTATCCTGAGTCCGAACTTTTAGTCGCCATCTATGAAATAGCATCATATCAGTCTTTAGACATAGTCGAAGCGTTGATATGTAGTGCACCTTGAATGTTTGAATTTTTGTTTTAATGCATTAATTCACTATGGCGCCGCACATAATCAGGTTTTTCCGGCATGACTGTACACACGTGGTTGTTGTACTACCATTAAGCGCACTCTTAGAGCTTACTACTCAGCCGGGCAACAAATAAGTTGTACAACATTCGTATTTTTTTAAATTGATATTTAATTTTGGGTAAAATACAACTCTCATCAGGACAGTACTTACACGCTAGGTAGTATACTGCTAAGGGTATTAAGAGGAGAAGTTTTTAGTAATCACGGTAAGTTGAGGTCTGTCTTGAGTACAATCAAGACCTACAGATACCAGGAGCCAGCAAGTTAACACAGAGACTGAACACTTTGGTTTAATACGTGATCAATCGACGGGGAATACAAAAACTAAAGTTAGGCACATACCGATAACTACATATTATGGCGACAGTCAAAACCTGTTTCTGTACATACTCTCATCCAGACAACTGCATATCATGCTGTTTTGTGACTCATTCACCGTTCTACAGTACCCATGATTGATACAACATATCTTCTTGGATAGATTTCCTGTATTACGACAACCTCGATATCTCTAGGCATACATATCCATCAACAGCGGCTGCATACCTATTCATCAAAGACACCACTCCTCCACATCTAAAATCTGCCTATACGCCTATTAACCCGACAGGTCTCAAATACCACCTACCTCTTGATGAAACTGGCAGTGTAATTCGTGTACCGCATTTGTATTTTCGCGTGTTTACTGTAGACCCGCAGCTCCAGCCTTGTGTCTCCTCAGGTAAAACAAGAAGTCATTCCATCAAAAGACTTTATGCACGTACGTTTAAGTATAAAAATTCCACTATACCATATTTGACGGCACGTATTTTATGTGATGAAAATAGTGTCAGGCATGAACTAACTAACTTTCTTTGCACCACTAAATAAACTATTTCTTCCACCCTTACAACATCAAACTTTATTGTTATTGTTCTTCTTATATTTATAATCCTCGCAATTTTTTGTTTTTATTTGCTTATTTTTTCATAAGTTTGAATATCACTTAAGCTGTGTTATAACTTAATTTTGTATTTCCCCTCACCATATTGCTTTATCAACAGAACATTAGATTCAATAATCTATAACAAGCTACAATTTCCAAACTGAATCGACAATACTGTTTGAAACAAACTCACTGTTATTATTTCTATTATATTCAATATTCTCATTTTGTACTTCGAATATTTTTGACTTTTTACCGTAAATGTGGACAACTCCCTCTGGGAAATTTTGTTTTAAGTTGATTTATATTTTGAGTAAATCAGATGCAATATTGTGACAAATGCTGAGAATTCCATTCTGTATTAGAAGTGTGGTGAGAGCTGGCTGCTAGCCAAAGTTGGTAGACAGTAATTGACGTCAATGTTTATGTCCCCAATATTGGTGGTGAGAAAATGAGAACAAAGGCTTTGCGTAGGCGGATATAGTTAGCATATGGATGATCTGACACTGCCACAAAGAGATGCAAGGTTAACTTTCTGTGAGAAACAACCAATTAAAAGACTGCATTTTCTACTAACCAAAATCTACAATAATGTACATTATTATTATTCCCTTGGGTTCCTAGTGGTACATAGGGCTTCAACTGCACGTCTCCACTTGCTTCTATCTTCTGCTGTAATTTTCACCTGCCTCCATGTTAGTCCATACTGTTTCAGTTCCTCATCACACGATCTCCTCCATGTCACCCTTGCACTGACGTCCCACTCGCTGCTTCCCTTTCGGGTTCCACTCGAGCGTTGGCCTGATGCGCGATGTCACCCAACGGCCTCCTCAGCGAGTGTCCAATCCATCTCCACTTTCTCCTACATATTTGTTGAGCGATTGGTTCCTGTTTTGTTTGTTCCCATAGTTTCTTGTTCCTGATTCTTTCCGGCCATCTAATCTTCAGTATAGAGCCAGCGAAGACAGTTGTTGATAAAGGTCTGCAACAGGCTGTTGGAAATATTCTTTGTGACCCGCCAACTTTCTGATCCATCCGTATAGAAGAACTGTCTGACTTGACGTTTGTATTGAAAATCCGAATTTTGTTGTTGATGCAGGCTGAGTGACGAAGATTTCCAGATTGGTTTCAGGTTGATGAATGTGTTTCTCGCCTTCCTGATTCTCGATTTGACATCCTCGTCCGTTCCTCCTGTAGTTGAGACAATGCTCCCTAGCTAGATAAGTGAATGAAATAACCTCTTTCAAATCCCTCCCGTTGATGGTGATTGGCGCTGGATGTTGTTGCTGCTGTTGTTGTTTGTTGGTTATTTTCATGACCTCCGTCTTGTCTATGTTCACCTGGAGTCCTGTCTTTGCTGCTTCTTCGACCAGTTTGTCGGTTTTCCCTTGTAAGTCTTCGATCTTGTGTGACATCAGACATAAATTATCTACGAAATCCAGGTCTTCTAGGTTCTTCACGTCGGTCCAGGATATCCCTGTCTTCTCGTTTCCCACTGTCTGACGCATAATCCAGTCGACCACGATTAGGAATATCATTGGTGATAATAAGCACCCTTGTCTGACTCCTGTGTTTACTCCAAACGCTTCGCTGAGACAATAATGTACATTAAAATCTATAAATATGTGTTGATTTTCCTTAATAAACGATCTGTTGCCTAGCCCTTGTCTTCCGTTGTTACATAAGTACTGTTTTTGGAATAAAGTAGATTATTATTATAATTAATTATTACGTCTGTTCACTTAGATCGCTAAAGTTTAAAATTACCCAAATAACACTTCCATGACTACACACGCTTGGTTATTAAAACAAAAACACATGCAGATTATGGCGCATTAATAAATAGTTCATTATCCCGATTTCTTTGCTTCACATTATAACATAATCATCTGAATACATAAATACAATAAAATTGAAACATTGAATGGAAAAACAACAACCAATAATATCGTCAACCAAAGTTGTTTTAATGAATAGTGTGAAGTATAGAAAATAACCAGAAAATAAAATAAATACCTTGAAATATATTTACACGAAGGATACAGCTGTCAGATTAAAATAATAAATCTTATAAATTAATAGCAATATATGTATATATATAATTTCATTCACTTTATTGGTTTGTTTAAATGAAGTCAAAATACAGTAACAAATGAACACAGATTGAATATTGAACAAGTCGAGTTTATTCTCTCGCGCAAACACCACCCACCTAAACCTCAATTTTTTGTTTTGTAAAATGCGGAGAAAAAGACCACAGGGGATTACACATTTTCTTTATTAGAAAAAAAACACCCCAACAAAACAGGAAGAAATATGAAGAAGAGATTCGAAAGACAACTTGTTGCGTTTTGTTTTGTTAGAATAATTGAAAGAAAAATTCATGACGAGGCGGCGGGAAAGACAAAAAAAGGCGGGAAATTAATTTTATAGAAAAATATGTAAGCATTTACGAAATTTATTATTATTATTATTACTGTCATCATCATCATTAACATCTGTATTACAAATTATATGAAGTTCAAAAGGGGGAAATAATAATATTATTATTATTATAATACATAATACTTATTAAGGTTATAATGATAATATTTTAATTTCAAACATCTGGAAAACATGGATTTAAACTGTGCTCATAACAGATGGAAGCAAGTTCATAACAGAATTCATCAAAAATAATTGAAGCATAAACTAAATTACGTGTTTTATTCGAGATTTCAGTAGTATCTGAACTACCGGGAAATTTCAGATGACTTCCATCCATTGTCTTACTGCTATCACGATTACCATCATCGCCATTACCGTCACCTTCATCTTCTGATTCTGAATTATACACTTTCGACTTGCTCCGACGATGATCCGATGAGAAAAGTGATGAACGTGGTTGTCGTTGTTGTTGTTGCTGTGGTTGCGGTTGTAACGATGCACGTTTTAATACAGGACTAAGTGCAATTCGACTAGTTAATCCAAAGAGTTGATTAATCCGACTACGACTACTATGACGTATATGTGAGCCAATATTACTCAAACTGGTAACGCTACCACTACGATGTGAACGTTCATCACTGACTTTTTTACTATTATTATTAATATTATCCACCATTGACGGGGTAGGATAGATAACAGGTGATAAAGGGACAACATGTTGAAGAGAATTTTTGTGTAAATGACAATCTGTTGGATGATTTTGTGAAGGATTCGATGTAGCCCCTCTACGCTGAGAATCACCTGAAAATAGAAGAATAAACACTTCTCTAGATTAGGCAATACAATTTCAGAAAATATATAAAAATATAACGATCATATATGAATGAAAACTCTTGGAATTAAAGACATTGGATCATAGGAGGTATTAGGAAAAGAAAAAAGACGGTTTCAGCGAAGACAATTTTCTCTATGCCGAAGTCATCAACTAGGAAGCTGTACATACGTGTGTGTTTTTAAAGTAAATGGGTGAGAAAGTTCAAGAACTATTTCCCGATGAAGGGTTAAATTAATAAAATTACAAAGGAGAATTAGCTATGGTGTTAAAGTGTAAAATAAAACGAATAGAAGAAGGTAGAGTGCACACTAGTGCTTATAAAAAGCCAATGCATTCTGCTAATAGATATTTAGACTTTAATTCATCTCATCCGTCGTTATTTGTGAAGACAGGCTTAGTCAAGTGTCTAACAAACCGAACAGTAGCACTAAGTAGCACAAGAAAAGACCTAAATGATGAAATAAAACAGATAGAAGCGTCGGTGTCAAATGACTAACTATCCTATAAAATTCATTAGGAATATCAGGAAAGGTCAGAAATGAAATAAAAATAATGGGGCAACTAATAATGATAACATAAATAAGAAAGAATATAAGGCATCTACAGTTCTACCATATAAGGAAGGGACATTTGAAACCCTCTCTACGTAGGATTCTCAATAAAGCAGGTATCAGGGTGACATTCAAACCTACTAACTCACTCAGGTAAGATAAGCTCTGTAGGTTAAAGGACCCTACAGGTTGGCCTAATTAGACAAAATAATATAATTTACAAAATACCTTGCAATGACTGTGAGTACGGTCAACTACATAGGTCAAACTAGTAGATCGGGGGTAGTCAGATTGTCGGAACATGAGAATTTAGCTAAGGTTAGAATGGTTGATCCTGAGAAGAGAAGTAATCTAAAGAAAAGCTCAGCGATTGCACTGCATGTATTAACACACAACCACACAATAGGTTGAGAGAGGATCAAAATTCTACGAAGTAATATGAGTAGGTGGGGAAACAGAGAAACTGGTTACTGAACCCTTGTTCATCGAATAATCTACACTCAACACATTCAACAGGAATGACTCATCACTCCTACCGGAAATATGGAAAATACTACTACCAATCAAGTTAAGCGATGAAAAATAATGGAATTATATAAACGAAGTTAGAAAGTTGTGTGAGTGAGTACCTTGATATGATTATGAGCAGCAATAATAAAGTGTGCTTGAAACGTGGTCATCAGTAGACATTACTGTACTGCATAACACTGTGTGATTTTATCAAAATACATTTTATCCACAATGGAATTAAACTCTCTACCACCAGAGTACACAAGTTCTATTCTTGTGTAAAATTACAAAGTGTGAATAAACCGAAAGATCGGATAAAAAAACGAAGATAGTAGGGTTGTAATTCCTGAGAAAATTGACTTTTTGTGCAAACAGGGATTAAAAGTATAGTAAGCACAAAGTAGACAGGAAGTTCGGATAAAAGAACACATTAGTTACTTTGGACGGACACTCATTAGTGTGTCATGAATATTATCTTTTGTTTGGTGTAGACTGAATTCTATTAGTTAGGTTAACAATGTGACCTCAATAGTGATTATCCTATTACCCAGGTTATTATTATTACTGTTATTATTATTATTATCCTCTAATGTCACAAAAAGGCGTCGGTGGCATAGCGGTTAGGACGCTCGCCGACCATGCACATGGTCCGGGGTTCGATCCCTGGCCGACGCACTCCTTTACCTCGCTAAGCCAGAAATAATGCTGGTGAAGAGGGAAGGTTGGGCATGAGGTTAGCAACCCCATCCTGTATAATAAACCCTGCTACAGAAACTTCAAGTCACTAGCTTGAAGCCCTATGTTCCACTGGGGAACGTGAAGGATAAAAAAATGTCACAAAACCTCGGATACTTTCACGTAGGCGAAAACCAACAGACTGGCTGAAGAAGCTGACAGGCAGTGAAGACACGACTCTAGGTGAACATAGAGAATACGGAGATGATGAAAATAACCAACCAACCACGCACCAACAGTAACACCAAAAAAGAGCACCAATCACCGTCAGTGGGAGAAATTTCCAAAAGGTTGCTTCCTTCACTTATCTAGGCAGCCAGTATCATTTCAGCCATAGGCCAGCGGAACAGATGAAGATATCAAAGCTAAACAGTCAGAATCGGAAAGGCAAGCTACGCCTTTATCAAGCTGAAACCAGTTTGGAAATCTTCTTCACTCCACCTCAGCCATCCAGCATAAACATCAAGATTAGGATTCTGTTCAACACAAATGTCAAGCCAGTCAGTCAGTTGTTGTATACGGGTCAGAAACTTTCACTGCGCACGAGTCACGAAAAGCATTTCCAACAGGCCATAACAGACTTTTATCAACAGCTGCCCCCTTCGCTGGTTGGCTCCGTACTGAAGACCAAATAGCCAGTTGGCCGGTCAGAAAGAATTAGCAACAAGAAACAGTCGATCGCCCGACAAAGGCATTGATCACACGAAGTCAAATGGTGGATGGTGACTAGCAGTGATACGAATCCAGGATAAGGCGCGTTTCGTCCCACTTGGGATTCGTCAGCTATCTGAATGTACTTGCATTCCCCTGTGAGTCAGTGATGGTGTTCCCACCGAGGCTCGAACCCAGTGCCCATAGTTTCAAACACCAGCCAAAGCGTTATCCACTACTAGACCACTTGGGCCGCGAGAGCCATCTCTTGAGCAACGGGTCATATTAATTATTTAATTCCATTTTAGATTTCCACATCGATTGATTGAACCAAGCATTATTGTTAAGTGAAATTATGTATACATATATAGTAAGATTGAGTTAGTAAGTTAGATGACGTAATATAATTGACTAAAATGTTTCAACTTACGTCAGTGTAGCAACAGAGGTAATTACAGGTAGAGACTAAGTATAAGTGGGGTAGAGAATAATGCCATTTAAATCAGAACTGAAACTGAGCAAATAAGTTGGATGACAAAAAGGATGCCCCCGCAGCTCCATCTTAGAACATCTGATAGAATCCGGACACCAAGCTACACCGCAAACAAACTTCAAAGTCGTTTACAGAGTAAGAAGTAGTCTCCCTAAAGGTGTACGAATCAGACTTCTTCAAACTGCAGAAGCAATGGCGGTTCACTTGCTAAGTCCTGAACTCTGCATACAGAAGAAGTTCGTTCAATCACTACACTTGCAATGGACGTAATCTATCTTATTACCCGACAAGTAAATTCTACCTAATCTCTTTTTTTCTGTCTTTTCAATAGCATTATTTTGTCTTTTCAATTGTAATATTTTACATTTTCAACCTTCTTGTTCTCTACCCGCATCCGATTTGATTTCTACACCTCATTCCCACTGTTACTGACTTGACCAACGCTCAATTTCTAGTCATTTATGTTAAGTCATCCAATTTATTCACTCAATTTTAGTCCTAATTTAGATGGCATTACCCCATCTACCCCACCTCTACTTAGTCTCTACCTGTAATTACCTCTGTTGCTACCCTGACCTAAGTTGAAATTATACATACATATAAAAGGCATACCTTTCTGCTGACTGTTTGAAGGATTTGTTGTCATCTTTTGTCGTCTATCGATCTGTGAACTACCCCCACCAGCACCACCACCACCGCCACCACCACGATGTGTTGTATAAAAATTTGGATCAATTGTCATTTTAAATGGACCCGGCCATACAATATTCAAGTAAACACGAGCACGGAATACAAGTGACTTCCATTGTTCAACAGATTCGGAAGCAACTACAATTTGACTGTTAACTGATCTAAGAACCTAAAAAAACGCCGACAAAATAAATGAATGAAGGTTAAACAAAGTGACACTTTTAGTGCTGTTTTTTTTAAGGCAATGAAACAATACAGTTATGCTAATTCAACTTTAAAATTTATCTTTGATAGTAAATGAAAAAAAAATAATTAGTTACAGGATATCATCATGAGCTGACAAGAGTTAGAGAACCATTGGAAAACCACCAGGGATTACTGCACACCTGTTTCCGTTGTCCTAGTTTGGGACTCCTCATCAGTACGCAACCACCCCACTGGGGTTCAAACCCAGGACCTTCCGGTTACAAGGCGAGCTCGTGACCCTAAGGTCCTGGGTTCGAACCCCAGTGGGGTGGTTGCGTACTGATGAGGAGTCCCAAACTAGGACAACGGAAACAGCTGTGCAGTAATCCCTGGTGGTTAGGACTCTCGCCGACCATGCACATGGTCCGGGGTTCGATCCCCTGCCGGCGCACACCCGATATCTATGGTCGGCCTGTAAATTTGGGCTACCGATATCCATGCTGAAAATTCCATACTTGTACTGAAAATACGGTGTGGAATCAAGCTGTAATCAAAATAAAAATAATAAATGGTTCTCTAACCAATGTCAGCTCATGATGAAATTCTGTAACCAATCAACCAAATTCCTACAAACCAACACTTGAAAAAACGATTAATATTATTACTATTCCCACAGGTTCCAGATGGAACACAGAGAGCTTCACAACAGCACATCTTCATCTCATCCTAATCTCAGACTGCCGTACATCTTATTTATATTTATCAAAAATGTCTATTATTGAGTAATAGGATGTGAATAAAAATCAGTAATACAGGATAATGTACATTCAGAGATAATAATATGAGTATTATTGATAAATTACAATCAGATGGGAAATAACACGAGTGTTTTTATAGTCAAAATAAGTAACCTGTTAGGATGTTGTGATTTGCTTGAATTGAAATAGAATTCTGAGATTATTTATTATCCTCTTCTGATTTGACTGACTGACTGGTGGTAATAATATCTTCCATATTTCTGGTATTTGCACTGAGTAATTTCTATTGCATGTGTTGGTTGTGTAGACTCAATGAACCAGGATTCAGTAATCAACCTCTCTCACTCTCCACCTACATAGATTACTTCTTAGAATCTTTACCCTCTCCCACCCTATTGTGTGGTTTTTTGTTAATGCATGTAGTGCAATTGCTGAGCTGTTTTCTAGATTACTTATCTTCTCGGGGTCAACCATTCTTACTTTCTATTTTCCGATATCTAATCGATTCCACACATGTATATAAATGAAGGAAAAAAGTGTGAGTAGTGTCTTGATATGATTATGAGTGGCAATAGTTAATATTACTGTACAATACTGTGTGATTTATCAAAATAAAATTTTATCCATAATGGAGTTATACTGTTGCTAAGATTTGTGTCAGTACAGCGGTGATTCCTTACCGCAAAGAAATATCCGATGAGATAAAGCGAAACCTTATCGATCATAACATATGAGTGTATTTTCGTGCTACTAACACCTTACGCTCGTCACTGGTTAAGGTTAAGGATAAAAACAGAAGAAGAAAACCAACAGAATTGTGTGTACCAGATCAACTGTAGGGACTGTGACGCCCTATATGTAGGAGAAACTTCCAGACAGGTAAATATAACAGTGAAAGAGCATAAACAATGTCTAAAGATGGTTCCAAAGACCTCTGCAAACTTGAAGAAGCTAGAAAACAGATCATCGATTGCACTGCATTATATAGAAACGGGATACAAATCGACTTTGATAAAAATAAGGTTCTACAGAAAGGTTTTAGTTCGTATAAAGAAAGACTGACTGCAGAAGCCCTAAATATATATGGGTGAATCCCAACAGTTGGAATAGACGTGAAGGTGTGATGTTAGCTGATGTATGGCGAATCCTGATTAATAAATTAAAAAATGGATTTGTATCAATAATTAATCATACTTGGTCAAAATACCCTATTGTCTATATCTTCTTATGGAGAGGCTAACAAATGTTTTATGTCACCGAAAATACCCATTGAGTTATGAAGAAAATAAAAGACGAATTCAGCGAAGAAAATTTTCTTTATCGACGAAATCATCTTCACAGATCTGTACAGTCGTATTTATATTTACCAAAAATGTATAGTACTCTATCATTGAGTAATAGTGACAGATGACATAATTGATATAATTACTCAGAAGTGGCTTTAGAAGCAAAAATATAAAAGCTGTAAATTACGTCTTACTCAACGGCACAAAGGAAGAAAGGGTTAGACATTTGATAGGGCTAAAATTGCTATTGAGTGACAATAAAAGCGGTAGTTGAGTGTCAATTTAACAAGTGTGAAGAGGGTGTGAAAATGTACAACAGGGAACATATGAGAGTGATAATGGTGAATTAATTATTAAAGCAAAAGCAAACTAAAAATAAAATTGAAAATAAAAAAAATTTCTTTTTACAAACAATGACTAATGAAGAGGTTAAGACCAAGGTAGACTAAGAGACTGGACAAACGTTTTGTGTATATAGAGTTCGGAGTTGTATTGACGAATTGCCAGCGCCTCCGTCATACACAAAAGCCGAAACCTGACGCCCTTTGTACCATTTAGCCTCACCTTGTAGATGATCTTGAAAGACGACTCTGATGGAGCTACGTGGCCTGAGTTCATCAAGTGCTCGACAGTTGAGCTAGTAATTGCCTTGCATTGCACTTTTACTAACCATGTCGGATAATGTTCAGAGATGCGTTTGGAAAGTGTGCGCTTTGTGCGGCTAATATAACTATCTCAACAGGAGCAGGTGAATTTATAAACACACATTGAAGTGGCCAGTCCAAAGCGGCAGTTTATCCTCCACACATCCGTTGATAATTTGTTGGCTGTAGAAATCGATTCGTCGCTCAGCCATAAAGAAGGCTTTCCTCAGTGATCTGCATAAGCGATTCTTCAGGATGTCAGCTGCAGTATCACCTTTAAATTCAACGCTCGTAAATAGCAGTTTCTTTGGCATCACCGTCTGGGTTCTTTCAGGCTTTCCCCTTAACTTCATGTTTTTCTCGATAAATCTTGGAGGATATCCATTCTCTATGAGGACTTGTCTGAGTCGCCCCAGTTCCCCATCGATTGTATCACTGGAACATATCCTTCTTATTCTTGAGGATAAGGAGTAGATCAGGTTTCTCTTTCTTCTCAAAGGGACCCAACTATGAAAATTCGTGTACTGACCATTCCATGTTGGTTTCATCTCCCCCTCCTCCTCACATGACCTCCTTCATGGCACTCTGGGGACAATACCAAAATCATCGTTTTGCCTGGTGGTCTCTTCACTCAGAGTGTGAATCCCGAGCCATCTGCATTTTCTTCAGCATATCTGTTGGGAAACAGGGTTTCGGTAACTTCGTTACCAACGAACCATTGACTAACTCTGACTGGTTTCAAACGTAGAACTTTGCACACATGTGCACCAGTTCAAGTTGCCACACTACACTGCATGTAGCACACAAAGCAAGACAAGGGAGAGTAAAAAGAGATTCAAAAGAGAGAGAGATACAACAAACAGAAGTGTGAATGAGGGAAAGAGAATAGTAGTCATATGGAAGAACAATAGAGGAGTTTTATTGGATATGACTGACAAATCCCAAAGAGTGAATGCGTCTATCCCAGCCATTTAGAACGAATATTTTAAGCCATATCACCAATTGTCTCGAGTCTTCATTGGTTTTTACTATCTCGAGGACCTAAACCAGTCAGTTAGGCAGTCAGTCTACACCTTCTTACGTGGCTAACTGGCTGGTTTAAACTAACTGTTGTAAATTTGATTGACTGATGAAGTTATGTTTTGGTTTGACCACCACTAGCTCTCTCTTTTCCAACTTGATCAATCGTATGTCAGCTACAATTATGTGTCACAGATATACGCACAACGTGTAGCACAAGTGATGTACACAGTAGATATTTGTTCCTCATTATGTGAAGTGCATTCAATCTAGTTTTTTCGTGTTCATAATTATACTACTTTTCAATATTTAAGTACTATCATTTCGTGCAATTCTTTCCCTGGGATGAACTTGAACAAAGCAAAATCAACAATTTAAACAAGATAATTTTCAGGTATTGGTTTGGTAGGGATTTTTTTTATTGGTTGGAGGGTTTAGTCATGAGCTGACATCAGTTAGAGAACCAGGGAGTACTGAACAGCTGTTCCGCGAGCGTAGTTTGGGATTCTTCACCGTGCGCACCCACCTCACTGGGGTTCGAGCCCAGGACCTTCTGGTTACAAAGCGAGCTCGTAGACCATTCAACCACTGGGACCTGATCCAATGGCCAGGCCATGGATTACAACTTCTGCCAATTCTTGACATTGCGCGACCACTTCGCAATGTCTTCCTTCGATGAATTACTGCCGCACACTTTCAACCTTCTGTACCCTACTAGTCACGACTGCCTCCTAGAATCCCGGGTTAACTGCCTGAATAGGGACCCTGACACCAACGCGATATCCGGCTATCGACCAAACGGCGGGTGTACTGCTCAGCGATCCGCTCCGTCGTCCTTTATGGCTGGCTGTGAGACATGGCCATTGAGAGTGGAAGACATGAAAAGGCTGCCTAGCAGTCTTTGATCATAGGTGCCTGCGTTCTATCTCCCATGTGAAATGGTATAATAGGGTGAGTAATATTGAGGTAAGTCATCGGTCGAGTGCTAGGTAAATGGGAGGGGAAATCGATAGACAAGACTGTGAAGTTACATCGACTGAGATGGTTAGGTGTTACGCATGCATGCCTAGTCATCGCCTTCCTCACACGACGGGCAATGTTAGTTGACTGACATAGGGACAGGTTGGAAAAGAGCCAGTGGTGGTGTTGCTCAAACCAAAACATGGCTTCATCAGTCAGTGAAATCCATAACAGTTAGTTTAAACCAGCCACGTAGGAAGATGTAGACTTCCTGGTTGGGGTCCTCGGGACGGTAAAAATCAATGAAGGCTGGAGACAATTGGTGATATGGCTCAAAATGGTAGTTCTTAGTGGCTGGCACAGATGCATCCACTCCTTGTGACTTATAATATCCAATAAAACTACATTGTTCTTCGATATTACTATTCCTTTTGTCTCATATCTCTGTCTATTGTCTCTAATATGCATGTCTCCTACTTCCTTCTCTTGCTTTGTGTGCTACATGGAGTGACGTGTGGCGACTTGAACTGCTGCACATCTGTGCAAAGTTCTATGTTGAAACCAGTCAGTCAATCAGTCTCTGACACCAAACCAACTCGGAACCTATTGCTTAACAACTATGCTTAAGAAAATGGATATAAACAGGACAAAATCTGAGACTGTTGAGTGATGCCGCGCATCAACCAGGCACACGACTGGAATGTGAATGTGAATCAAAGAGTTGGGGGCACGGGTCCAAGTATGACAGTGGGGGAGTTTACGTGAGCAAGAGATGAAAGCAGCGCATAGAGGATCGTGGAGCCAGCTAAAAAGGATTCCAGAGGGAATGGGATGAAATGAAAATGTGATATTTGAAGCCCTCTATGTTTCACATGGAACCCAAGGGGATAGTAAGATAATAAATAAAATAACTATTAATATTACGTAATCAAGAAAAGAACCACAGATGGATTGACAAGTTGGACATTAATTAGAGGGTGAGAAGAAGACAAAGCAAGCAGCACATATTACCTACTTACGAGTGTTCAGTTTTATTGATTCTGAGTGATCAATAAGTTCAAAAGAGGTCAAATATTCAGACCAAGAGGACGAAGAAAAATAAACGAAGGGGTATGAAATGACACCGACAAGTTTAACTGAAGTAAGGAAATTTATATGATTTTAAAACGCCGATGATCAGCGACTGCACTACTGAAGATATCTTACACCTTTCAGTGGTAGCATCCTAACAATATGCTCCAACATGCGGCTACAAATCCTTCTGTACTTTTTGTCCGATGTATATGCTTTGCCAAGTACATTTAAATTTGAATACGCAGTTGGAGATCAGAAGAAGATGGAGGGAGGTGTCTTGTCAACCCACTTCAGTCCTACAGGAGGTCAATCGCTAGCCAGCCCGAATAGCTTAGTGGTAACGTCTCTGACTGCAGCCGTCACTGAGTGACACGGGTTCGAATCTCGCAAAGGAGGTACATGAGTTCCTTCAAGGTTGCAGATACGCCTTGCTGACGAGTGCCAAACTAGCACGAAGCCTAGGTCAAGCAAGGCTTCCTGTGGCCGATTGCCTCCAACTATCTAATATCATCAAACCTTAGATCATCTCAATTGAAATATGGCTAACTAAGTGCAAATGAATTTACCCAGAAAGTCCAACTGGTTGACAGGAGTAGTATTCAACTACTCATTTCCACCAATCAGTAGTATGTAACATCAGACATTTATCCCACATTTTTCATTGGAATTTATTGAGGGATGGGGGGAAAACTTCATAGGATAACATAAACTCCTTTCCACTTCATCACAGAGAATAATGTCTACCTAGAATATTCTTTATTCTACCTAACAAGCTTTGTTAGATGACAACAGCACTAATAAAATGTCATATGGTTGAAAAGAAAATACAACTAACCGTACAGGAATCCATCTTAACTCAAAGATACTTTATTTAGAATCGATTTTTGTATTGATAATTCACTTGAGAAAAAGAACACACTCCAATTATAATAACTAGCTGATTGTTAACTGTGTGAGAGAAGAGGTTACTTCAGTCACTCATCTTACAGTCTTTTTAAACTTTATTCAACCTGTTTATATCTATTTTTAGTAAGTCATTCAATACTATCGCACACTTACATATGTTTCTTTTATTATGCTAATCTGTATTCTCATCTGTTCTCACTTTTTTCATACCTGTTAAGTGCACACTTAACCACTACTGCAAGACTCTTTAAACCTTTAGAAATTGATGTCTCACGCAAACTAGCTAAATCACTTCACTCAGCCAACCAGCACTGTGTCAACCAAAAGACTCAACAACGAAAGAAGATAAAACCAACATCGCATGGAGGATTTCATCATGAGTTGACATCAGTTAGAGAACCACTGGAAAACCTAGGAGTACTGCACATCTGTCTCGTTCTAGTTTGGGACTCTTCAGCAGTACGCGCCCACAGGGTTTCGAACCCAAGGCCTTCTGGTTACAAGGCAAGCTCGTAGACCATTGAACCACTGAGACCCGATCCAATGGTCCTTGAAAATGGTAATTGAAACAACCGACATCATCTACAAACTAAATTGTAACAACTACGAAAAACACTACATTGGCCAAAGTGGACGACGTTCTCTTTGTCTTCGTATCCACAAACATAAGCTAGCAGTCAAAAGACATAACATCCATCCACTCATATCACTACATACAAACAACCACGGACATCGATTCGACTGGGACAACGTTGAAATATTAGACAGAGTAAACAACACCAAGAATGCTAGAGAATTTTTAGAAGCCAGCCTGGTGTTCCAGTGAATCGTCAATCAATAGACACATTGGCATAGACAAAGTTTACCAATCGATAAGAAGGAAATCTCATGCACAAATGGTCAAACTTCAGGTCAAGGAAACAATCAGTTCCAATACACGTAGCCTAGAGGGTGTGATAATACACAAAAACCACTCACGTTCAAGATCAGGTCACCAGGAGAGATGACTAATAAACTCGTGGAGAAATCTCAAAGTTCACTTCAATTCAAATTGAAGTAAGCGCTGATGTTGCTTAGTGGGTGGGGCAATGACAACTTCGCAAATAAACTATCCAGCTCAGAGAACACAACTACATCAAAATCATCCACCTGAGCTATAAATCTTCTCCATTATATATATATATATATATATATATATATATATATATATATATCACCAACTGTCTCCAGTCTTCATTGGTGTTTACCGTCCCGAGGACCCCAACTAGTCAGGAAGTCTACACCTTCCTACATGGCTTAAACTAACTGTTATGAATTTCATTGACTCGCTCCTTCTCAACCAGATCCCATATCAGCTAACATTGCCCGTCGTGTGAGGAAGGCGATGGCTAGGCATGCATGCGGAACACATGTCCTAACCATCTCAATCGGTGTAACTTCACAGTCTTATCTATTGATTTCCCCTCCCACCTACCTAGCACTCGACCGAAGCCTAACCTCAATATTGCTCACCCTCTTATACCACTTCACACGGGAGATAGAACGCAGTCACCTACGATCAAAGACAGCCAGCCGGTCTTTTCATGTCTTCCACTCTCAATGGCCAGGTCTCACAGCCAGCCATAAAGGAGAATGGAGCGAACTGCTGAGCAGTACACATGCCCTTTGATCGACAGCCAGTCAGCCGATAACACGTCTACTAAGCGAGAGTTGGTGTAAGTTGGCAGGTATATGCCACACGAGCCTTCTGTATCCGTGTTGAGACTTCGTCAGCGACCAAACCTTTGGGGATAGCTGATGCAACTCCCCAAATAAGTACCACATCACGAATTGACAGGGTTTGAATTCAGTAGTTACTGAGTGATCGATCCAGGTGATTAATTTGGCCGGAAAGCTCTGTCTGGTAACCAGAAGATACTAGGATTCGATTCCTGATACGGTTACAGGTGTGCACAGCTGCAGAATCCTAAACTACGAGGAAAGAACTGTCCAGTGCTCTCTGATTTTCAATGATTTCCCCAACTAATGTTAATTCATGACGAGACTTACGTCGAAATCCATTGAAATATTTACAAAACTTATAGTCTAAACACGATTAGACAAACATTAACGTCGATACACTCAAACACACACACACACACACGAACACACAGAAGTAGACATCCCACACTTACCTTATATAGCGTATTCACAGATGGCTTGACACTTAACCCAACTGGATTCAACAGAAATTCATACAACAATGGACATGGATAAGAAGCCAATGCAGCAAATATATCCGTCAGTAGGAGATTAGTAAAAAAGCAATTATTGTGCATATTAGTCAAACGATTCAATAGAATAGATAAAAAGGGACCTATTTGATAAAAAAAGAAGATGAACGACATTCAAATTAATAAATTATACTGTATGATTAACAGAGAAATGTTACTCAACAATTATTATTATTGTTTCCTTGGGTTCCGAGTGGAATAAAGGCCTTCAATAGCACATCTCCATTTTGTCCTATTTTCTGCTGTCTTCTTTATCTAGATCCACGACTGCCCCACAGTCTCTCATCTCCTCCTCCTCGCCACACGATATCCTACATGTCATACTCGAACCCATGTCCAACTCGTCGCTTCCCATTGGGATTCCACTCGAGTCATGGCCTGGAGTTCGATGTCACAAGACCATCTCTTCAGAGTGTGCCCAATCCATCTCCACTTTCCCTTACATACTTGTTGAGCGATAAGTTCTTCGTTATTTTATACCCAATGTTTCTTGGCCTTAATTCTTTCTAACCATTTGATCTTCTCCTGCACCTCTCCTACCCTAATGTGTGGTTGTGAGTTGATGCATGCAGTGCAATATCGTGCTGAGCTGTTTTTTCTAAATTACTTATCTTCTCAGGGTCAAGCATTCTTACCTTAGCTAAATTCTTATGTACCAACAATCTGATTACCCCTGATCTACTAGTTTGACCTATGTAGTTGACTTAACTCACAGTCATTGCAAGGTATTTTGTAAAGAAGTAATTGAAAATGAATTAATCATTGCACATGATACTTTGATCGAAAATGGTTATCCTGAAAAATTTATCAAGAAGCACATGACAAGAAAGCGGAAAAGGACTACTCACTGTCTGTAAACAAGAAGCCACTTAACATGCGACTGCAATTCAAGGACGATATACCAAGTGAAATAATTACGAAGAAATTAAGCAAATCAGTTCAAAGAACTTCTAATGCTGGAGAACTACACGTCTTATTCTCTACACGACCGATGGTGCTACCTCGACTGAAAGATGAAGTACCTAGACTAGATACTTCAAATTGTATCTACCAATTCAATTGCGCTTGTGGTGGAGCGAGTTATATCGCCCGTTGCTCTAGGAACTTGATTTTTCGTGCTCGAGAACATCTCCCACTATGGCTAAGTAAAGGTGTAGTTAAAACTATTAACACCTCGATATTAGACCATCTGGTGCAAACATGCCACAAAGCCAGCCAGCGTTGAAGAATCCTTCTCTATCATCTAAGCACCACATGCTCCAAACAGCAGAGGCTATTGCAATTCGCCTCAGACAACCAGTGCTCCTTATTCAAAAGAAGCAAGTCCAGCTAGACACTACTACTGCCCTGGCCCTCAGTAGAAACTATAAACTCATGAATTTGTACTATTGCCTTTCCTAATTCTTCTGACATTCAGCTTATTTTATGTTGGTGCTATTGAGCTGTAATCTATCAATATTATTGATTTGATGTTATTTAAACAACATTAATGTCGTTCATAAGACTAATTCATTCATTCACTATCATGTATAGATAACTGTAGAGCCTGATGATGAAGTTATCGAAAAGATTACTCTTTGTTCAGTATCCATTCTTTTGAAAATTATATTATTTTGTTTAATTCGACCTACCTACAGGATCCTTCAACCTACAGAGCATGTCGTACCTGAGTGAGTTTGTAGGTTTAACTGCCACTCTTATTCCTGCTTTATTAAGAATCCTACAACCTAGGGTCTCAGATGTCCCTGCGGATGCTGATCTCCATTTGGTGGTAAACAATAGCAGTCGTTGCCTAATCGTACACTGGTTGCCATAAGACTCGAGAAAAATGATCAGAAGTGTTATTGTGATTTATGTTGACGTTTATTCATGGACTTTGTACTTTGTAATCCTGTTGCTGTGGTTGACTGTCGGTGAAGAAATGAACAGTCCTCGTATTTTTCAAAAGTTTTAAATAAATCCCTAACTGATACCAACCCACCGTCAAACTCGAAAAACAAAACCAATCCTTACAAACCAACTATAGGAAATCAATCTGGTGCTCGCTAGTGACTTGCTACAGGATGGAGTTTCCTGGAGTTCTGGTGAGAATTCGTGACCAGTGAGGTCCATCCAGATATCAAGTGTGAGGATGGATGTCCCACCGACGACATTGGTTGGTGCCAGTCGCGCTAAATCACAAATTGGTAGAAGTTAGAATTCATGGGTTGGCCGGTGAATCGTGTCCCAGTGGCTGAATGATATACAAGCTCGTTGTCCTTGTAGCCGGAAGGTCGTGGGTTCAAACTCCCTGTGGTGGGTGCGTACTGCCGATGGTTCCCAAACTAGGGTGAAATGGCTGGTTGTCCAGTACTCCCTGGCTGGTTTTCAATGGTTCTCTAGCTGATGTCAAACTCGGAAAATCCTCGTACTGCCAATCCGTTTTCTGATATTCTCACATGGGTTACTAATAGGAATCGGCTTAAAATAGTAATCGTCTTATGAATCATCATGTGATCGATTGACTGTGTAGGTTTCACCATCTTTCTCTCACCTTAGTGTTGGTCAAATCATCAACCAATCAGAATACAAATTTCTTCCTGACCTAGCCATATCGTCGACCAATCAGAACAATCTATTTCTACTGCCTTAATTAGATTTTAATGTGGTTAAATAAATATAATACTATTTGATTATTTATCACATTTTTGAAATATTTTGATGACGTAAACGACAACAACCCCAACTAATTATTTTTATTCTTGTCTGACAAGGCTAATGTACACACACACATGCAAAAACAATTATATATGATTGCGATTGTACAGCTAAGTGAATGAATTCGCCACCGAAAAGAGACTCTTCGATGAACTACGTGTTTTGTTTTTCATATATAAATGTCATGCGCTTTTTTCGGCAAAGCTAAACTATCATGGACAAAATCGCAGTGACCTTGAACAACCAATCAGAATTTAGAGCCAAGAAAGTCTTACAATCGTTGAAAAATACACTAAAATCCACTGCAAACGTGATATTACACCTTATAATTGTCACGAATGTGTTGTAAGAATGTCTCTCAGTTACTACACACATGATCTATGGAGAAACCATACCATAAACGATAGATGCATTCATCCAAGTGACTGTAGGTCATGGTACTTTGAGATCCACTGATATTTCTGACACTATTATTTAAGCTACTCCGAACTCTAAGCCTAACCTCTAATCTTAACTTTAGTTCTAATTCTAACCTTAATCCTAGACCTTAGACCATAAACTTAAAAGCCATAACCTACCTACCTAACAGTATAAATTTGCAGAGAAAGTGCGTAGGGAATAGGGTTAATACTGTATCTACCCTCTCCAAGTCCAAAAGCAGACATCTGATTGGCTCTTGAAGGTCAACTTTTTGACCAACCTTGACCTTGGCTATGATACTTTAACTTCGTCCTTTTTTTCCTAATAAAATTGTATCCTAACAGTCACACAGGCCAGTGTTTGTTTTTTGATATTTACGTGATTCAGCGATAAAAAGGAAGATACCACGGACGAATAGGTTTGTCCAGCATATCAGTTGATTTGTCATTGAGTTAGTCCACTGAGTCACATCAATTGGTGACGAGTTCATTTCAACTGGTGACATAGATCAATAAGAACTATTACACACAGTATTCTGAGGCGCCAATCAGTCTTCTGGAATCAGCGTAAGTTTCAGGGGCTTTCGTGACCTGGACAACAGACAACTGTTTCTTCCTGGTAAGGGACTCTTCATCAGAGTACACCGATGATCACAACGGGAATAGGTGTGACGATATATCGCGAAAAGACAGACGTCAAAATTCCATTTCTCCTCCATCCAATGACTGAATGGTCAACGAACTCGCTTCGCAACTTTAGGGTCTCGAGTTCGAGGTCACCACTCAGGGGGGGAGCAAGAGTCCGACAATAGAGTGAAACAACCGTCCAGTATTCCGTGTTGGTTTTTAAGCAATTCAGCTTGTGATCAAACTGGAAATGAAATTGCTGGAAACAACCTCTTCTCTGAATGTTTGGATGAGAATTATTCATGAATAAAACATTATCGAAGTAAAAAACAAAAGGAAGTATTCAACATATATAAAACTATAAAACACAAAATAATCGAGCAAATAATATTCTTTTCGATAAATTCCTCTTCCGGAATTACACTGTATCTTTAAAACCACTCCTCTTTTGCGTTCGGGAGTAAAGGACAAACTGCTTAGTTTTGCCTCTTCCATGCGTATCGACCAATTTAACTGCTGCTATGGAGTGAGCCAGTTAGTTGCATAGGCCGTACAATTAGGCATGTTTCTCGTCGAATTCCCGGACATCATCCTGCACAGTGGTTAAGTAAAGGACAAACAAAATCTATTCGTAGCGCTATTCTATCTCATCTTGTGGATGCAGACAGAACACAAGATTGATGTTAACCATGCTTTCAGGGTAATTTGCCGCATACCTACGAATCTCAATTTTGCCTTAAGAGTTCGACTCCTAAATAATAATGAGGCTGGCTGTTGGGATCCATATTAAGAAGCCTAAAGTTAGTTCAGACATTATCCTTACCCGCTTGGCCATCTAGGTTTGAATGATCCTCAATTTTTGTAGAAATTTCTCTAATTTTAGTTGATATTCTATTCGCTACTATATCTTTATTATTATTATTATTTAAGTATCTTTAATGAACTGTAGTTCCATTGTGATCTAACTTTACAAATCGATTTTATTTAAAAAGAAACACTAATATTGTTATTGACTACTATTCAAGAGTATTCTATGTATATAAACATATGTATATATAATTGTAGAGCGAGAAGAGGAATTTATCGAAAAGGATATTCTTTGCTGGCCCAATTATTTTGTGTTTTATAGATGTTTGAATGAATACTTTTGCTAAACATAAAACTTGAGGAAGAAAAACATCCATGGAAACAACAATAACTCACCTATACCACCGGCTACACCAACAGAATTCGAGTTGTGTCTTGCTGACTGTAAGGAAGGTGTTGACGGGAAATCGGTTAATCCACCACGGACACTAGAAGTGCTACTACTTCCACAACTACTGTGACTGTTAATCTTATGATGTGATTGTATTGACTCTGGTCTATCCAACAGGACAGAATCTAACAACCGGTCATTGGATAATTTCACTTCTGAAGACGTTTCCTCCATTTGTGTTGAACTCAACGAAGTAGTAGTCTTATTATTGACGACGCCAGCAGAAGCTGTACTATCACCACTACTGCTACTGCTATTACCGGCCAAAGTTGACGACGTATTCATCAGCAGTGATGTTTCAATATTCATCAACTGAGAAGCTTCAAACTCTTTAATATACTCATCTAATTTAACAAAAAATTCATCATCAATTTTACTATAGGATATAAATGGAGGTAAATGACCAAAGTGTTTAGGACAATGTCCAGGTGAAGGAAGACAATCTAAAGCGGCTAAAAAATTCTCCAATTCATATTCTTTTCTTTCAGCATCATCATCACTAGGGGCAACGGTATCCATAGCAACACCAATCGAATTATGCTTATGTAATTGTATACTTGGATCTAAATGTGCCAGTCTTAATAAATCTGGTAGTGTTGATAAACAAGTACACGTGGGAGTGGAAGTCGCTGGAGAATGTGGCGTAGAAATTCTTGGGGAAACAAGACACGCTGCCTTCTTTATCTTTTTCGTTTTCTTCTTCTTGGCATTCTGCTTTTGCGTCTTTTCGTTCTCCTTATGCGTAGCTTGTCCTCTTTTTCCTTCACCATCGTCTTCCAGTTTCTCATGTAATGAAATTCTTTCATCATTATCGTCATCACCTTGAAGGGAATGAAATAACTCTGTGGAGGCCACTCGAGTCAATTGTCGAGTTCCAGTTGTCGATAAACCGTCTGCAGCTGATACGCTTCCATTCTTATCACTGTCATGAAGATTTTCCTCATCAGAAAAGTCATTTAAATAATTCAACTGGTACATTGATGAAGCATGTTGACGGGATAATGATTGAAGGTGGATTGATGAAGACGATGAATCATAGACAACACCACCACCACCACCCCTACCTGTCCCACCATCACCATCTTCTTCTTCCGTATCACTTCTCAAACATCGATCATGTTCTTCAAGCAATTTCACACAACATTGTGTTACACAATCATTCTGCCTAGTAGATTTTGTTGATCCACTTGTTGTTGTTCTATACAAATCATTTTGAGCTTGTTTCTCTTGTAATTCTAGGGCATCGTCTGTTGTCATCTTGATAGGTGTATTAGACTTCATACCACTACTACTACCACCACCACCTATACTACTGATACTCATACTACTTATATGATTAGTGATTTCAGTAGTTTTTGGCCAATATTGTGAATACCATGATGAATTGCATGCTTGACGTCGACGTGCGACACGTGAATGTGCACTTTTTATGTACTTTAATAATTCAGGATAATTATCTGTCAAGAGGATAGGATGTGCAGTGCGAATCACGACCCATTCATTTTTATTTAACGTTTTATACTTGTCATCATCATCATCATCATCGTTATCCTCGTCATCACTGTCTGTAGCAGAATGTTCACCAGTTGCTGGATCCATCTCTGTATTGATATTTTGTGCATTTAAATCTGTCAGGGGATCTGTATTAGGCGTAGGACCAGTGAAGATAATCTCCTTGGAGTCATTACGTAACTTTTCAACGGGACTGTTTGAAGATAAGAAAAACAAACAGTGTAAAAACCAAAAATAAATTAATTTATGCATTTATTATTTATTTATTTATCAGTAAGCTCTCATTTTATTGCCGATATATGGATGATACCTTCATTCTTTGTGATGATGGTTCTGATAGGAGTACAATAATTATTGAATTCAATGAAGTACATTCGGCTATGAAATTAACATGCGAAGAGGAATCCCAAGAGAGAATGAATTTCCTTCCTGAATGTCCTACTTACAAGAAAACCAGACGGTAGCATAAAAAGAAATTTACATAGAAAAAGCACTTGGACAGGACAATATACACATTTTCCCAGCTTCGTTCCTATCAAGTACAAAAGAAATTTAGTGAAGACCCTCAGCCACAGAGTTAGAGCTATATGCTCAGAAGATGAATTAAGCATTGTATATGATATTTTGATGCTGGCGAACTACACGTATTATTCTCTACACGACCGATGGTGCTACCTCGACTGAAAGATGAAGTACTTAGACTAGCCACTTCAAATTGTATCTATCAATTCAACTGCGCTTGTGATGGAGCGAGTTATGTTGGCCGCTGCTCTAGGAACTTGATTTTTCGTGCTCGCTCGAGAACATCTCCCACTATGGCTAAGTAAAGGCGTAGTGAAAACCACTAACAGTTCGATATTGGACCATCTGGTACAAACCGGCCACAAAGCCAGCCAGCGTAGAAGAATCCTTCTCTATAATATAGGGGTGCCTAACAAATTACCAAAATCATCGAAGCACCGCATACTCCAAACAGCAAAGGATATTGCAATTCGCCTCAAACAACCAGTGCTTTGTGTTCAAAAGAAACAAGTCCAGCCCCTACTACTGCCCTGGCCAGCCTTCAGTAGAGACTATAAACTCATGAATTTGTACTATTACCTTTCCTAATTCTTCTGACATTCAGTTTATTTTATGTTGATGCTGTTCAGCTGTAATTTATCAATATTATTGATTCGATGTTATTTAAACAACAACATTAATGTTGTTCATAACACTAATTCATTCATTCATTATAATGTATATATAATTGTAGAACCTGATGATGAATTTATCGAAAAGAGTACTCTTTGTTCAGTGTCCATTATTAATGAGAACATGAACTTGGTAATTATTTAATTCATTTTAAATTTTCCTGTCGATGGATTGGACCTAAAGCGCTCGGTTTCACGTTAACATGCCGGTGGGGAATGCAGGTACATCCAGATAGCTGACGAGTCCCAAATAAGACGAAGTGTGCATCTTGGATTACACTGCTAGTCACCATTCACCAAATGGCTCTAAACTTGGCACATAATGCCACATGAATTCTCATGGTTTGTACAAGGGCTGCAATAATTTCAGGATGCTTAAACTGAAGTAGGTGGTTATCTTTGAAAGAGCCAGTCCATCCAAGCATTAGATACGAAATCCGATCCACAAGGAAGTGGAGAGCAATGTCAGGAGCTTCATTTTCATGGTTTCCGGTGATCAAAACTCTGATCATAGGTATCTGCGTTCTATCTCCTGTGGTAAGTGGTATAATACAGTGAGTAATATTTAGGTTAGGCATCGGTCGGTCTAGTGCTAGGTAGGTGATGGGAGGGGAAATCGATCGATGAGGTTGTGATGCAGCTGCATCGATTAAGATGGTTAGGATATGTGTCGCACATACATCCCTAGCCATTGCCTTCCTCGACAATCGGGCAATGTTAGCTGACATAGGATGGATTATGTTGGAAAAGGGCTATTACGTGGTGGTCAAACCAAAACATGACTGCATCAATCAATGAAATCCAAAACAGTTAGTTTAAGCCATTTGCCATATCTTTTTTATTCCTTTACGTTACCAGTGGAAAATAGGGATTCAAGCTAGAATTTCAGTAGCAGTGGTGTTTATTTTTACAGGATGCGGTGGCTAGGCGCATGCTTAGCGAGGTAAAAGGAGTGCGTCGGTGGCCAGGGATCGAACTCCGTACCACATCAGGCGTGGTTGGTGAGCATTCTACCGCTGTGCCACCGACGCACCAACATGTGAAACGGGGGTGATAATTAACGAAGAAAATTAATACACACACACACAATTAAGGGGGTAGAAATCGTTATAACAAGTGGATTGCATAACGTATAGTTTTGGAAAAATGAAGAGTAATTAAAGAACAAGCGTGTGCTCAATTTGATTACGTAGTGGTTTGTCAAAGACAATGATAACATGTAATTAAAGACGAAGTAGTCATAAAAATAATAAAATAATTTGAAGAATTTTAATTTTTAAAGGTTTAGAGGGACGGAGGCAAAGCAGTCCGGTTTATACGTTCATGTAACGATGGCCAAGGTAAGAAAAGTGGCTGTACAAACTTCTTCTGAACACACAGATTTGAAGTAAAATTAATATTGGCTAGAATGACAAGGATGAATTTAAATGCTGTATTACCATCAATTCTATGTTCACTATCTACAAGGTGAGCTGCGAATAGATCTTGATTATCCCTTGCTTAACCATGCTGCAGGATGGTGTTCTGAAATACAATGATGAACCTGCCTAACTGTACGCTTAATTGAGCTGGCTCCGCAGCAGTTAAACTGCTAGAACGCAGAAGAGGGGTGGTTGTGAAGAGACAATTTACCTCTGCTGCATAATAAGATCTTTTAACTGCATTCTTCAGGCGCTGTGTTATTATTTCGCTGATGTTGTCACCGAGGAACTGTAGTTTTATGAACAGTGGTTTTTTTCGGAACTGTTGCCATGCTGACTGTCCTAGGTGCTGAATTCATATTTTTCTCAATAAACTTATCTGGATAAAAATTTTTTCTAAGTAATTCTCTAATAATCTTAAGCTCTTCATTGAGGCAGTTGTCTGAGCAGATTAGGTTAGCTCTATGAACCAGACACTTAACCAAGTCACGTTCAAAAATAAGTGTACTGACTCGTTGGTGTAGAAGGTTTCCTATACACATTCCCTCTTAGTGTGCCATCTTCTTTCCATGTCAGGAAGACATCTAGGGTTAAGTTTATGGCTGAATACGCATCATTCAACTTGTCGAGAAATGGTTCATTGATTCATTCTCGTTTTTCATAACCACAAATGTATCATCCATATATCGACAGTATTCTTTAACTTAGCAAGGAAAGAATCAACTAGGATTGGACCTAATTTGGTGAACCCATAGTCACACCATCAGTTTGTCTATAATATTCCTTATTAAAAATAAGCAATAAAATGACCGGTAATGCAGTGGATACATATTAGAGTAAAGCCAGAGTGAGATGAGGATCTAATTGAAAAAAGTGAATATTTCTTCACTCCACCCTTTTGCTTTTCTAAATGGATCTAAATGGGGATTTGTTTTTCTATATTTTTCGCCTATGTTACGCGATAGAAGGTGTTCTGTCTAACCTGCTACATTAAGAAACTTAGACAATCTGGAATCACCCACCCGACCTCAACTTTCACAATTTGTCAACTCTTGTATCTTACCGATTCTACTTTACTGCTCCCGGTTAATCTTTCCTGGGCTACTGAAAAAGGACTATACCATCCTGAGAAGGATGTTGAAGGTAGTTAGTAGGACCAGTGGTGTAAAACTCAGTCAGCTCGTCACTACATTAGCTGAAAGACATTTGAATACATGCGAAAAATGGTCTAAAACCATACTCTCAGACCCCAACAACCCCTCTATTCCCAACTCACGCCTTGTATCTCATCAGGTAGAACCAGAAATCAGTATAAAATAATCTATGCTCGTACAACCAAGTACAGGAACTCAACGATACCATACTTGGCCCGTGTTCTAAGTGACAGAGACAATGTTAAGCGTGAAACCTATGACTTGCTTTGTTGTTAAAAACATAATCTTGGGCTCTTTTATTTCTCTCTTATTTTGTATTCTATAGTGAACACCTTCTTAAACATACTTAGCTAACTAAATTATTAACATTGGCTTCCTTTTTTGTACTTTACTGTATTCCTTCTTTTGTGTATCTACTGGTTCCGACTCTATTAGTACTATGAGTAGTACAAAATTGTCCTGTCATTAACCATCATGTAATTATTAGTTTTTGTGGTTGTTGCTGTTTTTTTGTTCGGCAATATTAACTGATAATCTTGGTTGTGAAAGCCATTATCACCACCTTAAAATTTTGTATTATGCAAGATTACTCACACTACCACTACAAACACTGCATTAGATCTGACAATAAAAAACAAAACAACAACCCTGAAATGTTATTTTATGATTGTTTAGTGTTGTTTCAACCAAATTAACTGATCATCTTGGCGATAAACATTCTTAACTATCATTTCATAACTTCTTGTATGACTATAGCTTTACTGTCATCATGCATAATCATATCATAGCTTCCACTACCCAATACTGAGATATTATTATATGATGTTTATTTTCCTTTCTACTTCTTGGTATTTTTTCGCATTAAAAAAAAAATTATTTTGTGTTTTTCCTGTTCATTTTGCTGTTGGTGTCTTTATATTTATTTTTTTTGAAATACTCCTTTTAAAATGTTTGATAAAATTAGATGCAACTATAGTAGATATGTGCTGAAAATTCCACACTGTACCACTAGTACTATTTCTGGAATAAAGCAAATTATTATTATTAAAAAAAAATATATATATATACCATGACATACCAATAGGATACATTTGATGTCTTCTTCGTCTTCTTATTCTGCTGCTGCTCCTGCCCCTGTTGTTCTTTTCCCTCTGAACATGTTGATGATTCATGCTTATTATTAGATCTTGACATTCTATCATTATTCGATGAAGACAACATCGACGCATTTGTCGATGTATTAGCAAGTGACAGGAATAATTCAGCTGATTTAACCAGGTGTGGAATTAATTCACTCACACTGGGATGTTGATTACACCCTGGAGGATTTCGTATCATTGATGTAGACATTGAATTCAATCTTGGTGATGTTGACCAACATAATTTTGGTGTGTGTGATTGTGGTGTCCCACTAACACCACTATTCCCATTATTATTATTTGTTAATGATAATGTAGATGATGTTAACGAGGAGGTTTTATGCAGATTATTATTATAATTACTATTTGAAGAATCGTGTTTTTCAGGATCTAAATAATTCAGAGTGAGTAGATGTCTGTCAAAAAAGAAAAAGCAAGAAAAAAGTACATAGGTCGTTGTATGCGCATCCTTTCAAAACGTGTTAGAGAACATTATCCAACGGGTTGATCTCCGACGAAATCTCACCACGAATACAGAGAGCTAGTTTCGCATATGCCAGTTTACGCCGTCTCTGGCATAGACGCCATATCCGACCATCGACCAAAGGACTCAACAGTCCGCTCCGTCCTCCTTTATGGCTGTGAGACCTGGCTATTGAGAGTGGAAGACATGAAAAGATTAGCTGTCTTTGATCATAGGTGTCTGCGTTCTATCTCCCGCGGGAAGTGGTATAATAAGGCGAGCAATACTGAGGTTAGGCATCGGTCGAGTGCTAGGTAAGAAGGGGAAATCAGTCGATGAGACTGTGAAATTACATCGACTGAGATGGTTAGGACATGTGCTACGCATGCCTAGTCATCGCCTTCCTCGACGTGAAATGTTAGCTGATATAGGACCAGGCTGGAAAAGAGCTAGTGGCGGTCAAACGAAAACATGGCACCAGTCAATGAAATCTACAACAGTTAGTCTAAGCCACGTAGGAAGATGTAGACTTCCTGGTTGGGGTCCTCGGGACGGTAAAAACCAATGGTTGGAAACAATTGATGACATGGCTCAAAATCGTTCTCAATGGCAGGCGCAGATGCATCCACTCCTTGTGACTTATGATTTCCAGTGAAACTGTTTTGTTCTCCGTTATTAATATTCCTTTATCTCACACCTCTGTTTACTGTCTACATTATGCATTTCTTCTACTTTCTTCTCTTGCTTTTTGTGCTACATGGAGTGTGGCGACTTGAACTGCCGCACATATGTGCAAAGTTCTATGTCGAAAACCGACCGACCGATCCAGAGTGGCTGCAAAGAGGAGGCACGGGTTCAATCAGAAGTGCCGTTATTGAACATCTGATCAACACCTCTCCCATAACATCTCAACTGATTCTTTTTCAAAGTTACTTACAAAGTCAACAGAAACCTACCAAAAGCAGTAAGTATGTTTCCGACTTCTCTGTAATATTGCAGAAGCCCTCGCAATATGCATCAAAAAGCTGGAGTTGTGTGTTCAAACGAAATTAGTCCAACCTCTACAAATACCATGGACCTAGTTCGGTATGTTCCCTTAGCTTCCGCTTTTTTCTTCTTTCGTTCGCTGTGTGTATGTGATTCTTACTCCCTCAGTCTTCATTCGATTCACCCTATTTTTTTTCCAGTTATAAAAAGTTATTTTAAGTTTGCCTCCATGCTTTTCCTGTTCACATTTATAATTCGTTTTAAAAACTTACGATTATATCTTAATCCTGTGCAATTTTTTGTGTTTCTAAGGCTCTTGTAATCTATCTTCACACCTCCTTACTTCCATTTCAAGTTAAAATTACTATTTTAATTTTTGTTTCCATGCTCACTTTTACACATTTGTTATCCGTTCTAATCCTGTGTGATTTTGTTTCTGAGCCTCTTATTTATTATTATTTAAACGCAGAAAAAAACTTGGTAAAATATGGCACCGAGACGATGAGGCACACAACAATAATAAAAAACAACATAGATTAAAAGTAAAAATATAAGTAGAGAGCGGATAAAGAACTTCATCTGGGAGGAAAAGTCATGCTCAACAAATTCAAACAGTATTCGTCAACTATCATCAGGAAAGGACGAAAGAAGGAAATTGCAACACGTTCGCCATTGTCTACGGTTCTTGGTCATATCCAATAACGTTTCGAGCCATCGATTTGAGTTATCTCGCGGACCCCAACCAGGGAGACGTGACGCACCAACCGATGCTAACCTAGAAGAAGTATCCTTCATCCCACGACGCCACGTCATGGACTGACCACCCCTCCACCTTTTCCATCTCGTCCCAGAGCTAGCAAACAGAGACCTGTACGAAATCCTCTGGGATGACATTCGCAGTACATGTCCAAGCCATCGGAGCCAGTGTTTTCAGATGACGACACTCAATGAATGGTGATCTCCACTGTGTTCAAACACACACCGCCGAACCTTAGAATTACTCACGCGGTGATGCCACCAAACGTAAGCAATCCTGCGGAGACAGCGATGATCGAACACGCAGAGTCGCCTCACATCCTCAGCTCGGAGAAGCCAGGTTTCACAGGCGTAGAGCAAGACAGCCCGCACCGAAGCATTGTATACCCGACCTTTGACAGCCAGGCTAATGTCACGACGGCGCCAGAGGTGGCACAAGTTGATGTATGCCACCCTAGACTTCATGATACGGTTAGAAATCTCATCCGTCACTTCTCCGCCAGCCTCTCGTAAACCCTATCTAGTTGAAAATAATTGTCACCTTTTATTCGCCTTCGTAATTATGTGGAATCAAGTAGACAAATTGTAGTTATATGAAATTATGTATTTAAATGCGATTGTATAGTTTTTGAAAATGAAATCGCCGAAAAAGCAGATATCTTTGCTGAACTTTGTGTTCTTTTCTTTCTAATGTCCATTTGGTTGTTTTCCACGATCTCGAAAAAAAAGTAATTTAAGGTATTTGGTTTTGTAAGGATGTTTTTGCAGTTCATCCTCCTAATAATCGTTTTAAATATTTTTTGTTTTTGATTGGTTGGTTGCAGGATTTCATCATGAGTTGGCATCAGTTAGAGAAGCCTATTGGAAAAAAAGCCGGTAGTACTGGACAGCTGTTTCGTCAGCCTAGTTTGGGACACTTCAGCAGTACGCACCCACCGAGGTGAGGCAACAACTTATCGAAGAAGACATTGTGAAGTGGTCACGCTGTGTCAGAAGTTAGAATTCATGGCCCATCAAATCGAGTCCTACTGGCTGGCCTTGTAACCAGGACGTCCTGGGTTCGAATTCCGGTGGGTGCATGCTGTGAAGAGTCCCAAATTAGTCTGATGAAACAGCTGTCCATTACTCCCAGTCGGTTTTTCAATGGTTCTCTAACTGGTATCAGCTCATGATGAAATCCTCCAACCAATCAAAAAAATATATTTAACACGATTAAGAGGATAAACCGTAAAAGTTTGATTATTAAAATAAAGTGGTTTGAAAAACACGTGACAAGGGGATGAAAGTTATAGACAGCCTCATAGATAAGAATTAAAATGATCCCGAAACACATTTTTCACCAAAAGGCTAATAGGAATATGCTCAAATGCCCAGGTGTGAATTAAGCAAAAGGGGGCTCGAACCCAGAGCACATTAACTGAAAGTTAAGTACATGAGTCAATAAATCATTTTTTTTCATCCTTACAATCTAATACAGTGATACTCTTCTTATTTTATCATTTTATTTTATTCCTTTACGTTCCCAGTGGAACAAAAGGGGCTTCAAGTTAGACGCTTAAAGTTTCAGTAGCAGTAGCGTTTATTTTTACGGGATGGGATTGCTAGCCTCATGCCCAAACTTCCATCTTTACCAGTCTTATAACCGGCTTAGCGAGGTAAGGGATTGCGCCAGCCGGGGACCGACCATTCTACTGCTCTACCACCGACGCACTTAGCGATACTCTATTTATGAAGAATAAAAATCGATGTCATTTAGAATCCAGTATAACTGCAGGTTCCAGCTGTCACGCTTCCTATTTGTATATCATGTACAGAGTGGTTCAAAAAAACTTCTTTATGTAGGTGTATTGGTGATTGTCGCTTCCCAGAAAGAGGATTAGTTGCGTAAAACCATACACTACTTATTGATTGAGATAAGTAATTGTATACCTCTCACATTAACCAGGAATCGCTTGCTAATTGGATCGCATTACCAGTTCGGCCAAGCAGCTAGCCAGAAATCTGGCAGTTTGTACTGATTCAGCTATCTGAACCCGATAAATAGTTAATAAACTCAATCGTGAACTCAAACCAAAAAACCGTCCAGTGGTTAGATCACTTCAACCTGACTGGTTATTGGGTTTATTGATCTTCATTGTTATTTTGACCTTCAATATATCCTTTTAGCTTGACCTAACTTGTCTATTTTTTCACCTCTTAACTCTTTATTAATTTCATATATATGTATTCCTATGACAAGTCCGTGTGTGGGATCAGATTGTTCGAAATGTGTGTTGCGCAAATATGCACATTACACGATTCAGACAAATTACATCTTCTTAATGCTTTGTCTAAATTCATAAAGGAAATTAACTGTTATATATATATATATATATATATATATACGTTTTCATTTGCCTAATTCACCTTTTATTTATTCTCCCACTACGTAATCAATTCTTCAATGCACTTCTAACCACTAGATTATAAAAGATCTTATTATTTTTTTTTAAAAAAAGGTAAATATTCCTACATACGAAAATTTCTTGTTTTCTAAAACTGTACTTCAAAAATACCACCACTACACAAATCGAAAATATCGAAAATCATGTGATCGTGGAATAGTCCTTGAAAGAGAGAGAGAGAAACAATCAAGACGAACAAACAAACAACCTTGAATTTCAGATGTAATATGTACATATATATGTGAAACATTTATTTCGCTCCAATAAATATCGATCCGATTATAGACATGTGATATACATATATGTGTATATATTCAACTAAACAGTTATAGCGTACTGTTCAATTTTCAATATCAATCAGATTGTTTTAATGCATTTATTTTTAAGTAGGAATATGATTTAAAAATGAAGAGAGAATAAATTCTAAACCTAATAATAATATATAAAAAATATTCGATTTGACTGTTGACTGTAAGTAATTAATTGAGAGAGGCATGTTGAGAACAAGTATTATATAAGCTAATCAATCAACAATTGGACATTGAAACAGATAAATCCATTATTAAGAAGTAAATTCATGGAAATGTAGTAGCGCAGTAGCGTAAATATTTAACTTCGCGCCAATAGGTTCGAATCAAGCGGTGCCTAAATCAGCTCGGGCGATTTAGTGTTCAATTCATAGCCTGGCAGCTCCGGATGACCTAGTTCTAGAACTAACTTCTGGAGAAATTTTTAAAAAAACTACCTTGTGGTTCGGCGGTTAGCCCTGTGCACTTTGAATCCAACGGACTGAGTTCTAATCTCGGCGAAGCCTAGAGCCTTGACTGCTTTGTGCGTCAAGGCTAGAATGTTCAACAATCAACCGACGAACTTCTAAACCTCAAAACTTTATACAGTAAAAAACAATATCAAAGCTACTGGAACTTCAAAACTTAAAGCTTGGAGGCTCATATTCCATCTGGACATCTAGATAACTGCTATCGAAGGACCATGAATTGATCCTACACGTAAAGAAAGGATGATCGGCCGTTACGGAAATAACAACACAAGTTTGAATTTCGTAAAGGGACATTGATTTACTACATATTTTTTGTATATAAAATTATGTTGCGTGCCTTTAGAAGTGTGTGGGTAGTTGTTACTTCCCAGCTGCCCAACAAGTTTGTTGCTGACGAAATCTCAGCACAGATACAGAAGGCTCGTTTGGCATTTGCCTGCTGACTTACGCCATCTCTCGCTTAGTTAGTAGACGTGATATCCGGCTGGCTGCCAACTAAGGGAGAAGTATACTGCTCAGCAGTTCCCTCCGTCCTCCTTTATGGATAACTGTGAGTGAGACGTGGCCATTGAAAGTGGAAGATACAAAAAGCCTGGTTAGCTGTCTTTGATCATAGGTGTCTGCGTTCCATCTCCCGTTTTAGAGAGGTGGTATAATCAGGTTAGCAATATTGAGGTTAGGCCTCAGTTGAGTACTAGGTAGGGAGAGGAAATCGGTAGACGAGACTATGAAGTTAAATCAACTGAGATGGTTAGGACATAAGTTATGTATGAGTAGTCATCGCCTCCGTTGACGAGTAATGTTAGCTGACATAGGGTTGATCAGGTTGGAAAAGACAGAGTTAGTGGTAGTTAAACCAAAACATGGCTTCATCAGTCAATGTAATCCATAACAGTTAGTTTAAGCCAGCCACTTAGGGAGGTGTAGACCTCCTTACCGAGTGGTTGAGGTCCTCAGTATAGTGGTAAGAACCAATGACGACTGGAGGCAATCCATGCTATGGCTCAAAAGTTTTCTCAATGGCTGGTGGACATGCATTCACTCTTTGTGACTTGCCAGTCATATCCAATAAAAATCCCCAATTGTTGTTCCATATTACAATTCTTTTTGCCTGATATCTCTGTTTGATACTCATGTTTTGAACCTCTCTTTACTCAATAAAAAAACAAGTCATTTAGCATAACATAAAAAATACCTGATCAACGAAACGATCGAAACTAAACAAACACAAGGATAAGCAGATTTTTGAAAGCAATCGAATCAAAGTAGACATAAGTTCGGAAGGGGGACATTTTCAACCGTTTAGGAATTCATAAAACTCATTGCACATTCAGGTTAGCACTGAACATGCTGTCTGGAAAGACAACGAGAGCTTAACAATCAAACTACCTAGCTCAGAATCTCTTGAAAAAATTATGAATAACTCATGTGGATTGAGTTCGAATGAGGGATGAAAATAACATTACATAAGTTCTTCCTCTTTATGTTTCGTGTCACTAACAAGGCCTCTTGGTAGATTATAACACAGCATGGTTAAACATTCATTATCGACAAAAAGTGTGTTCAGACTACTTTGCTAACACACACACACACACACACACATAGAGTTTCTTTAAACCCTATTGCGTATGCATTTGCATACCACGACAAATTTTATTTCCTAAGAGAAATCAAGTAAGTAGACGATATCCTCTGCCCAAGCCACGCTTAATCAATTGGCGATCGGTGTCTGCAAATATAGCATGCGGTTTGCGCCATTTAGGTGCAACATATTCATGCAAAATTCGCAGCAGACTGTGACTGTATCTACCCTCAAATGAACCCTTAGAATTCATGGATAAGTTCGTACATCCGAGTAGTTGTCGTGGGGCTAACAGACGTATGACAGATGACATCTCATCCCGTAAAGATAAAGCCTTTCCGATCCCCACTGGCTGGCTAGCTTTGACATCTTCATCCGTGGTTAAAACCATGCTTTCTAGTCAGATAAGTGAGGGAAGTAACTTCTTTCACATCTCTCCCGTTGATAGTGACTGGTGCTGGTTGTTGTTGCAGTTGGTGGTGATTGGTTATCTTCATCACCTCCATCCTCTCTATGTATCATTTGGAGTCCTGTCTTCGCTGTCTGCCAGCTTCTTCAGCCAGTTTGGTGGTTTTCGCCTGCAAGTCTTCGATTTTGCGTGACATTAGACATATATCATATGCGCAATCCAGATCTTCTACGGTCTTGTTATCGGTGGTCTTCTTAAGGGCCATAAATTGAAATTTCCCTAAACGTATAATAACTGTCTACCGTTCATTATAATGTACATATAATTGTAGAACCTGATGATGAATTTATCGAAAAGAGTACTCTTTGTTCCCTGTCTATTATTTTGAAAATTATGTTATGAATGACAAATCAGCTGATAGATAGACAGATAATGAAAATACAACCAATCAAGTTTGAAAATGATCTGACAAATGTCACGTGACTGTATAAGCTAACAGATGTCCGGCATTTATTATTATTATGATTTTGAAGGCGTAAAACCAAAAAGTTAACAGAAGAGGCAGACAGCAAAGACAGGATTTCAAGTAAATACAAACAAGATAAAGATGATTAAGATACCCAACCACCACCAACAACAACAAGCGCCAATTACCATCAGCGGGAGAAATCTTAAGGAAGTCATCTGGTTCACTGATCTTCTAGATAGCATAGTTTCATCCACACAGGCGGCTGCACACTGATGACAATGTCAAGATCAGTTTGGATAGAAAATTTCAACACAGACCTTCATTGTTCTGAAATCAATATGGAAACCTGTTATCCTCAAGATAAGAAACAAGATTTGCATTCTCAGAACTAAATCCAGGTCAGAAGCTAAAATATGGTGCGCACGTCACCAAAAGCACATTCAACAGCCTACTGAAGACTTTCGTCAACAGCTGCCTTCCCTGTGATGAGAAAGGAAAAGCAGTAAGGAATCCTAGGAGGCGGCAACGAAACAACCAAGAAACTAACATGCAACAAATATGCAGAAGGAAATGAAGATACACTCACTGTATTATACGCTGAAGAGACTACTGAGAGACATTAAGCAGGACCTCAGGACCAACGTGAAGAATCTAGAAGACCTGGATTTCGCGCGTGGATGATTTATGTTTGATGTCACACAACATCGAAGACTCACAAGCGAAAACCGACAAACTGGTCGAAGAAGCAGCAAAGACAGGAATCCAGGTGAACATAGACAAGACGGAGGTTATGAAAATAACCAACCAACAACAACAACAGCAGCAGAAACATCCAGCGCTAATCACCATCAACGGAAGGGATTTGAAAGAGGTTACTTCTTTCACTTATCTAGGGAGCATTGTCTCAACCACAGGAGGAACGGACGAGGATGTCAAATAGAGAATCAGGAAGGCAAGAAACACATTCATCAACCTGAAACCAATCTGGAAATCTTCGTCACTCAACCTGCATCAACAACAAAATGATTCGGATTTTCAATACAAACGTCAAGTCAGTCAGTTCTTCTATATACGGATCAGAAACTTGGCGACGGGTCACAAAGAATATTTCCAACAGCCTGTTGCAGACCTTTATCAACAACTGTCTTCGCTCTATACTGAAGATTAGATGGCCAGAAAGATTCACCAACAAGAAACTATGGGGACAAACAAAACAAGAACGAAACAATCGCCCAACAAATATGCTGGAGAAAGTAAAGATGGATTGAACACTCGCTGAGGAGGCCGCTGTGTGATATCGCGTGTCAGGCCAACGCTCGAGTGGAACCCGAAAGGGAAGCGGCGAGTGGGACGTCAGTGCAAGGGTGACATGGAGGAGATCGTGTGAAGAAGAGTTGAAACAGTATGGACTAACATGGATGTAGGTGAAAAGTACAGCAGAAGACAGAAGCAGGTGGAGACGTGTAGTTGAAGCCCTATGTTCCACTAGGAACCCAAGGGAACAATAATAATACGATAATAGGTGAAACCCTAAGAAGAAACGATGAGTTGGGTGTTCGAGTGTGACACATAGAGGAGATGGTATGAGCAAGAGATGAACGTTTGTGAGCAATTGTAGAACCAATCTAAGCACATAGCAGAGAGTATTGAGTGTAGCAAATATGTGCTACTGAAGCCCTATGTGTTGCACGCGGAACCAAAGAAATCAATAATAATAATACTCATTATGCCCACACCTCAGTCCACTCGATCGTATCAAACACCAAGTTAGTTTATGGAGCATGAGAGAGCAAGAGAGATAAAGGGAGTGGGGAGGAGAGGGTAAGGAGCAAAGCAAAAACAGCACGTCAACAACGAAAAAATACACAAAATAACTTACTTAAATATTAATTCATACATAACATCTTCACAGTGAAAGCTTAATATTGTACGAAATAACGATAATGTAACCATTCCAAGCTGAAAAGATAGAGAGAGAAAAAACAGTAAGAAGAAAATAACGAAGATTTAAACTTAGTGAAGAAAATAACTGAATGATTCCTGGCGTTCATCGAGGAGGTCTAGCTAGCTAGGTTCAACCCCTCGTGCGGCAGCACTCTTGCAGAGGTGTGATTCATCGATTCAAGTGCCCAACTTCCAACCACAGCGTGGAGCGGGTTCCAGCCTCCGACTTGATCAAAAGCGGTTTAATCAGCCCACACATGAAAGGTGTGGCTCAACGCCAACGCCATGTATATGCAAGTGATTATTGAGAGAATTAATTGGCAGGAATCTGTGTTACTTTAATGTAATTATCAGTTTTGAATATTTGTCATGACATTCAGCGACGTTCAGGGATTATAACAATTGATTTTTTGTTACTGTGATTTTACTATATGCTGAAGAACTGAAGTTTATCCATGTAGCATTCATTCAACAGATACATCCCATGCTCACATCGACATATTCATAGATAATTCTTAGGCACGATGGAAATGTGACATCACAGAACAAAAGATGTATGTGGGTATTGCGGAATCCGACGATTTTTTCCAAACAATTCTGATTTACATAAAATCTGAATAAGGAGGCAAAGCGGCAGGAACCGACGGAATTATTCCGGAGGTGTTTAAATATTGAAGTGACATACTAGTATATAGTTTAACTAAGGTACTAGGTAACGTCTGGGAATCAGAGACGGTTCCATCAGACTGGAATAAGTCACTTATTATACCAATATTCAAGAAGGGAGACAAGTCCTCATGTGATAATCATAGAGTGATCAGCCTCACGAACATAGTCTCTAAAATCTTAGACTCAGTAATCATCCACAGACTGAGTAGAACTCAGAAGAAACAAAAGAGGGAAAATCAAGCAGGCTTGAGACAAGGTAGAGGGTGCATAGATCATATCTTCACTCTCCGACAGATCCTAGAACATAGACACACTTTTAAACGTCCAACAATTGCCATATTTCTTGACTTGAAGGCGGCCTTCGACTCCGTGGATCGAGAGGTTCTATGGCAATGTTTAACTATGAAGGGAGTGCCAAGAAAGTACATCGCACTAATCAAGGCACTCACTCACACTCTACTCTGTGTAAGGGCCTATGGGGAATTGTCATGTGAATTGATAACAACCAGTGGTGTCCGTCAGGGATGTCCACTTTCCCCTTTTCTGTTTAACTTCATCATACATATGCTAATGGAAGTATCCTTAACTGAACCTAACGACTTAGGAATCGACTTGTTACCAGGGAATAGTCTTATGGACTTAGAATATGCAGATGACATAGTCCTGTTAGGTAGGGGAGGATGCTGACAAAATGCAGAGTCTTCTGAACACCTTGAGCAGCAATCTTCGTATGTTTGGCATGCGATTCGCTCCTGTAAAATGTAAGATGCTGCTACATGACTGGACTACGTCAACTCCTAGCTTAGTGATAGGGAGTGAAGTGATAGAACATGTTGACCACTTCACCTATTTGGGAAGTTGTATCAGCACCAACTGGTTGATTGGTGACGAAATCTCAGCACGGATCCAAAAAACTCGAGCTGCTTTCGCTAACTTACACCATCTCTGGTGTAGGCGTGACATCCGGCTATCAAACAAGTGACGTGTGTACTGCTCAGCAGTTCGCTCCGTCCTTCTCTATGGCTCTGAAACATGGCCAATACGAGTTGAAGACATGAAAATGTTGACTGTTTTTGATCATAGATGTTTACGACCTCTTCCTCGCGTTAGGTGGTATAATAAGGTAAGTAATGTTGACGTTAGGCGTAGAGTGTTGGGCAAAGAGGGAAAATCAATCGATGAGGCTATAAAGTTACATAGATTGAGATGGCTAGGTCACGTGCTGCGCATGCATGCCTAACCATCGCCTCCCCCGGCGGACGGGCATTACTAGCTGATATAGGCGTAGGTTGGAAGAGTAAGTGGTGGCCAGACAAAAACATGGCCTCATCAATCCATGAAATCATTGACAGTTAAACTGAGTCAGGTAGGGAGGGAGATGCAGACTTCCGGGTTGGGGCCCGCCCTCGGGACTCTAAGAATCAATGGCTGGAGACAGACAATAGGTGACATGGCTCAAAATCGTTGTCAATGGCTTACGCAGATGTATTCAGTCTCTGTAATCTTTCATATTCCTTTCTACCAGTACCCATTCTGTTTCACTCTTATACCTATCCAAACTCTATTTGTTCTCTTCCTCACTCATTTTCTTGTGTACCTTTGTGTGCTCTTTGGAACGTGGCAACTCGAACTGGTGCACTTCTGTGCCAAGTTCTATGTTAAATCCAGCCAGCCAGCATAAATAATCTGAATAACAACACATGTTACATGTAGATAACTACACACACACTTTTAACATAACAAACATATAGTTGATTAAAATACATTATGTAAGAGTCTTTGTGAACACAGTTGCTTGGAGCAGATATTTTATCCACCAGGCTGCAAACCATACATACATCATGAGAGGTCTAATGATACTATTCACACTGGCCCAGGCGGAAGTAGACAAAGCAAGATTCGAACTAGATAACGACTCAACAGTCAATGAAGCATTTCGTCACTTCCGTGCATAAATATTAACATCATACAAAGCGAGTCGGTGTTTCAATGGTACGACAGATGAGCACCAACCAAGGACAAGGTCCGAGATCAATTACCCCCGACCAAACGCACACCTAAACCTCTCCAAGTTAACAAACTCATAAGTAAGGCCGAAAAAAGGAAAGTTGGGTGTGAGGCTATCAACATCCTCGCCGCAGATTAGAGTAAAGCTTGAAGAACTATGTTCCACTCAGAACACAAACGAATTTAAAAGCAGTTAGATCAAAATGACGTAATCGAAGCTATTTTTTCTGAAAAATTGAACAATTGACAAGAACGCATAGTTAAATAATTTCTTGTATTGAAAAAGGGTAACTATTGCATGCATCAAAAGCAGATAAGCCATCTAAGTTAACGACAACATGGAATTCTGTCATGCATACTCAAGGATACAGCTATAGACGTATGAAAAGGAAGCCATTGTTTATATCTAGTAAGGTGAACTGAGATACTTTAAATTTACACAGTAATTCAAAAAGTACCATTGACGCGTTTGGTAAAAAGACAACAAATTCAGCGAAGAAATCAATGCATTCCTTTTCAGCTAGTTCCACAACATTGACTTTTTACATTCAGATTTCGCTATTTACATCTAAATAAAATAGTCGCTTAGTCAGTTATTTATTGGTAATATTTTCTTTAATAATTTAATTTCGTTATTCAGATCTTTCGACTTAAATAACCATCCAACCAGTATCCATACAGAGAATAAAAAAGTAGTAATGAAAAGTGAAATTCAAATAAAACAAGAACACAGCAGTTGTTTTTGCAGAATAAGAAGATGGTACACCATCATTGTTCATTTCGTTTGTCGGCTTCTCATCAACTGCTGCTTACAGGCCAAAGTCATTATTACGTATATCTACAGAAACAGTTTTAAAATACTTGCACAGAGAGTTCAATCAAATCAATCTATCAATATGTACATGCAATGCCAATAATAAGAATAAACACTTTATCCCGAACAATAATAATCATACACAATGGAAACTTTCCGCGTTACTAATTCAGATGAAAGAGAGGGCGAAAATATCCAATTACTAGGGCAGGGAAAGACTGATAACTGCTTCTTTTTGAACTCATAAATCAGATATTTGATGGCGATTGCTGCTTCGTCAAACTTGAGGAGAATTGAGCTTTCTTATCTATTGATAATTTTAAAGAATTTTGTGATGTCTACCTCAAGACCCGTATCAATGAGTTGTCAGGGGATGCCACTGTTAGAAGCGTTTGTACTCTCTCTAGACATAGGCTTTTTGGTACATGTTCAGAAATTAGGTGTGACTTTCTTTCGGTTCTCCTGATGTAACTGCTCCCGCAAATACACGTAAATTCGTGTATACAGTTGGAGTTAACATGAGAAGGATATCTTTCGAATTTGATTGCACCAAGGAGCAAGTTGTTCAATAAATGGGAAGCGTAGCAACAGGATAGGCTCTACCTGATGACGTCGTCAATCTTCTGTTGACGATTGTTGTAATATTTCCAACTTTATAATAAATTTGAATGATTCGCTTGACATCTGAGTCTTCAGATCTTCCATACTTGTTTATGAACCGTTGCTTCTCAACGTCTTTTTGAGAAACATGAATTCTTCCTCCAATTTCTCTCTAGAGCACATTTTCTTAGCTCTGTAGTATAGAATCTTGACTATTGCTCGTTTAAAGCTATTTGGACAAGAACTAATAAAATGTAGGTATTGTCCTTTCCATATCGGCTTTCGATAAATTGACCTTTGGAGACTACTATCTTCTAGGCTCTGCATGGCAATGTCAAGGAAATGGAAAGTCCCATCATTCTTATGTTCCATAATGAATTCATTATTGGTATATGTATCGTTGAATAACCTGAGGAGGTAGGAAACATGACTTTCATTGTTGCACACTATAAATGTGTCATCCACATACCGACAATACATTGGCAGAAAAGAAAGAAGGACACACCTCCGATTTTCTCAACATGTACCATAAAGTCTATGTCTAAAGGGAACAAATACTTTGAACAGTGTCATCACCAGGCATCTCATTTATACGGATCATAAGGTGAACGTGGCAAGATCGTTCAAGATTTTCATTAGTCAAAAGAGTTCAATTCTCTTTAAGTTTGTCGGAGCAATCTCCATCAAGCGCCTGAAACTCGATTTATGCGTTCAGAAAAAAAGCGTTTATAAGTCTCTCCTTGCCCTGGTAACTGGATATTTTCACCCTGTCTTTCATCTGATTACGTAACACTGAAATTTTCCATTGTGTATGATTATTATTGTTCAGGATAAAGTGTTTATTATTATTATTAGCGTTGCATGCAAATATTGATCGACTTATTTTTGTTTAAAAATGAACTCTCTGTGGGAGTATTTTAAAATTGTTTCTGTAGATATACGTAATAATGACTTTGGCCTGTAAGCAGCAGATGATGAGAAGCCGACGAACGAAATAAACAATAATGGTGTTCCATCTTGTTATTCTTCAAAAACGTCTGTTGTGTTCTTGCTTTATTCAAATTCATAAAGGGGAATATAAATGTATGAAATTCAAATCCACGATAGTGTTGCCAGTACAGAGAAGGAACATCAAAAGCCCTACGTAGGATTCTTAATATATCTGAAATTAATCAGGGTGGCATTTAAACCAACTAGCTCATTCAGACACAAACTCTGTCGGTATAAGGCCATGTTAGATCCAATTATGAAGAATAATATAATTTACCAAATACCATGTAATGATGACACTGTAAGGTCAGTCAAACTAGTAGATCGGGGTCAATTAGATTAACGGGATGTAGAAATTCAGCTGCATATAGAATGACTGACCTTGTTAATTTGAACAGGCTACAAAAAAGCTCTGACACTACAAAATATATTCACCAGCATGTAAGCAAACAGCAGGGTGAGGGGGATAGGGTGACAGTATTAAAAAGTAATATAGTAGGGTGGATTCCATGTTAATTTGTTTATTAGATATATCACACACACAGTGTGAAACAGTATTGCTATTTACTGGATGACAAAGTTTCGAATACAATTCATTATTGCTCATAATCATAACGATCAATTATAATCACACAACTTGGAAACTTGAGTTTTATAGTATGGTCAAAATGATGCAAAACTTTTTCCCGAGGATATATAGGAAATTTAAACAAATGATTCAGCGAAGAGACTCTTTTCAACGAATTTATCATCAAGCTGTACAATCGTATATATGTGGGTTTTTTTTAAGAAGTTATATCCGGTGAGGGAATTGAAACATAGGTGTGAATGCATAAAATAATAATAATAATAATAGTATTATGAAATGCAATTAAAACTAAAATGTTTGTGATTATAATCGTAGTTAAAGGTCAAGTGGCAAAGCAAATTAATGTCATATATAGAATAAATATACATTCAAATCCTAAAAACCTGACTTATCAACCGTACCCAAGAAGATACTTTACATGAGCTTGGAATTCAAAGGGGACTTAGCTTCCGATATCATGAATGAAGGATATCACAGTCCCTGAAAAGAACATTCCCTGCTGCATCCCTGAGAATAGCCTTCCTTAGTCGACCATTATTGTTCAATAACCTGAAGGACAAGATCCCGCTGTTGACCAACTCTATATGTGTTTATCAATTCACCTGCTCTTGTGGAGCTAGGTATATCGGTCGTTCGACACGAGTTTTGTCCAAGAGGGTGCAAGAACACTATCCTGCATGGTTACGAAAAGGTGGAAGTGGAGCAATAAGAATCGCGATCATTGAACATCTGGTCGATAATGATCACCCAATGATCTCTACAGCCTCCGCCTTCAAAGTCATCTACAACGCAAAAAGTAATTTACCGAAATCCCTACTTACCCGACTCATCTGTATTCCTGAAGCTGTGGCTATCGAAACAGAAAAGCCAGATCTCTGTGTACAGAAAAAGTTCGTTCAACCCCTCCAACTTTCATGGTCTTAATCGCTCTATGCTAAAGTATGGTAATCCCCAATCATATTTTAGCTCTACCAATTTTTCATTTTTTTCGTTTTTGTCTATTCAATTTGTGTACTCTTCCTTTATTACGTCAATTGTTACTATTACAACTCTCACTTTTAATTGTCCTCGGTATTATTTCACTTGTTCCACTTGTCATTCTAAATCAATTCCTTTATGCAATATTAAATTCTATGCTATTAAATTTCACACAATATTACGTAACGTTTTTATTTTATTCGATTTGTCTACTAATCTTATAATTGCACACCTTTTCCGAGTTCTATCCATCCTATGAATTATTCTATGTATGACATTAATTTGCTTTGCCACTTGACCTTTAACTACGATTATAATCACAAACATTTTAGTTTTAATTGCATTTCATAATACTATTATTATTATTATTATTTTATGCATTCACACCTATGTTTCAATTCCCTCACCGGATATAACTTCTTAAAAAAAACCCACATATATACGATTGTACAGCTTGATGATAAATTCGTTGAAAAGAGTCTCTTCGCTGAATCATTTGTTTTAATTTTCTATATGTTACAATGGGAATTTTCCATGATATAGAAAACTGTTATGAAAATCAGGCGAGGTATATAAGGCTTTGCAAAGCAAATCAAGCAGTTGTATAAATACATTGATAGATGAAAATTCCTATTAACACATTTAGAAAATACCACGTAAAATCGAGGGAAGAAATATGCATTCTTTCATTTCAATGAGTTCCTTATCATCAGTTCCACACCAATATACATGGAAATTGTACGAATCATGTGGTTATTTTAGTCACATAAGAATGATCAGTTTTAGGTATATAGGAGGGAGGGATTGGAAGGCGGTGAAAATGAGAGATTCATAGCCGAATTTCCGAACATCTTACATCTTAGTTTCCCGGGGGTTCGAATAGAGTACTTATTATTGTCTCCTTTAGTTCCTAGAGGAACATAGGGATTCAGCCACACGTATCCATTGTCTTCGATTCTCTGCCAACGTTTCCACCTGCTTTCATCTCCTCCATGCTACACCACCCTCACACTGATGACAATTGCTTCCTGGTTGGTCCGCTCCCAGAGATCCCTGTTGCCGATTTTTTCTGGCCGGCCATCTGATCTTGAGTATTATTGAGAGAAGAGAGACGTTGATGAAGGTCTGCAGTTTGTTAGAGGTGATTTTCGTGACACGCCAAGTCTCTGATCCGTATAGCAAGTAACACTAACTTCACATCGGAGTTAGAAATTTGGATCTTATTTTTCATACTGAGTGCTGTTGATGTCCACACAGACTTGAGAGTATTGAAGCCTTGCCCTGCTTTCCTGATCCTCGCTTTGATATCCTCGTCAGTTCTGTCCGCCTGTAGTTGAAACGATGCTTCCCAGGTAGGTAGGTAGGTAGGTGGAAGGAGGTTTCTTCTTTCAGATTTCTCCCATTTATGCTGATTCTTGTCTGTTGTTGCTGCTATTGGCCAGTAATTTTCATCACCTCTGTCCTATCTTTGATGCTTCTTCTGCCAACTTGTTGTTTTTCATCACTTGCACATCTTCAAGTTTGTTGGAATAGAGTCATACGCAGCTGAATACTAATTCATCTCATCATCTATATTGGACATCACGTTGACAATAAACAGAACTTTTAGTGGCCTTTACCTCATTCCATCCAACCATTCACATGGTCTACAAATACGACTTTAACACACACCAGAAACAATCGGAATACATCATAACAAGCCAAATCCGTGCACATTCAAAAGAAAATTGTGTGGATTCATTCTTTTTCCGTGGCCAACTACATAATATCTTTGAAGTGCTGGAAACGATATCCCTTCCCCCTTGTAACCATCTTTTGACTTTGTCACTTTTACAATTCTAGCTAATTCGATTAACTTATTTGTATCTTACGTAATTCTACTTAGTCATTCTATTCCTGTTAGTCATCATTACTTAACCAATCTCTTGAGTGTGTAATCACTTGTTGCTAACGCCCCTTAGAATCAACTAATCTTGACAATGTCACATGTCAAGTGATTCACAACAGAAAACTTAGTGAAATGTTTGAAATGAAGACATGTCACTATTCTTTCTCCCACACATTTCTACATCTTAGAGTATTTTCAAATCTCTTTTCGCCACCTCTATGTGCTGCACTTCTGTGCAGAGTTCTATGTTACAGCTAAGTCAGTCAGTCAGTCAGTCAGTAGATCACTCTTGCTCAGGTAAGAAGCAGTAGTCAAGAGGTTAGATCATTTTAAAGTAACTAACGCGTATTACTTCTATCTACTTATTATATTAACATATCCACTTATCAATAACCAGCACCAATCACCATCAACGGGAGAGATTTAACAGAGGTTACTTTCTTCACTTATCTAGCCACGAAGAACGGTTTCAACTACAGGTGACAGCACGAATGAAAATGTCAAAGCCAGCCAGGCAGAATCGGAAAGGCAAGATATACCTTCATCAAACTGAAACCAGTTTGGAAAATATTCTGCTCTCATTCAGCCAGCCAGCATAAGCAACAAGATTCGTTCGGATTCTGTTGAACATAAATGTGAAGTCAGTCAGTCACTTCTTCTATCAGGGTCAGAAATTTGTACTGCGTGTCACGGAAAGGATTTCGAGTTACAGACTTTTATCAATAGCCGCCTCTTCCGCTGTCTGGCTCCATACTGAAGATTAAATGGCCAGAAAAAATTAGCAACAAGAAATTCTGGCTAGCAACAAACCAACCGAGCAAGAGTCAATCGCTCAACAAATATGTAGAAGAAAATGGAGATGGATCAGGCATACGCTACTGAGGAAGCAGACAAATGACATAGCGCTCAATGCAGGCCATCACTCAAGTGGAACAGAAATGGGAAGCGATGAGTGGATCGTCAGTGCGAGGATGATATGAAGGAGATCGTCAAGCGAGGAAGAAAAGGAGGAGGAGGAAGAAACGAGAGATTATGGTCAATCGTGGGGTTATAGTCAGTTGAAGAGGACAGCAGAAAACAAAGTGTAGATGTATTGTTGCAGCTATATTTTCCACTCGGAACCCAGGGGAATAATGAATAAATCATATCAATTAGTAGTATATTAATCGTTATTCTCTTATTTTACAAAAATATAACTCTAAAATAATATGGGGGTAACAATAACAAAACACAAGTGATAAGAGACAAATAAATACACGAATATACACACGCATAAAAATGGGGACAGGGTAGGGGGAGTAAATAACAAGCTACAATCAGACAATAAATAATAATATTAATACAGAAAAACGATAACAAGACAACAGAGAGAGATTACTGTGATGCAATATGCCTATTACATAACACACAGGACGGAGAACCGAAGGCGCAAAGCGATAACACACAAGGCATGCATGCATACACACAATAAGTAAAAATAGACAATAATGTACTATATATGTATAATTTGATCGGCTTACTCGATATCTTTTATCAGTAATTAGCTAAATATTAAACATTATAAAACAAGTATATTATGATGATTAGGGGTAGAAATGGTAGTCTGAAGTGAACTACTAACAAAATTCTATAAGTAGTATATATATGCGCCGGTGCTCAATGTTTACCAACCACGTCTCATGTGGTTCGGGGTTCTATCCCCCGGCCATCAACGCACTCCTTTACCTCACTAATCCAGAGATAAGACTGGTAGAGAGGGAAGGTTGGGCATGAGGTCGATTAGCAACCCCATTCCATAGAAATAAACACCACTGCTACTGAAACTTCATGCCTCTAGCTTGAAGGTACCCTATGTTCTACTGAGGACGTAAAGGAATAAAAAAGTATACATACTTATATACGTTGTCTGCAAGGCTATCGAATAACAGAGGGATGGGTGAATTCAATGGCACAGAGAAGACATGAACGATCTTTACGAAATAGTAGAGCGAAAACATGAAACGAAGATGATGGCTCACCATCACGTCACGGTGCACTGTGAATTGTTGGTATTTGATGTTTGGAGGTGATCGGCAGGAAGCACTGTCTGGACCTAGGTTTTCTGTCAGTTGGTAGCACTCAACAGACAGTCAGCAAGGCGTATCTGCAACCCTTAAAGGAACTCATGTCCGATTGCTTTGAGATTCAAACCCGCGTCACCCGGTGAGTGCTGCAGTCAGAGACGTTACCACCACTGAGCTATTCGAGCTGGCTCGCGACTGACCTCCTCTGGGACTGTATTGCATATTTTTGACTGGACTCTAGTCAGTGTAAGTCTACTCCTATCTTTGGTGCAGACTTAACTCTATCAATCAATTCTACGAGTAGACACTCAAGTCGAAGACTAATGAGTAGTTTTTCTCAGATTCTTGACGTATTCGCCAACTGTTACTGAGAAACACCAGCTCATAGTAAGTTTTGTTAGTCACGCATCTCCCTATGTATTTTTCACAGTATATATGACACCTGTATGGGTAGAGGATTCAACCGAGAAAGTCTACTGGAATTTGATGAATTCATCAAAATTCTGATTTCTTAACATTCTTTATGCTTTTAAAAAAAATAATATACAAACGTTGAGAGAAAAAAAATATTGAAACACAAGTCGACAGTTGAATAAAGTAGTATGTTTAGTTTCTTTCTTAATTATCTGCATAGTTTCTTTTTTATTTCTTCAATTCTGGCTAGGTTACTTGAAGTGATTAGACTCTGTGAGCAGAGTTAAACCTGATGAGGCATCAATTAGCTTGGTTTCAAACCAGGGAAACGGCCATCAGGCTAACACACACAAGTACTATTATGGTGAGTGCTACTGATAAAATTTATCAGTAGTATACATATATACAAAGAGTTGTTCATCGGCAAAAAAACATCAAATAGCAAGGAGATACATTTGATGTCAGCGAAAGCAAATAATACAACCTTGCGGAGATACATGGGAGACGTGAGTGAAAGGAACACAAAGAAACACAATACGATGAAGGAAGGCCAGAAGTAGCAGGCACAACAGGGAAGATCTGTGCAGCAGGAAATGGTGCGTTGAAGATAAGGTGTACATAATTTGGCTGTATGTAGAGATACCAAATTTCAAATTAACATTCTTTTGCCAAATCTCTCGTCTTCTACCGTCACACTTCTAATCAGTTTTTACTCATGTATATAAATGAAGCAAGAAAGTAGTGTGAATAGTGCCTTGATATGATTATGAGAAGCAGTAATAAATAGTGCTCAAAACGTGGTCATCAGTAAACATTACTTACTGTACAACAACACTATGTGATTTAATCAAAATAAAATTTTATCCATAATGGAGTTATTTATACTCTACCACCACAGTGCCCAAGTTTTATCCCTATATCAACACTACTACAAGGCCATGCAAACATCGCTAATCAGGTGAAGTTAGCGTTCGAATCCGCAACCCATTTAGTTTGGTTTGAAATTAAGCACCTAGACAAACAACGAGCCATACAACTGTAAAAATTCGATATTTTTCACACTATAAAAGAGAGGAGTGACAAAAGCTTTACACTTTCAGTTCTTAGCTAAATTACCCTAGAAAATATGAGAGAAAAATCAATTGGGTGTGAAAAAAATATAAACAAAACAAAGTGCAGACTTACACACACACACAGAAATTCGATACAATGTAAACAAATAACTAAGCTTTCTATAGTTTGTTTTGTAAGGGTTACTTTTGTTTTTACGAGTTGATGACAGATTGATATCAGTTAGAGAACCATTGAAAACCTGCCAGCATGGAGTACTGGACAGCTGTTTCATCAGTCTAGTTTGGGAATCATCGGGTTCGAAAACCACTGCATGCTTACTGCTGATGATTCCCAAACTAGGCTGATGAAACAGCTGTCCAGTACTCCCTGTGGCTTGTGTTCAATGGTTCTCTAACTGATATCAATCTGTGATCAACTCGTAAAAATAACTAAGCGCGTAAGAACAGCTACAAAAACAACAATGACAACGTAGTACCCGAGTACTACGACGTACCCCAAATATTCATCAACCTTATTCAACAGCTGTACGACAACGGCACATGTCAAGTGATCCACAACGGAAAACTCAGCGAAGCGTTTGGAGTAAACACAGGAGTCAGACAAGGGTGCTTATTATCACCAATGATATTCCTAATTATGGTGGACTGGATTATGCGTCAGACAGTGGGAAACGAGAAGACAGGGATATCCTGGACCGACGTGAAAAACCTAGAAGACCTGGATTTCGCGCGTGGATGATTTATGTTTGATGTCACACAAAATCGAAGACTTACAAGCGAAAACCGACAAACTGGTTGGTCGAAGAAGCAGCAAAGACAGGACTCCGTGTGAACATAGACAAGACGGAGGTTATGAAAATAACCAAACAACAACAACAGCAGCAGCAACATCCACCGCCAATCACCATCAACGGGAGGGATTTGAAAGAGGTTTCTTCATTCACTCACTTATCTAGGGACCATTGTCTCAAATACAGGAGGAACGCACGAGGATGTCAAATCGAGAATCGGGAAGACGAGAAACACATTCATCAACCTGAAACCAATCTGGAAATCTTCGTCACTCAGCATCATCAACAACAAAATTCGGATTTTCAATACAAATGTCAAGTCAGTTCTTCTATACGGATGAGAAACTTGGCGGGTCACAAAGAATATCTCCAACAGCCTGTTGCAGACCTTCATCAACAACTGTCTTCGCTCTATATTCAAGATCAGATGACCGGAAAGAATCACCAACAAGAAACTATCGGAACAAACAAAACAAGAACCAATCACCCAACAAATATCCAGGAGAAAGTGGAGATGGATTGGACAATCGCTGAGTAAGAGGCCGTTGGGTGACATCGCGCATCAGGCCAACACTCGAGTGGAACCCGAAAGGGAAGCGGTGAGTGGGACGTCCAAGGGTGACATAGAGGAGATCGTGTGAAGAAGAGTTGAAGCAGTATGGTCTAAGATGGATGCAGGTGAAAAGTACGACAGAAGACAGAAGCAAGCGGAGACGTGCAGTTGAAGCCCTATGTTCCACTAGGAACCCAAGGGAACAATAATAATAAGAACAGCTACAACAATAACAATAACGACAAGAGTACATGACTATTGATTTATCGAAGAAGAAGAAGGAAAGATCTTTCACACGATTCATAAAGACGAAAAGAAAATTGGTAGATTTGAATATTAAGTAATAGACCTGTTTGCTATTTCAAAAGGTCATAATCAAACTAGTCACGATCCGATCTAAATGATGCAATATTATGGAATGCTACAATCATTTATCACTGAAGTGTAAAATAGATTACGCTTTCTTTTGTGAATATCTTCATGGAATGCTGAGGTTCAATAAGGAGTCATTAGATAAAAATTTATTTTTGACAATCTATTACTTAATTAGAACTCCAAAAATAACTGGAACAAATTCTCATGTACACTAGACTGTGAGCCAAATTTTTATTTATCAGTGTTTCAGTGCTGGAATGCTCGTCTTCCACGCGGAAGTTTGAGGCCGGCTTTGCGAAGAATGAACTTCGGGAACTTGTCTTCTTTGACCACCAGTAGGTAAAGAAGTGTTTCCGTCATGAGGCTAGATACCCTACAACATAAAAGCTATGTAGGTAGTTACCTGCGATCTAGTAGGAAGTCATGACCAGTGGGGTACACAAGGAGATCGGATATGAGGACAACGACTCACCAGACAAGATGTTCGCTAATGGTTGCGCTAAGTGATGAATTGTTAGAAGTTGAAATTCATGGACTGGCAAATGGATCGAGTCCCAGTGGCTTAATGGTCTACGAGCTAGCTCGCCTTGTAGCCAGAAGGTCCTGGGTTCGAACCACGGTGGGTGCGTACCGATGAAGAGTCCCAAACTAGGGCCACAGAAACAGCTGTCCAGTACTCTCTGCTACCTTTCAATGATTCTCTAACTGAAGTCACTCCGTGATTCAACTTTAAACAATTGTCAGTCAGTTGAATATTTTAGTAAAAATATGTTTATGTGATCTGTCAAAAATTTCACCGATCTCATGCAAAAGTCAGAATTGAAAAGAACCGAAAAAAAAAACAGGAAAATAAACAACCCCAATGATTTTATTTTTGGGAAAAGTTCTGTTTAAAAAAACACTAACGGATTTGTAAATTGTGAGGGTAATTCAAGTGCGAAACTATTGTCTCAGATAAAAGTGATTGGTATGTATTGGATCTGTATGGTACATGCCAATTACACGTGTCAGGTGATCTACAACGGCAAACTCAGTGAACGGTTCGAAGTGAATAAAGGAGTAATATACGACTGTCTACTATCACCGATGATATTCTCAACTGTGGTGGACTGGATCATGAGGAAGACAGTGTGGGGGGAAGTAAAAAGCAGGAATACTCTAGATTGACCTATAAGAAGACTCTAGAAGATCTTAATTTCGCGTGTGGATGATTTATGTTTAGTGTCACACAAACTCGAAGACTTGCAGGTGAAAACCAACAAAATGGTTGAAGAATCTGGCAGCGAAGACGGGACACCAGGTGAACATGGAGAAGATGGAGGTGATGAAGATAACCAACCAACAGCAACAAATACCACCGATCACCATCAACTGGAGAGATTTGACACAGATCACTTCCTTCAATTATCTGGCCACGAAGAACGGTTTCAACCACAGGCTAGCAGAACAGATGAAGATGTCAAAGCCAGCCAGCCAGGCAGTGGGGATCCGAAAGGCAAGATACGCCTTCATCAACATGAAACCAGTTTGAAAGTTTTCAACACTCCGCCTCAGAAAGATGATTCGGATTCTGTTCAACACAAATATGAAGTCAGTCAGTCAGTCAGTACTTCAATACGGGTCAGAAACATGCACTGAGCACACGTCACGAAAAGCATTTCAAACACGTTTTGATGTGGTTGTGTTCTCTGTGCTGGATAGTTTTATTTGCGAAGCTTTCATTGCCTCACCCACTAGGCAACATCTTCAACGCATACTTCAATTTGAATTGAAGTGAGCTGTTAGATTTCTCCACGTGTTTATTAGGAATCTCTCCCAGTGGGTAATCTCGATCGTGATTGGTTGTTTTTGCGTGTGTTTTCACACCTTATAGACTACTTGTATTGGAAGTGATTATGGGGCAATGAAAGCTTCGCAAATAAACTATCCAGCTCAGAGAACACAACCAAATCAAAATCATCCACCGTGAGCTACAAATCTTCTCCATCATTTCAAACACTCCACTGCAGACTTTTATCAACAGCTGCCCCCTTCGCTGGCCAGCTGGCCAACCAGAAAGAATTGGCCGATCTCTCAACAAATATGTAGGAGAAAATGGAGATGGATCGGGCACACACCACTGAAGAGGCCGTCGAATGATATTGCGCGCAGTGCAGGCCATCGCTCGAGCGGAATCTAAGTGCCACACAAACTAGAAGACCTGCAGGCGGGTGAAAACCAACAAACTGGCTGAAGAGGTTGGCAGAGAAGACAGGACCCCGGGTGAACATAGAGAAGGTGGAGACGGAAATGATGAAGATAACCAACCAACCAACAACGCACCAATAGCAGAAACAACCAGCACCAATCATCATCAACGGAAGAGATTTCAAAGAGGTCACTTCCTTTACTTATCTGGCCACGAAGCACGCTTTCAACCACATACAGTCGGACATCACGGATGAAGATGTCAAAGTCAGACAGCCAGCCAGAGTCAAAAAGGCAAGATACGCCTTCATCAAACTGAAACCAGTTCGCAAATCTCACTCAGCTCTCACTCAGCCAGCCGCCAGCATGAACAACAAGATTAGGATTCTGTTCAATACGAATGTCAAGTCAGTCAGTCAGTCACTTCTTCTATACGGGTCAGTAACTTTCACTGCGCACAAGTCACGAAAAGCATTTCCAACAGGTCACAACAGACTTTTATCAACAGCTGCCACCTTCGCTGGCTGGCTACATACTGAAGATAAAATGGCCGGCCGGCTGGTTGGTAACAAACCAACCGTGCAAGAGTCGATTGCTCAACAAATATGTAGGAGGAAATGGAGATAGAGTGATCAGGCACATGCTGAGGAGGCCGTCGAATGACATCGCACTCAAAGCTGGCCATAATTCGAGTGGAATCCCTATGGGAAATGACAAATGGAACATGTGTCCTAGGGTGACATGGATGAGATCGTGTGAGGAGGAGACGAGAAACTACAGGCAATCGCGGGCGAAGCTGAAGAGGACAGCAGAAAAAACGGAACAAAGTGGAGATGTGTTGTTGAAGCCCTATGTCCCACTCGGAACCCAAGGGAATAATAATTATTATAATAACACTGCAGTTCGACTCAAGAGATTTCAAGTTCCAACCATGACAAAATTCATCATTAAAAAAAAGTTATTCACTACTAGAGAATGACATTTTTTAACACTTATCATAAACAGCTTAATTCTCAGCATCACAATTTTTTTTGCCTGAGTATCATTGACTGACAAGTTTTAAATAAAAGATTATAAGATCATTAATGATTATAAATCATAAACTGGAGTATTTTAAATTCTACTGACAACAAATTTTAAAAATGGCGCCATACGCAATAACGTGATCAGTAAAACAACTACAACAACAACAAAATAAACGAAGTATTGAACAAAATATAACTGCTTGAAAAGTGGGTAATTTGTTTTGTTTACATACTGTTATTTATTGAGTTTTTAGTTGTTTTTTTTAATAAATAAATAACTGTATATTTGAGGTATATTAATCATAAGGTACGGTATACCTAGAGAATAAATACACGTGTATATATATATATATATATATATATATATATATATATATGTACATATAGGTACTTAAGTTTACCTAAAGTGTACACACATATGAACACCATTCATGCATGCATACATAGCGTAGCATAGCATAGTCATATGCTTTCCAATGTTGTAGTAAATAAAGTGGGGGAAAATATTTAGAGAAAAAATAAACCACTTAAGCATTCTTCCCATTGATATTAGAATTATGCTTTTCTGTGTATTGTATCTACCTACCTACCTACCTCTGAAGAGGATTCACATGGCCTATTAGAAAACTTTAGTAATTTATAATTAGTATGAGTATTCAGGATTCAGTTGACTAGTACTGCATTATGAGATACACTTAATGTGTCTAAGATAAGTGTAGAATTTGGGCACTATATGTGGTAGAATGTAATTCCACATTAGATAAGTTTACTTTAAATGTCCCACACACACACACAAACATGGTGATGATGATGATGATGGTGTATTAGTAACTGGATGACAAGGTTTCGAGCTTAAGTTATTGTCACTTATAATCATAACACACGGCTTCACAATATGTCTTATATACACTTCAAGAACACAATATTCAGCGAAGAGACTCTTTTCAACGAATTTATTATCAAGCTGTACAATCGTACCTTGCTCCACAAGAGCAGGTGAACTGATAGATACACACGGAGGCAGCCACACGGGGAAGCTTATTTTTTACAGAGGTATCTTGCGGCTAGTGAACGTCATATGTATTTTTGCTGCAAAGAATGTCTTACTGACTGATTTAGAGAGACGATTTTTAAGCATATCTGAAGCAAGGTACATTGGCCATAGTCAGAGGACGCTTCCCACACGGATATGAGAACATATTCAAGCATGGTTTTAGAAGGGAGAAAGGAAGTGTGTGCGAAGCTACATTTAAGAACACCTGATCGACTTATGTCACTCTGTCAACCCTGACCATGATTTCAAGATCATATATAGAATCCATGCTAACTTTCCGCGTTTTCTTCGTTACGGACTTCTAAAGACAGCTGAGGCCTTGGCAATTCATCACTTTAAGCCAGACCAACCTTTGTGTACAAAAGAAGTATGTACAATCCCTACTTCTGCCTTGGCCGTAGAGGGATAGACATTTATTTATCTATTTTGTTTCTTTAGTTATTCTATGTACTTTTCCCTTATTACTACGATTATTATTAATATTATTATCATTGTTACTATTACTATTCTCACTCTGAATCTTTTCCACTTGACCCAATTGACATTTTAAACCCAAAATTATTAATTTTTATATTTTTATTCTTACAATATTGAATTCTATCTTATCTAATTTCACACCGTGTTATGTAACATTTTATATTCGTCTACTAATCTTATAATTATGTACCTCTTTCCAAAAATCTATGCACCTTATGTATTATTCTATATACGACATTAATTACTTTGCCACTTGACATTAAACTATGATTATAATCACAAATATTTCAACTGCATTTCATGCTATGATTATTATTTCATGTACTCACACCTTTGATCTAATTCCCTCATCGGATATAATTTCTTTAAAAAATACCCATATATATACGATTGTACAGCTTGATAATAAATTCGTTGTTGAAAAGAGTCTCTTCGCTAAATATTGTGTTCTTAATGCTACAATGGGAATTATTAAATTATCATATACACTTTCTCTATATCCACCTTCCCTTTGTTTTTTGACGCCACTTTCCATATCTCCGGTATATAGGCGCTGCATCATTCTGATTGCACATGTTCGGTGTTGAATGTCGATGAACAAAGATTCAGCGATGACTAACCTCCCTCTCTCTCTATCCATCTAACCATATTACTTTTTAATAGGCTCACCCTGAGTTCGTCTACTACCTATTGCTGAGGCTGGTTGTTGGGATCTACATTAAGAAGCCTAACTTATGTATCCAAAAGAAGAAGTTGGTTGGTTGGTTCAGACACTGTCCTTACCTTGGCCATGAATCAAGGTTTTAATGACCCTCATTTTGTTGTGGAAATTTCCCTAATTTTAATTGATATTCAATTTGCGATTATATTTAAAAGAATGGATACTGAACAAAGAATATTCTTTCCGATAACCTGCTCTTCAACAAGCTCTACAGTTATATATACATTATAGTGAATGAATGAATTAGTGTTACGAACAACATTATTGTTGCTGTTTAAATAACATCGAATCAATAATAGTAATAATACCAATGGATTACAAATTCATGAATTTGTAGTCTCTACTGAAGGCCAGCCAGGGCAGTAGTAGGGGCTGGCTAAGCTTACTTCTTTTGAACACAGAGCACTGGTTGTTTGAGGTGAATTGCAATAGCCTCTGCTGTTTGAAACATGCGGTGCTTAGATGATTTTGGCAATTTATTAGGCACCCAGTAGATTATAGAGGAGGATTCTTCAACGCTGGCTGCTTTGTGGCCGGTTTGCACCAAATGGTCCAATATCGAACTGTTAATGGTTTTCACTAAACCTTTACTTAGCCATAGTGAGAGATGTTCTCGAGCGAGCACGAAAAATCAAGTTCCTAGAACAACGGCCGATATAACTCTCTCCACCACAAGCGCAGTTGAATTGGTAGATACAATTTGAAGTGGCTAGTCTAGGTACTTCATCTTTCAGTTGAGGAATCATCATCGGGTGGCAAGTATTTTCTCGCTGTGCCACCGACGCTCTTATAGAACTATATTTAGGGAATCATTAGTAGTACGCACCCACTGAGGTTCAAACCCAGGACCTTCCGGTTACGAGGCAAGCTCGTATACCATTCAGCCATTGGGACTTATATTTGGATGCTTATTATAGTTTATGTATCTTTCATGAACTGTAATTCCACTGTGATCCTACTTAACAAATCGATATTATTTTAAAAAACACCAATATTGTTATTGACGACTATTCTAGAATATTCTGTGTATATAAACATGCATATATAACTGTAGGGCCAGAAGAGGAAGTTATCGAAAAGGATGTTCTTTGCTCAATTTTTCTGTTGCTTTTCCTAGATGTCTGAATGAATATTTTCACTATATTGAAACCTTAAAGTAGGTGCTCCAACGGTAGAATGTAACTGCCAACCCCACACGTGGTCCGAATTCGACTCCAAAATGTCATATTTCTAAGCGACGTGTAGTTTCACTAGTCGATAGTCAGGCCAGGGAACAGTGGAGGTTGGCAGTGAGACTAGTATCCCCACCGGTGAAAACCAATGGTTGGAAACAATTGGTGACATGGCTCAAAGTGATCGTTCTCAATGGCTGGTTGGTTCAGATGCATCCACTCCTTGTGACTTATGATTCCCAATGAAACTGTTTTCTTCTTCGTTATTACTATACTTTTGTCTCACACCTCTGTTTACTGTTTATATTATGCATTTCTCCTACTTTCTTCTCTTGCTTTGTGTGCTACTTGGAGGGAGTGTGGCGACTTGAACTGCCGCACATATGTGCAAAGTTCTATGTCGAAAACAGACAGACAGACAGAATAGTATCCCCACCACTGCTACTAAAACTTCTCAGCTTCAAAACCCAGTGTTCCACTCGGAATGAAAGTTTTTTTGAAAAAAAAGTAACAACAACTTTAGCTACACAATTGATCGTGAACTCTATGCAGATAATCTGAATTTCCCATCTCAGTCAATTGATTTATTGATTTTTCTTCTTTTATTTTCAACACCCTACTCATTACAATATTATTTTCTTACATTCTCCCATCACGAATACAGAAGAACACACCAGACTAGATACATTTACAGCAGCTGAACCTTTCCATATTTTCGATTCAACCAAGAACAACAAAAAAGAAGAACTGGGATACCTATCCCTCTGTCTATCCCTCTATCCTTTTTTCTCTATCCCAGTCCAAGTTTAACCATAAAAATAGACATACCTTTTTTTTACTCAATTGTCAAAGTACTTTGACACGTGAATATATGTGATGAAGTCATAGACAGTTCGCTTACGAATACAGACATTCAAACTGTTAACCATTACAAACCAAACTATAGAAAATTAATCTGATGCTCGCTAGTGACTTGCTACAGGATGGAGTTTCCTGGAGTTCTAGTGAGAAGTCGTGACCAGTGAGGTCCATCCAGATGTCACATATGAGGATGGATGTCCAACCTGCGACATTGGTTGGGGTCGCACTAAATCACGAATTGTTAGAAGTTAAAATTCATGAGCCATTGAGTCGGATCCCAGTGGCTGAATGGTATACGAGCTCACCTTGTAACCGGAAAGTGCTGGGGTTCGAACCCCTGTGGTGGGTGCCTACTGGCGGTGATTCCCAAACTAGGATGAAACAGCTGTCCAGTACTCCAGTGGTGGTTTTCAATGGTTCTCTAACTGATATCAGTCAGTGATCAACTCGTAATAACACATTGTCAACCAATAATAGACTGGTTAATTAACTGCGGACGAATCGTCATATACATATATTAATCAAAAGGAAGAATTCAACAAAAACTATACGAGACTTGCCCCACTAGATGAGTCCTATTTACCGCCTTCAAACAGTGAGGGTATTTTTCACACAAGTGGAAGGGCGAATGAGAACATCTAGCCCTTACGAACGGATTGGTAGACGCACTGGTTTACCTATGGGAGGTAAACAAAAACCCTGATGTCAAACCTATGGAGTAGTACATCAGCCCCAGAATCCAAACAGATTGAATGATGTCTTACGTGTATGCCTAGTCATTGCCTTCCTCGACAACAGGCAATGTTAGCTGACATAGGGTCAGGCTATAAAAAAGCTAGCGGTGGTCAAACGAAAACATGGCACTAGCCAATAAAATCTACAACAGTTAGTCTAAGCCACGTAGGAATGTGTAGACTTCCAGTCTGTTTGGGGTCCTCGAGACGGTAAATACCAATGGCTCAAAATTGTTCTCAATGGCGCAGATGCATCCACTCCTTGTGACTTATAATTTCCAACGAAACTATATTGTTCTTCTTTATTACTATTCCTTTGTCTCACACCTCGACTTACTGTCTCTATTATGCATTTCTTCTACTTTCTTCTCTTGCTTTGTGTGCTACATGGAGTGTGGCGACTCGAACTGCCGCACACCGATGCAAAGTTCTATGTCGAAAACAGACAGACAGACAGGTGCATAGTCTGTCTCTCTGTCTGTCTGGATTCAACATAGAACTTGGCACCGAAGTGCAACACTTCGAGTTGCCACGTCCCAAATACCACACAAAGGTAGACGGGGAAAGGAGAGAAGAGAATCAATAGAATTTAGATAAGTATAAGATTGAAACAGAATGAGTAATGGTAGAAAGGAATATGAAGGTTAAAGAGACTGAATACATCTGCGTAAGCCATTGACAACGATTTTGAGCCATGTCACCTATTGTCTGTCTCCAGCCATTGATTCTTAGAGTCCCGAGGGCGGGCCCCAACCCGGAAGTCTGCATCTCCCTCCCTACCTGACTCAGTTCAACTGTCAGGGATTTCATGGATTGATGCCATGTTTTTGTTTGGCCACCGCTTACTCTTTTCCAGCCTGCACCTATATCAGCTAGTAATGCCCGTCGGGGGAGACGATGGTCAGGCATGCGCAGCACGTGGCCTAACCATCTCAATCTATGTAACTTCATAGCCTCTTCGATTGATTTTCCCTCTTTGCCCAACACTCTACGCCTAACGTCAACATTACTCAGGTGCATAGTTGGGACGCAGTTCCTGACGCTACTCTGCTGCCATGTGGGACAAACCTGCTGCTACCGTCTGGATGTCCGGACAGTATCCCAGCCCTCGTTTGCACAGACTATGAGAAAATTTTATGTGGCGCATCTCTTCGTGACAATAATGTACAAAAATATAATTTACTAAAGTACATATGTGTCACAAGGACATAATAATTTACTCCACAGACACAACCAAGTTAGCAGTGAACTCGATAACAAGTTGGTTGGTGATGAAGAACAATGACATCCAGGATGTATGTTCCATCCTATTTAGGACTCGTCGGCCAGATATACCTGAGCACTCCCCGTGAATGGTGATGTCTCTCACTGAGACTCAAAGCTAGTCAATACCCATAACTACAAAAGACAAAAGAACTATCCACTAAACCATCGGAAAATCTCAAGACATTGACGATGTTTGCATTTTTAGCAGTTGACATGTCAACAGTGACCGGGTTATTTGGCTCAAAGAAAAAGCAATCAAAGGGATTAACAAATTATAACTTCACCACATTGCCTTCTATCCTAGTGCAGTGGTTGAATGACCAACGAGATCGCCTTGTACCCACAAGGTCCTGAGTTCGACCCATTGTAGGGAGTTATGGGTGCGTGCAGTTGAAGAGTCCCAAATAAATGGAAACATCTGTCTTTAATGGTACCCTAACTTAAATTAGTTCGTCACCAATCTTGACATAAAAAGAAGACGTGCTTGCTAAGGAAGCCTTTTCGATGAATCATTTTTAAAAGCTGTTGTATAATCGCATTTTATAAAACCAATCAAATACTGGAAATTATGTACTACAAAATGTCTTCAGTATTATTAGGTATAAGAGACAATGTACAAACGGAAATCTCTCTACGCGACGATACTGTTATAAGCAAAAATGGATATCCACTCAGATGTATTGATAGAATCACGTGATAAAATCTGTCGTCACTCAAAGTTGAAGTCTCAACTTCTCAAAATAAAACTCTCTTCATAAGTATGAGAAAAAAACAGTGATATTAAAGAAGAAATTCTTAAAGGCGACCTTTGAAAGTGTCTTAAAGTGACATTTCACACAGCCACCTTAAGATTGCAAAGAATTCTTAAGGAGACAGTTATTGTAGCTAAACATCAAGAAGACAGAAAGACAATTCCGACCATCTCAGTGTGTATCTATCAGTCACTTTTTCCCGTGGAACAAGGTAGCATCAGTCGTACCTAACTAAAGATCCACTAGCGTATTTTGGGGTACTTTTCAGTGTTTTAATTGGATACTAGCTGGAAACTTGTGTAATGTGTCTAGTCTTTTCTTTGGTGCAGACTGAACTCTATCAGTCAGTCAGGTTTGCAATGTGGCTACTGCTATTCTAAGTAGCTCGCCATTACGGTGCACCGTGAATTATTGTTGTTAGATGGCTAGAGGTGATCGGCCACAGGAAGCCTTACCCGAACTAGGTTTCGAGCTAGTTGGCACTCAACAGTCAGTCGGCAAGGCGCATCTGCGGCCTTGAAGGGACTCGTGTCTCTTCTGAAATTAGACTACGCGTCACCCAGTGAGTGCTGCAGTCAGAGAAATTACCACTGAGCTAATCGGGCTCCCGATTGACCTCCTGTAAGACTGTATTGCACACTAGTAGGTAACCAGTGTAATGTGTCTAGTCCTGTGTTTGGTGAGGGTTCAAATCTCACAAGGGAAATGAGTAACTTCCAGGTTGCAGATACACCTTGCTGACTGCCTGTTGAGTGCCGACCAGCACAAAACCTTAGTTCAAGTAAGGCTTCCTGTAACCGATTGCCTCCAACCATCTAATATCTACTTTTCAGCCTGTCTAACCAGAGGATAAAAGACGAATATCAATAGTTCTATCCTTTGGCATCCTGTCGACAAATTTAGACATCGGGCAACCATGTATGAATGCTTCACAATGAATCAGGAAGAGAACTTCAAATATGCCAATTATACATAGATGAATCATTGGCTTTTGGGGATCTTAAACCAGACCTCTGAATTTGCTAGCTAGCTTTTTCAAACTCAGTAACCTGGATCAGATCTTTTTCATGCACCAGGGACTACGAGCTACACACTACTTGTGTGAGGACTAATAATGTGACTACCACCAGTAAAGGTAGATGGAGAGCGGAAGTCGAACTCGTGACCCAACAGTTGAAAGTCAAATGCTTAGGTCAATGAATCACATTTATTTTAGCAATTAACAGTCTTTCTACTCTCTTTTTTGTCCATTTTTATACATTTAGATTGATCGGGGGCATTTTTCTTACGCTTATTACGTAATACCAACTCGCCTTTGTATACCTGCTTGTACATTCCCTCACATCATCAGTATCTGAATGGCAGAAAGTTTTTCCACTCTGTTACGTCTACGTTTTAGTTATGACTCAGTTTAGGAATTTCGAGTTCATTGTAGAACTTTAACACAGGGCAAAGAAGCCTTAATCACTATCAACGGGAGAAATTTCAAGGTGGTCACCTAGGCAGCCCTGTTCCAACTAAAGGTGGAGTGGAAAATGATGCTAAAATCAGAACCAGAAAAGCAAAACAGATAACAAAGAAACCAAGCAGTAGCACTAAGTAGTACAACAACAAAAAACCTAAATGATGAAATAAAACAGATAGGAGAATAGCTGGTTGGTGTTAAACAACTAACTATCCCATAAAATTCATTAAGAAGATCGAAAAAAGTCCAGAGCAAAATAAAATTATTGTGAAACTAGTAATGATAACATAAATAAGACAGAATATAAGGCATCTAATGTTACCCCAAATAAGGAGGGGACATCTGAGGCTCTACGTAGGAAACTCAATAAAGCAGGAATTAGGGTGGTGGCGTTCAAACCTACAAACTCACTCAGAGATAACCTCTGTAGGTTAAGGACTATGTTGACCCAATTAAATTAAATAATATAATTCACAAAACAACCTTCAATGACTATGAGGTCAACTAAATAGGTCAAACTAGTAGATCGGGGGTAATCAGATTGTCGGAACATAAGAATTCAGCTAACGTAAGAATAGTTGACGCCGAGAAAATGAGTAATTTAGAAAAAAGCTCAGTAATAGCACTGCATGCATTAACACACAACCACACAATCGAGTGGGACAGAGTTAAAATTCTAAAAAGTTATATAGGTAGGTGGAGAGCGAGAGAGGTTGATTACTGAATAATGCCTGGTTCATCGAGTCTACACCCCACACAACACATGCAACGGAAATGACGCAATGCAAATACCACAGATATGGAATATATTATTGCCACCAGTCAGTCAGTCAAATCAGAGGAGGATGATAAATAATCTTGAAATTCTATTTCAATTCACGTGCATCACAACATTCTAACAAGTTACTTATTTTGACTATAGAAACACTCGTCTTATTTCCTATCTGATTGTAATTGATCAATAACACTCCTGTTACTATTTCTGAATGTATATTATCCTATATTGGTTTTTTATTCACTCATGTATATAAATGAAGCAAGAAAGTTGTGTGAGTGTGTGACTTGATATGATTCTGAGTGGCAATAATTTGTGCTCGAAACGTGGTCATCAGTTAATATTACTGTATAACACAACACTGAGTGATTTATCAAAATAAAATCTTATCCATAATGGAGTTATACTCTACGACCACGGTGCCCAAGTTTGATACTTCTATCAATAAGAAAAACTTACCATGTCAAAATATGCTGCTGTCAGCATTACAAAAGAAAACAAGATTCGGATTTTCAACACTAATACCAAATCAGTAACTTTTACATAGTTCAAAAACGGTACAGTATGAAAACCGCTTTTATAACAGACAACTACAGCAGACTTCCACCGATAGAGTTGTTTTCGCTCCGTCCTGAAGATCATATATATAACTGGAAAGGATCAGTAACAAAAAACCCTGACAACCAGCCAACCAATAATCTATCGTTTGACAAATATTCAGAAAGTGATGGAGATTGATTGGATATATACGATACTCTGAGATCATTGAATGACACCACACGCTAAAGCAGGCCATCAAGTGGAAATTGTGAATACAAAACGATAGTAAGTGGAGGGAGATTATGTTGAAACGGTAGAGGATGAAAGACTTGATACAAGAAATATTTATTTGCAATTTTGTATCTCTATATCTAGCCTAATTATCTACACCTAATCTACAACGCACCATTTGCTGTTGCACAGATCTTCCATGCGGTACTATTTTTAACTCCATTATGGATAAGATTTTATTTTGATAAATCACACAGTGTTATACAGTGTGTTATACTACTTCCACAAGTAATGATAAGATAAATAAGAGAGAATATAAGTCATCCACTGTAATACCATATAAGGAGTGGACATCTGCGCCCCTGAGACGTAGGATTCTTAATAAAGCAGGGATTAGGGTGGCATTCAAACCTACAAATTCACTCAGGTACGACAAGCTCTGTAGTTTAAGGACCATGTTGATCCAATGAAATAAAATAATATAATTTACAAAATATCCTACAATGACTGTGAGTTAAATCAACTACATAGGTCAAACTAGTATATCGGGGGTAGTCAGATTATCAGAACATAAGAATTTAGCTAAGGGCAGATTGTATTTGATTGATAACACTCATATTATCATTATTATTTCTGAATGTACATTATCCTATATTGACTTTTATTCCAATATTTAATCGATTCCACACATGTATATAATAATGAAGGAAAAAAGTTGTGTGAGTAGTGCCTTGATATGATTATGAGTGTCAATAGTTTGCGCTCGAAGCATGTGTTCATCAGTTAATATTACTGTATAAAACAACACTGTGTGATTTATCAAAATAAAATCTTATCCATAATGGAGTTATACTCTACAACCACAGTGCCCAAGTTTTACACTTATATCGGTACTATTTTTAGCTTTAAGTTTCTTTGTGTTCCTTTCACGTCTCCCATAAAATGGACTCACACAAAAAACTTGGAGGATCTGGACTTCACCGATGATATATAAGTCTGATTTCCCACAAACTCGAAGATATGCAAGCGAAAAGCAACAAGTTAGCAGAAGAAGCATCAAAGATAGGACTTCAGGTGAACATAGATAAAACAGAGGTGATGAAAATTCCTGGGCAACACCATCAACAGCAACAACAACAACTGACAACAATCAGCATAAATGGGAGGAACCTGAAAGAAACAACCTCTTTTACCTACCTTGGAAGCATCGTTTCAACTACAGGCGGACGGAACTGACGAGGATATCAAAGCAAGAATCAGAAAAGCAAGACGAGCTTTTACTACTCTCTAGTCTGTGTGGAGGTCAACAACACTCAGCATCAAAAATAACATCCGGATTTTCAACTCCAATGTGAAGTCAGTCAGTGCTACTATACGGATCAGAGACTTCGCGCGTCATAAAAAGCATCTCAAACAAACTACAGACCTTCATCAACAGCTGTCTTCGCTCAATACTACTCAAGATCAGATGGCTGGCTATAAAAGATCAGGAATAGAGATCTCTGGGAGCGAACCAACCCACGAGGAACCAATTGTGAAACAAACATGCAGAAGGAAATAGAGATGGATTGGCCATACTCTGAAGAAACCAGCAAGTGACATCACTAGACAAGCCATTGCTCGAGTGGAACCCGAAAGGGAAGCGGCGAGTTGGTCGTCAGTGCGAGGGTGGGGTGACTTGGACGAGGTCATGTGAAGAGGAGATGAAAACGTGTGGGCAGACATGGAGCCAGGTGAAGACTCTAGGAGAGAACCGAACGCAATGGAGACGCACGGCTGAAGCCCTATGTTCCTCTAGGAATTAAAGGATATAATAATAATCATAATAATATATCTCTCCACAACACTATATCCCTTACTTTCTCTGACATTAAATGTATCTCATTGATATTTGATGTTTTTATCCCGATGTACATCTCTTCATATAAATATACTACTGATAAATTTTATCAGTAGTACTCACATCAATGTGAGGAGGAAATGAAAGCTTAAAGAGGAGGCAACTGTGTAAACAACTCAAAAGGACTGGAGACAATGGGATAAAATGCAGATGTCCCACTGCTATTATTATTATTACTATTATTATTATTATTATTTATATGGCAATCAAGCCATTCTTTTATTAACTCACTGTGAATAATAAACACCATGGGATGTAGGCTCTTCTGTTGCTGATTTTTTTTAGTTAATAAAACACTCAAACAGAACTGACAGTTAATCGACAAGAGCACGTAAGTACTCAATTTGGTTTTAGAAAATAAACCACCAAACAGAGGGAACCACACACACACATCAAATTCTATCATATATAAAAGATACACTCCATGCAGGCGCCTATCACACACAGCGAGAAAGAGGGATGGAGGAGGTGTACACGACGTATAAATATATTAACACACCCACTCACTCACTCACTTACCACAGCGTTAGCATTTAATCGATTCATAATTGAAGTGAGTATATGATAGGTGTCATATGATTCGATAATAATAAATTTGAGAAATAGCCTAATCAATAGGGGTTCAGTTAAACGACGTAAAAATAATTCCAAGTAGGCAGTAGCAGCGATCACCTCATCCATAGCACTCTGAAAAAAATTCAAAGCAGAAAAACACAAAGCAAAAAATAAATTCTCTTAGCCATTAAGTAGATATTTTAAAAAAAGAACGAAAAAAAAAATAGAATACATGAGAAAGGATGACATAGCCAAGTACAACGCCGTTATCGTGTTATCGTGTGTATGGCTTCTTCTCGTATAATCCAAACGTCTGTGGCAGTAACTCATCGAAGAAGACATTGCGAAATAGTCGCGCTATGTCGTGAATTAGCAGAAGTTAGAATTCATGACCTGGCCATTGTATCGGGCCCCAGTGGCTTAAAAGTCTACGAGCTCGCGAGCATTGTAACCAGAAGGTCCTGGGTTCGAGCCTCCTGTGGTGGGTGCCTTGATGTGAAGAGTCCTAAACTAGGCTGACGAAACAGCTGTCCAGTACTCCCAGCTTCTTTTCCAGTGGTTCTCTAACTGATGTCAGCTCATGATGAAATCCTCCATGCAATCAAACAAAATCCCTACAAAACCAATACTTGAATATTAGATGTATCACATAAACAGCGAAACAGTATTACTGTTTACTGGATGACAAAGTTTCGAACACAATTAAGTGTTGTTCATAATCATACCAATCAATTAGAATCACATAATTTCGAAACTTCAATTTTATAGTTTTCTTTGATCCCGCCTATTCGTGGCCGTAGGGGTAGTAGAATTTTTCAGATATCTGTGTGGACAGATGTTGAATCATTCCTACAGCAGGCAGATATTTTCAGTTGATTCGATAAATAAAGGTTCCGATATGAATCTCTCCCTCTACCCCGTCACATAAGATCAAGGTTGCAGATATGCCTTGCTGATGAGTCCCGACTAGCACGAAACCCAGGTCCAAGGCTTCCTGCCGATTGCCTCCAACTATCAAATATCATCAGATCTTAAAACTGTCATCTTATCCCGTCATCCTATTGTATGGTTGTGTGTAATTGCATGTAGTGAGTGATATAGCTGAACTGTTCTCTAGATTTCTTATCTTATTCGGGTCAACTAATTTAGATTTCGCTGCTAGGTTTTTATGCTCAGCTAGTCTGACTGACTGCAGCTGTTCTACTACTTTGACCTATGTATTTGACCTGACAATCATCGCAGACAGGGTGTTAGATAAAATAAATTGTTTTGTTTTAAAGGCTCCACAGGATCCTTTAACCGACAGAGCTTGTTTCTAATTGAGTCTGTGCGTGATTTGAATGCCAGCCACTTTCATTCCTGCCTGCCTTGTTTAGAATTCTGCGTAAAGTGGTTTCCGAGGTCCCTTCCTTGTATAGAATTACCACTGATGATTTGAATTCCTTATTGTTGGTGTTTAATAATAAAAATAATAATAATTTGCTTTATTCCAAAACAGTACTTGTGATACAGAATGGAATTCTCAGCATTTTTACTACAGCATTGCATCCAGTTAGTACATTATCAATAAATAGAATTCTACATAGATTAAGGAAATCTCAGTTCATTATGACAACAACGTATTGTCATGTCGGTAGAAAAGCCAAAGCTTAACAGTGTTTGAAGGTGTTAGAAAAGTAGGAGCTGTCATATTTACTGGCGTAAGCGAGAGAAAGAAACAAAGCAGCACATAACGGAAAAAGAAGAGAGAGAAAAGGAACAGAAAGAAAGAAAATGTTGTACCTGTAAATGATATGAGTTGGAAAAACGAGGTCCAGTTGTTCTACTGACTACTTAATGAATTATAGGTGTCACGCCTAATGCTTTCTTTGTCTTACAGAACACGAGCTAAGTAGGGTACGGTTGAGCTTTTGTACTTGCTGGTGCGAGCATATAGTTTTCTATATAGGTTTCTGGTTTTACCTGATGAGATGCAAGGGGAGAGTTGTGAGTGAAGACGTTGGTGTGAGTTAGATAAAATGGATTTGGCCCATTTTTCATTTTTCCATTTGTCATTATCCCGTGCATGTTTAACATACTTGTCGTCATTAATATTATTATTATCACTATTAAGAAAATAAAAGACAAATTCAGCGAAGAAAATCTTCAGAGGCTGGCTGTACAGTCGTATTTATATTTACCAAAAATGTAAAGTAGTCTATCATTGAATAATAGGGGGGTAGGGGTAACATAATTGATATAATCGCTCAGAAGTGGCTTTAGAATTAAAAAAAATATAGAAGTTGTAAATTACGTGGTACTCAAAGGCACAAACTTAAAAATTTGATAAGATTAAAATCGCTATTGAGTGAGAATAAATGCGGTAGTTGAGTGTCCACTTAACAAGTGTGAAGAGGGTGTGAAAATGTACAAAAGAAACATATGAGATTGATAACAGTGAATTAATTATTAAAGCAATAGCAAACTGAAAGTAAAATTGAAAATTAAAAAAGGAAAAGATAAAAATCAAAACTTTTTTTACAGGGAACGACTGGTGAAGAGGTTAAGAGCAAGGTGGAATAAGAGACTGGACAAATTGGATATCACATTATCCCTATCACGACTATTATTATTATTTATTTTATTTTTACACTTTCCTACATACTTCCTGACTAATTTATCAGGGTAATTATATTAAGTTTCAAAGCTTCTCTTATATGCCTCACTTCCTGTCTTAGATTTTCCTTGGTACTACTTAGTTTTTGTGCTCTATTACTTAAACATTTCACCAATCCTATTTTGGTGAAATAATAAGAGAAACAATAGCACAGACTAAATAAGCCATAAGACCAAAAAAAGTTAAATTCTAAGTGTCATTAGAAAGCGAACAGTACCAAAAACAAATTAATGACTAATCATGACAAAGGTCGTCAACAGAGACAATCAATGGATATCATTCACGGGGAATTCAAATAAATTCAATTGATGCCAAAGTTTCCGCGGAGTATGTTGCCTACGCAGACAATGGAAGCTTAGCAATTATAAACCGACAATCAGCTCAGAGAGAACACAACCACACCAAGGTAAAATTATATACATTATATGATATTTATTTAATTCAATTTTAGATTTTACCGTCGATTGATTGGACCCCGAAGTGCTCGGTCTCAGGTTGACATGTTGGCTTCTTGTGAGTGAATGCTTCAGTTGTTGTGGGTGGTGACTAGCAGTGGAATCCAGGATAAGGCGCATTTCGTTCTATTTGGGACTCGTCAATTGGATGCACCACCACTACCCCGGTGAGTAATGGTGTTCCCACCAAGGCTCGAATCCAGTGGCCATAGTTTCAAACGCCAGCCAAAGCGTTATCTACTACTAGACCAGTTGGGCCACGAGAGCCATCACATCTTGTGCAACAGGTCATATTAATTATTCAATTCAATTTTAGATTCTCCCGTCGAAATGCGCGTTATCCTGGATTCCACTGCTAGTCACCATCAACCAATTCAAAAGTTTCTTTTTACATTACATAAAAACAGAAAACGCTACAACGACAACAACAACGAAGATGGAAAAGGGTGCAAAACACACCCACCCCCGTACACTCACTTGATGTAAAGCAGATCCTAAGACTGGAATCAAGAATCCAGAATGAATAAAATGCAACAATTGATCACGAACATGTGGATGTGCAATCTAGAAGAGAGAAAAAAGTAATTTTCAAAAGAATGGATACTGAACAAAGAATACTCTTTTCGATAACCTCTTCATCTTCTATAGTTTAGTTTGTAAGGATTAGTTATGTTTTACAAGTTGACCACGGACTGATATCAGTTAGAGACACATTGAAAACCAGGGAGTACTGGACAGCTGCTGTTTCATCCTAGTTTGGGAATCATCGGCAGTACGCACCCACTAGGATTCGAACCCAGGACCTTCCGGTTACAAGGCAAGCTCGTATACCATTCAGCCACTAGGACCCGATTCAATGGCCAACTCATGAATTCTAACTTCTACCAATTCGTGATTTTAGCGCGACCCCAACTATTGTCGTTGGTGGGACATCCATCCACACACGTGACTTCTAATTGGACCTCACTGGTCACGACTTCTCACTAGAACTCCAGGAAGCTCCAACCTGTAACAAGTCACTAGCGAGGTTCAATTAGAAGTCACGTGTGTGGATGGATGTCCCACCAACGACAATAGTTGGGGTCACGCTAAAATCACGAATTGGTAGAAGTTAGAAATCATGAGTTGGCCATTGAATCGGGTCCTAGTGGCTGAATGGTATACGAGCTTGCCTTGTAACCGGAAGGTCCTGGGTTCGAATCCTAGTGGGTGCGTACTGCCGATGATTCCCAAACTAGGATGAAACAGCAGCTGTCCAGTACTCCCTGGTTTTCAATGGTTCTCTAACTGATATCAGTCCGTGATAAACTCGTAAAACCTCTTCATCATCAGGCTCTTTAGTTATATACACATTATAGTGAATGAATGAATAAGTCTTATGAACAACATTAATGTTGTTTAAATTACATCGAATCCATAATATCAATAGATTACAGCTGAATAGCATCAACATAAAATAAACTGAATGTCACAAAAATTAGGAAAAAAAATATTACAAATTCATGAATTTATAGTCTCTACTGAAGACCGACCAGGGCAGTAGAAGTGGCTAGCTGGACTTGCTTCTTTTGCAAACAGACCACTGGTTGTTTGAGGTGAATTGCAATAGCCTCTTCTGTTTGGAGTATGCGGTGCTTCGATGATTTTGGCAATTTATTAGGCACCCGGTAGATTATAGAGAAGGATTCTTCCACGCTGGCTTGCCCCAGATGGTCCAATATCGAACTGTTAATGGTTTTCACTAAGCCTTTACTTAGCCATATTGGGAGATGTTCTCGAGTACGAAAAATCAAGTAATTATAAAGTACAGTATAATTAAAAGAATTGATATACTGACATCGATGCTATTGGATTGAATGTAGTCACAAATGAAACATACGGTTTCTGTCAATGGAAAGTTGGTGAATAGAGAGACGATATCCATGAAGACCATTTTCTTGTCTGCCACCTTGACATTCTTAATTGAATCAACAAAGTCAAATGTACCACGGAGGTTGTGTCTTGACAGCTTCTCTTTCACCGGCGATTGAGTGATATGGGGAATCTATCATATCTAGTATTGGGCGGAGTGGGATGTCTTGTTTGTGTACTTTAGGTAAGCCGCACATGCGCGGTGTTGTAGAACCAGATGGATGCAGTTGTTCGTATAGTTTTGAACTGATAATGGATTCGTCTTTCATTTTCTCCAATATCTTTGTTGGCTGGAGCTCTGTCCATTCGGTGGGATCTTTCTGTGGAGACTGTTTTTGAAACACTTTATCCCCAGATAGTATCACCGAGAGTTTGCTTAGGTAGTCTGATTTGTTCATCAAGACGATTCCGGAGCCTTTATCTGGTCGTGTCATGATCAAGTTTTCATTATCCTTCAGTTCTTTCAGCTGACTTTGTTGATTCAATTAAGAATGTCAACGTGGCAGATAAGAAAATGGTCTCCTTGGATATCGTCTCTCTCTTCACCAATGTTCCATTGACAGAAACCGTATGTTTCCTTTGTGACTAAATTAAAAGAATCAAAATTATACGATACTCAAGTGATGTGAACGACTTTTTATTTTACGCTAGTTGATTTCAGCGTAGATTTTGGTTACTAACCGACTTATCAGAGTGAAAGAACCATTGAAACCAAAAAACCAGGGGAAACTGAACATCTAACTTTGTCCCAGTTTAGAACTCTTCAGAGGCACGCACCTGTGATCTACAGATTACGACGTGAATAGTACATCACCGTTAAAGCAATGGCGATTGGCTTCCGAATCAGTGATTGAATGATCAATGAAATTGTCTCAGAACATAAAGATCTTATTTTCAATAATCTGGTGTGTCCATAAGTGTACACTACTAAAGTGTCCTAAACTATGACATGTTCATTGTCGCCTGATTTCAAATGGTTCTTCAATTAATATCGGTTCGCAACTAAAGTTATACAGAAGTTCGACAAATTCCGACAAACCAATGCTGCTATAAACGAACCGGTACAGTCGAGGTTAGATAAACTTCTGTGTTCCTCTTGAAATTCCCCCATTTTGCCACGTGTTCATGATCTGTGCCAAGTCATATTCACTGCCTTCATAAGGCGAGGATATTCCTTATAAAAGTGAAAGGGTAAATGCGAACGACTGGCACATACAACCGGAATGGTGAACATATAGGTCTACCTATGTGGAGGTGGGAGCTGAAAATCCTTGATTTCAAACCTACGGTGTACATGGAGTTCCAGAATCTGAACAGATCGAAAAACGTATAGGCCTAATTTGGTCACCAGAAACCTCACGCCGCTTCACTCACTTGTAGGTGAGATTTCAAGGCAAGAGCTCAAGGGGGTAATCTCTTTGTATTGTATCCCAGCCCTTGCACAAGCTATTAGATTTTGTGTAACGCATCTCTTAGTGCGCATAACGTACCAAGTTTGCGTTTTTAGGAATAATAATGATGCACACGAATATTAAACCAGTTGACACTAATCAGTATGACACATTTGAAATTTGTATCATATCTAAGATTAGCAGGCTTATCATTCAACTGTCAAAGTAGCAGACTTTAATAGCAAAAGTCATTTAAAGCATGAATAATTCCCGATAAGAAAAAATTGTTGAATAGTAACCGATTCAACTGCGTATTCACTACTGCTGATCGATAAAATTTTGTCAACAGTTGGAAAATCAGTTCCTGTACACTGCAGCCAGCCAGGTGAGAGCCTACGGAGAGTTGTCATCTGAAGTGATGACAACTAGTGGTATCCGTCAGGATGCTCACTATCCCAATTTCTCTTTCATTTCATCATAGGTGTACTAATGAACTTAACCCTAGCAGACTTCACTGACTGAGGGATTCACTTGTTATTAGGTAATAATCTCGTGACTTAAGAGGAAGATGATATAGTACTCCCTTCTAGGTGAAGATGCTGATAAAATACAGCAGAGTCTTCTAAACACCTTCAGCTAAGCAGCAATCTTCGAATGTTTGGCATGCGATTCGCACGATCCCGTCAAATTTAAGATGATGCTACACCACTGGACTGGACTATATTGACTCCTAGCTCAGAAATAGAGAGTGAAGTGGTTGATAGAGCATGTTGACCAGTTCACTTATTGGGGAAGTTGCATCAGCCAGTTCATAGCTGACAGAGAAGGATCGTTTCGCATATGTCTGCCAAATTCCGCCATAACTGGCATAGTAGACGTGATATCATCCGGCTGGCTATCGACCAAAGGGCGTGTGTACTGCTCAGCAGTTCTTTTTATCCTCCTTTATGGCTGTCTGTGAGTGAGACATCGCCATTGAGAGTGGGAGACATGCGAAGTCTGGCTAGCTGTTTTTGTTCACAGGTGCCTACGTTCCATCTCCCGTGTTAAGTGGTATAATAAGGTGAGCAATATTGAAGTCAGGCGTCGAGTAGTAGGCTAGGTAAGGAGGGAAAATTAGTCGGTCCTCGGGATGATAAAAACCGATGATTCCTGGAGACAATTGGTTATATGGCTCAAAATCGTCGTTGTCAATGGCTGGAGCAGATGCATTCATTCTTTGCGATTTGCCAGTCATATCCAATCAAAGTACTCTATTGTTCTTCAATATTACTATTGTTTTTCCGTCACTCACACTTGTGTTTATCATCTATCTTTTGAGTAGGTCTTTAATCTCTTCTCTTCCTTTGTTTGGTGCATGAAGGGAGTGTGGCAACTTGAACTGCTGCATATCTGTGCAAAGTTCTACGTTGAAACAGTTCAGTCAGTCAGTCAGTCAGTCAGTCAGTCAGTCAGTCAAAGTGCTGAATATTTGTAGAAATTCGGGACGATAATGTTGACCAATGTATTTTTCATTTTTACTGACAATTATCATCTGTACAGCTTATATGTATGTCTAGTCTTGAGGTAATAACTGACCTAGCTCATAAATAGCCCGACTGTATCCACCACAAACTGCCCTACAACTTTCTATTAACGATCTTTGAATTTTTCTCATAATTTTTGTATCCATCTACTCTGGCAGTAAATCAACCAAGAACCTGACACCTAACAAATGTGCACAAGGAAATGGAGATGCATCGGACATAAATTGATGGAGAGCCGCTGAGCGACAACACGCGACAAGCAAGCCCTTGTCTGGAACCCGAATAGGAAATGACCAGTTGGGCATCGCAGGGTGACTTGGAGGAGATCGTGTCAGGAGGCGATGGAAGTTTATAGGTAATCATGGAGCCGGCTAATAAAAAGACTGCAGAGAAGAGGGTAAAACGACGGCGGGTCGCTGAAGGAAGCCCTATGTTCCACTCAGAATACAACGGATTATTTATTAACAATTCCTACGGTTATTATCCCTCCCTTGTGTAAAAAAATCTGAATAATTATACGTAGTTTTTCTTCTTGTCACTTCTTCTCATCCCATTCTTATTACACTTATGCAACAGTTTATAGTTACGTAATTTTATTGATTGTTTTCTAAGCCATATTTGTTTGGTAGGCACTTGATAAGCAGATTGATATCAGTAAGTATCAAACGCTTTAAAAGTAACATGGACTACTACTTTTCTACTTTAAAGAAAACATCCACATAAAACAAAAAACAGTGAGATTTATATCGATTTCATAACTATGTGTTACCATCAAGTTAAAACTTGTGCATGGTTGACAGTGTCAGTCATCAGTTCTATTGCAGTACCATTTTTAGTCTAAAAACACCAATATATATATATATATATATATATATATATATATATATATATATAGCGTTAGAGAGAGAGTGGAGAACATGACTTTGTAGGTCTTGAAGCTGAGCCACGCCTATTGATTGGAATTAGTTAGAAGTCAGTTGACCAGAGTAGACTTCACATGTATCAGGTCGGCTATGAGCTATGCCCAATTGACTAACTGACTTTCAACATAGAACTCAAGCATAGAAGTAAAGCAGATCTGTAACCGTGGAAGACGAGACAATTGGTAACGGAATGTTTCAGGTTAGACGACGAATTGATGTCAGTTAGAGAACACTTGAAAACCAGCAGGGAGTACTGGACGGCTGTTTCGTCAACCTAGTTAGGGATTCACCAGCAGTACGCATCCACCATAGGGGGATTCTAACCCGGGACCACCCGGTTACATGCAAGCAAGCTCGTAGACCATTCAACCACTCGGACCCGATTCAGCGGCCCCTACAAACTAATTCTTGAAAAGTAATCTGATGCTCGCTGGTTAGATGATGAAGTTGCCTGGAGTTCTAGTGAGAAGTTATGACCAGTAGGGTCCACCCGGTAGGGAGTGAGGACAGATACTCGCCAGTAATGACAGCGGCTGGTGGTTACACCAAAATACTGAAGTGGTAGAAGTTAGAATTCATATGCCAATGAGTCGGATTCTAGTGGCTGAATAGCTTACCAGCTTTCCTTGTAACCAGAAGGTGCTGGGTTCGGGCTCCCTGTGGTGGATGCAGACTGTAGATGAGTCCCAAACCAGTACTCCCTGGTTGGTTTTCAATGATTCTCCAACTGAAATCGATCCATGATCAAACTTGGAACAAATCAATGTTAAAACTGAAATTGAATTGAGTAAATTCCGCTGCTACTTTGTTATGTCTGCGCCTGTTAATCACTAAAATGGTAATGAACTCGATTGGTACGCTAATATTTCAATTTGTCCGTTGTACCTTCTGATTCACTGAGCCAAACAAATGTCAAAAGACAAGGGCTGGTCTGTGACTGCAAGATATTGTATTACTATATGTCTATATGTGAAACTACCAAAGAAAGGCGACTTAGGACTCTGCAAGAACTGGCGAGGAATCATGCTCCTGTCGACGCCAAGTAAAATTCTGAGTCGCATCATCCTAGAGAGAATAAAGGACGCACTGGATACAGAACTCCGACCAGAACAAGCTGGATTCAGGAAAGGCAAATCATGTTCTGGTCAAATTACAACTCTACGCATCATCATCATCATAGAACAAAGCATGGAATGGCAATCAAACCTCTACCTCAACTTTATAGACTTTGAGAAGGCCTTCGACAGCGTTGACCGAGAAGTAATCTGGAAACTACTCGAGTACAACGGCGTACTCCAAATATTCATCAACCTTATTCAACAGCTGTACGACAACGGCACATGTCAAGTGATCCACAACGGGCTTCTGCAGATCAGCGGGCGACTAGAGAACACTACTCTCAATGTTGCCGCAAGGAAAGTTCTTATTAAAGAGGTGAAGACTCTCCTTCTAAGGATGCCACTGAGTAGGTCTCCTTTGAAGTCGAGGTTCATATAAAGTATCTTTTTTGGCACGGATGGTGTCTCTTGCTTTTGGATTTTTTGTTTGATGTTTTTGTCTACGAATCTTGATGGGTAACCGTTTTGTATGAAGGTTTCTTTCAGGAAGTTTAGTTCTTCTTCCATGGTATCAGAGCTACAGATGCGTCCAACGCGAGTGGCAAGATATCTAATTAGGTTTCTTTTCCGACTGATTGGTACCCAGCTGTAGAAGCTTGTCAGTTGGCCGTTCCATGTGGGTTTCCTATGGATGTACGTTTCTAAAGTTCCGTCAGCTCTCCTTGTAAGTTCGATATCAAGAAAATGAATTTTAGATTCGTTTTCAATTTCAAGAGTGAACTTTGTGGCTGAAAGGTATTTGTTGAATATTTGCAGTAGTTGATTGAGATCGTGACTGTCATCACAGATAATAAAGATGTCGTCAATATATCTAACGTACAACTGGAAATTGTCGATGGTTGATTTGAGTGGGCCGTTCTTGAGGCTTGCCATGAAGCAGTCTGCTAGTAATGGGCCCAGTGGAAATCCCATTACGATCCCATCTTGTTGTCTGTAAATAATGTCGTTGAATGTGAATTGCACATTGAGTGTACATCTCAGCAGTAGCTCTTTTAAACAAGTCGTCGGTAATCCGATGTTCAGCTGATTTTCTTCTATGTATTGACAAATGTGGCAGACAGTTTCTGTGAGTGGAACGTTGGTAAATAGTGACTCAATGTCGAGAGAGAGCATATTTTTGTCCTTTACATTGATATCTTTGATGTGATTGATGAATTGGAAAATGTCACGAAGCGGATAGTGGCACATTCGTTTTCGTACAGGTTCTAAAATTTCAGCTAGCCATTTCGCTTTTGGATGGTACGGGGAACCTGACATATGGAGAATTGGACGAAGTGGGAGGTGGGCTTTATGTATCATTGGTAAGCCGTACAGTCTTGGTATTATTGATCCTGTCGGCCGGATCTGATCATAGACTTCATGACTGATCAACTTTTCCAGTTGCATTCTCCTAAAGACATCGGTGAGTTGTTTTTCAATCTGTTCTGTTTTTTCTTTCATTGGGTGGTTGCGATGAATTGATCTCAAACACACACTAAATCACAGCATGCGTCAGAAATGATGGAGCCACATAATGACTCCATCACAAGACAAATCACACGATTCATGAGAAAGGATGATGACATACCATTTCATGCTGGGTCCTATCAATCAAACCCCTACAAGAAAAAAACTCTTAGAAACTATTACTGACAGTAAGTAAGACCAATCTCAAATGCCTAATTGATTGGAGTTAGAAGGATAAAGAACTTAATTTGACTCCACACCGTATTTTTGATACCAGTATGGAATTTTCAGCATGTGATAACGGTAGCCCAAATGTAGCAGACCGACCATTGATATCAGATGTGCGTCGGCAGGGGATCGAAACCCGGACCATGTGCATGGTCGGCGTGAGTCCTAACCACTGTGCCACCGACGCAACGATTTTGAGCCATGTCACCTAGTGTCTCCAGACATTGATTCTTAGAATCCTAAGAACCCAAACCGGAAGTCTGCATCTCCCTCCCTACTTGACTCAGTTTAACTGTCAAGGATTTCATGGGTTGATGAGGCCATGTTTTTGTTTGGCAACCACTTACTCTTTTCCAACCTGCACCTATATCAGCCTGCTAGTAATGCCCGTCGGGGGAGACGATGGTTAGGCATGCGCAGCATGTGACCTAGCCATCTCAATCTATGTAACTTTATAGTCTCTTCGATTGATTTTCCCTCTCTGCCCAACACTCTGCGCCTAACGTCAACATTACTTACCTTATTATACCGCCTAACGTGAGAAAGAGATCGTAAACATCTATGATCAAAAACAGTCGACCTTTTCATGTCTTCCGCTCTCAATGGCCACGTCTCCCCACCATAGAGAAGGACGGAGCGAACTGCTGAGCAGTACACACGTCCCTTGGTTGATAGCCGGATGTCACGCATACGCCAGAGACGGTGTAAGTTAGCGAAAGCAGCCCGAGCTTTTTGGGTCCGTGCTGAGATTTCGTCACCAATCAACCCGTTGGTGCTGATACAACTTCCCAAATAGGTGAAGTGGTCAACATGTTCTATCACTTCACTCCCTATCACTAAGCTAGGAGTTGACGTAGTCCAGTCCTGTAGCAGCATCTTACATTTCACAGGGGCGAATCGCATGCCAAACATATGAAGATTGCTGCTTAAGGTGTTCAGAAGACTCTGCATTTTGCCAGCATCCTCCCCCAAAAGGACTATGTCATCTGCATATTCTAAGTCCATAAGACTATTCCCTGGTAACAAGTCGATTCCTAAGTCGTTACGTTCGGTTAAGGATACTTCCATTAGCATATCTATGATGAAATTAAACAGAAAAGGGGAAAGTGGACATCCTTGACGGACACCACTGAATGTTATCAATTCAGATGACAATTCCCCATAAGCCCTTACACGGCTACGTGAGTTTGAGTAGAGTGCCTTGATTAGTGCAATGTACTCTTGTTGGCACTCCCTTCACAGTCAAACATTGCCATAGTACCTTTCGATCCACGGAGTCGAAGGCCGCCTTCAAGTCAAGAAATATGGCAATTTTTGGACGCCAAAAAGTGTGTCTATGTTCTAGGATCTGTCGGAGACTGAAGACTCCGAAGGTTGGTGGTTCTCGAACTAAGTTACACCTAACAGACAGACAGATTGATGTAGATCAGGTTCATTGATTAATTAAGCACAAATCACGTGATTGTAAAGTCAGGTATCAAGTCGAGAAGACAACCAACCAACGCCACAGTACATAGTGGACACAATGACTTGCTAATTCTGCAGCGGTAAGTAATCATAGTCACAGAACGCAGAAAAAGTGACTTTCAAGTGTTGGTTTGTAGGGATTTGATTGATGGTTACAGGATATCATCATGAGGTGATATTAGTTAGTGAACCATTGGAAAACCTGGGAGTACTGAACAGCTGTTTCGTCCTAGTTTGGGACTCTTCATCAGCACGCGCCCACCGGGATTCGAACCCGGTGACTTTCATTGATAGGGAATTTTAAAAAAACCTTACCATACCATGAAGCTAGCATTAAAAAAAATATTGTTCAGAAAAACAATGAAAGCTTCGCAACTAAACTAACCAGTTTAGAAACTACGGTAACTTGAAAAACCAAGTATGTTTTATTACACTGGATAGTGAGAGACAACATAGTAACAACTAAGGCACAAAGAGAGAAAAAAACATCACGACAAACCAGCTAGCAGGTTAGCTTACTTACTTTAACTGTAAGATTACAAAAATCCAGTGTATGCAAAAACCGTCTCAGGTCGATTGAATGATTACTCTCCTTCTCTGTCAACTGATGCCATTCAGCACCGCCAACTTGTAATTCTAAAAGACATGGGTATCGTAAATCTGATTGGATAAAAACTGGTGTAGTGACAGAGACAGGACCACCAGGAGATTCAAAGACAGTACCATTGTTATTGTAAGCGTAATTTGTACTATTATTGTTATTATTATAATCATAATTACTGTGTGAATTCATTGAATAACGTGGTACCAGTTTTTTTGGTAAACTAGAATAAAGACCACTTAAACCAGTGGCTAGAACCTGAAATATATGTAGTAGAAAGGAATAAAGAAAATGAAAGGTGATATGCATATATATATATATTTCATGAAATTATATGACGTAACTAATTCACAACAAAAGAAAATCCAAGGAAAATTCCCAATGTCACATTATAAAAAATCAAAACAAGTGATTCAGAGAAAAGACTCTATTCAACAACGAATTTATTATGCATATGATTTAGTAGTGTGAAATATTCCAATATTATGAATTAAAAGTCATTCTGAACGAAGAATGTTCTTTTCAATATATCCTTCTCTCTTCAGGTTCTTACAATTATAAAATATAATATTTGTTGTCGTTACAATAATGGCCAGTTATGCGGCAGATACATTTCCTAACGTAGAATAACAGATTGGTTATGGGGTCTTAAAATAAGTAGTAGTATTTGTGTGACAAACGTGCTCTGGGCTGAAATCGATTACAAAATATTTCGGTGAAATAGGACACAATGTCGTGGTGATTACTCGTCATAATAGATTCGTAGAGTGTGGGATAGGAAAATTGACAAGTCAGTTCAAGGTTATAAAAAGTGTCAGATTAGTGGAATGTCTAGTACAAAGTGGTCTGTATTAAGCAGGAGATAGTAAGACTGTTATGAGAGCTTCATAATGAAATAACGAATGTGTGAAATGAAACAGGTGGAGGCATATATTGAGAAAAGAGATAATATCACTAATAATAAGTCCGGAGAGTATAAATGAAAAATTCGATAGTATTGAGGGAATGTTTGCATGAAGGACATAAATTATGAAGAATAATAATATTAATAATAATTGTAATAATAATAATATTTGTAATAATAAGCAAAGGAGAAAAGAAACCAAGGGGGTTAAGGGGAAGGAGCACTCTTGGTGAGAAGAAGAATCATCAATCCAAGTTTGGCCACGGTAGGAACAGCGTCTGGACATGTTCTTTTTGGATACAAAGTTCCGGTTTAGTCGATCTTATTGCAACAGCTTCAGTTATGTGTAGGAGACGTAAGCGAACTGTATGTTATAACGACTTCGGAATTCGGTATATAATCCTGAAAGCTGTGTTGACATCGATGCGATGTCCAGTATCGATCAAACCAGACTTATGCATACAGAAAGAGAGTGTGATTAACCTCTCACTCCCTTGGTAACTGAATGTTGATATAACATTAATTAGTCATCTAATTCAGTGATCTCAACTCATCACTGAACAAATCTCAACCTTATAAACTGTGACCGCTTTTATTTTTGAATTGCTCTGTGAACAAGTTACAAGGTAACACTATCTGTTAATTTTTTTTCTGTTTTCTGTCTTAGTCCTCCCCACCCTCTTTTCTATTTTGAAAGCGTATAAATTGATGATGAAAACTTAAACTAAAGAAATTGTAATGCTGCTTACAATTTGGATGAGTCAATTTTATAGTATTTCTTGCCTACTACCACTCAAACATTAAAGTATGTTATTATCATCTATATAACCATTGTAATTTCAGGTAGTGGTGTGCAGCTGATGAGAACCTGTGAAATAGAATGATGATATCATTTTACACTGCAAATCTGGTCTTTCTTTCTCTATCGAAATTTATTATCAAGCTGTACAATCATATATATATATATGTATATATATATATATATATAGTTTTTTTAAGAAGTTATATCCGGTGAGGGAATTGAGACATAGGTGTGAATGCATACAATAATAATAATAGTAGTAGTAGTAGTAGTAGTATGAAATGCAATTAAAATCAAATTGTTTGTGATTATAATCATAATTAAATGTTAAGTGGCAAAACAATTAATGTCATATATAGAATAATTCATAGGGTTTATAGAACTTAGAAGGGGTGTGTAATTACATTACGTAACAATGTGTGAAATTTGACAACATAGAATTTAACTTTGCAAAACCGAATTGATTTAGAATGACAAGTGGAACGAGTGAAATAATACCAGGGACAGTTCAAAATGAGAATAATAATAGTAACAATTGACGTAATAAAGGAACAGTATACAAATTGAATAAACAAAACGACATAAAAATAGGTAGAGCCAAAATATAATTAGGGATTACCATACTTTAGCATAGAGGGATTAAGACCATGAAAGTTGGAGGGGTTGAATGAACTTTTTCTGTATACAGAGATCTAACTTTTCTGTTTCGATAGCCAAAGCTTCAGCAATACAGATGAATCGGGTATGTAGTGATTTGGGTAAATTACTTTTCACCTTGTAGATGATTTTAAAGGTGAATGGTGTAAAGATCATTGGGTGATCATTATCGACCAGATGTTCAGTAATAGCGCTTCTTATTGCTCCACTTCCACCTCTTCGTAACAACCATGCAGGATTAGATAAATTTGGAATGAGAGAAGAGTAACTTATGCAGCAGGATTGATTTTTCAATAGCACGGTGAAGGAAATCAGGCTATCTTTCTAAATCGTGGCTATAAGGATGATGACACTGCTAGAGGAATAAGGTTTAGACTGAATACTGCCCTGAAAAAAGCATATCAAACCTCAACCGGCTTGCATTTTTATATCAAAAACGAACTGAAGTTTAGGACAATGAAGAGTGGCCGAATCTCCATTTCATGCTACCTCCAACTGTATCCATCGGCTTACATGTACGCTGTGAGATCACATACACAAGAGGAACAAAGAGAGGCATCGTTGTCGGGATTTCTGAACACATACTAAGAAATCGGAGACTACAAGGCTTATAAACACTAAACAGTGCGACTGCGCTGCATCAGTTTAATAGTACTGGAGACAGTCTGAAGGCGTTCAAAATAATCAACAACCAAAAGAAATCAGGATTTCGCAGACCATATATGTCTAATACCACACAAACTCGAAGACTTGCAGGTAGGTGAAAACCAACAAACTGGCAGAAGAGACTGGTGGAAAAGGCAGGATTGCAGGTGAACATAGAGTAGACGGAGGTGATAAAGATAACCAACCAACCACGCACCAATGGCTGCAAAAACAATCAGCACCAATCACCATCAACGGAAGAGATTTCAAAGTGGTCACTTCCTTCACTTATCCGGCCACGAAGCACGCTTTCTTCCACAGACAGTCGGACTGCACAGATGAAGATGTCAAAGCCAGCCAGTCAACCAGAATCTGAAAGGCAGGATACACCTTCATCAACCTAAAACCAGTTCTCAAATCTTCTGCTCTCACTCAGCCAGCCGCCAGCATGAACAACAAGATTAGGATTCTGTTGAATACAAATGTCAAATCAGTCAGTCACTTCTTCTATACGGATCAGCAACTTTCACTGCACACATGCCACGAAAAGAATTTCCAACAGGCCACAACAGACTTCTATCAACAACTGCCAACTTCACTAGCTGGCTCCATACTGAAGATCAAATGGCCGGCCAGCTGGCTGGCCAGAAAGAATTAGCAATGAGAAACTCTGGCTGGCTAACAACAAACCAACCAAGAGCCGATCGCTCAACAAATACGTAAGAGAAAATGGAGATGGATTGATTGGGCACACGTTGAGGAGGCCATCGAGTGACATCTCGCACAACGCAGGCCATCGCTCGAGTGGGATCCAAATGACAAGCGACGAGTGGGTCGTCGATGCGAGGGTGACAAGGAGGAGATCGTGTGGCGAGGAGGAGGAGATGAGAGATTATGGGCGATCATGGACTCAGATGAAGAGGACGGTAGAAAATAGAACAAAGTGAAGATGTGTTTTTGAAGCCCAATGTTCCACTCGGAACCCAAGGGAATAATAATAATAATAACAATTGATACTATAAATGGAAATGAAGAAAGCGAACATATAAACGCTATGCTATATACTACTGATTGACTTGTATGAGTAGTTGGATGCGACGCACACTATCCAATAGCGTTTCTTAGCCACATCGAAGTGGCTTATATACCGAGGGGTTATTTCGTTTATTTGTCTGTTCAGGGGGAACTGAAATCCCTCCATCAGTATGACATACAGTCATGTCTTTATGCTTTCTTTCTTGATTTCAACTTATGGTGTCAAACGATCACATATTTTATGATCTCAATAATAACTATGTATATAAACATGCATGTGTATAATGGTAGAGGCAGAAGAAGAGGAAATTATCGAAAAGGATATTCTTTGCTCAATTTTTTTTGTTTTATTACTGATGTCTGAATGAATATATATAACTATATTAAACCCCTTTTGTTTACAATTTATATATGGTTTAGTGTTATTTACAGGATGGAATCCGTTTAAAGGTATTAGCGAAATAACGATGAAAAATGAGCTCGTGTATTCTTCGTACATTTGCTTTCGATTGCTTTGATCAAATATATCAATGAAAAGAGGAACTAGTGACGATGAAACGGTAATTATTAGTAATAATAGTAATTCCAAATTTGACCACGAACTGAATTCAGTGAGACTTCAGTTGAAAACTAGCCAGGGAGGGCTAGAGAGCTGTTTTGTTCCAGTTTTGGACTCTTCGTCAGTATGCACCCACGACCCCACTGCCAGGAATGGAACTAAGGGCCTTCGACCTACGATACTAACCCGTTGACCATTCTCAGCCACTCGAATAGAATTCAGTGATGACTTGTCCATGAATTCTAACTTCCACCGCTAGCCGATATTATCATTGAGTACTTGCGCTCACAACCAACTTGATGGACCTCGCTGGTGAGAACTTCTCACCAAAACCAAAACACACCAGCTTCTGGTGTTTTTTAATTGAAGTCACTTCGAGATCAAACTTGAAATCAATTACATTCCTACAACCTAACCTTGAAAGTAATGACACCTACTATTCCATTGAGACACTTTGAAGTGAAGCAGATACATCGATTTCAAGGTAGTATCGATTTTAACCTATTCAACACATGTTTTCAATTTTGATTGGTTCAGTCATATTTGATACAAAAAAGACTTAAAACAAAGCATCAAATTTCAATGATCATTGATGTTTTCAAGGTGAACTCTAAATGAACAAATTTTTTAAATATTACTAATTAAAATGCATAATAATGTAGGGGGGGGGGGGGGGGGGAAAATGAACAGTGGATGAATTCAGTTCTTGCTGCCAGCTTCATAGTTAATTAGACCGTTAAATGATAGTAATTTTGGAAGCTTTCACCGGTTTCTGAAGTTTAATAGACAATTCAATCACTCTGTAACAGGAAGGTTATGGAACCACACTTATTGAATATCTTTAGGCTTTGATTATAATCAACTGCTCAGGCCTGAGTAAACGTGGAGTGTGTGTGACTACTACCTGGATGTCCAAACTTCAGTAGGTAGAGAAGGAGAGGTGTTCGAACTCGCGACCCAATGGCTTAGGAGCTGAGTGCCTAGACCAATGCGGTACAACTCCCACTATCGGTCCCCAATAGGTGAATGGAAAACGGTATCCCCTTGTAACCGGGAGGTCATTAGTTCGGACCCCGATTGGTGCGTACTGGGACGTACGTACTAGGACGAGGTATTTCTTGGCTCAATTTTTCCCTCAAGTTGCTGTTCTCTGTCCTTTTCTTTTTCTATTCTTCTTACACGACTTGCCTCTTACGAACAAAATCAACTTTGTTAAATATGCAGATAACTGTTTGACTGTGCCGTCACCAGGTAATTCCCGATCTGACTGTTCCAAATTTTGTCAGACATTAACCAGTGGTCTAAGTCAAATGGTTTTATGTTAAATCCTTCCGAATATCACACAGTTAACTCCACCTTGAAGCATAAACGTGATCTACACGAACTGCTTTTTTCAAATAATGCCTGTGGCATGGAGAGAGCTGAAATAGAAGCTGAGTCAAGCATTAAATACCCTGGAATAGTTCTTTCATCTAGCGTCTCTTGGTCATTTCATGCCTTGTTGATTTCTAAGGAAATGTTCAGACTAACTTTCTACGTTAAGAAATTAAGGCAGTCATGTGTCATGCAACGCCTACTTTTACAGTTTTTTATAACTCTTGCGTCTTACCGATTCTTCTTTATTGCTACCGATTAGTCTTTCCTGGGCTACTCAGAAACGACTGTGTTATACTGTGAAGAGTAATATAGGCTGTCAGTAGGGCAAGCGATGTACCACTAAGTTGGGTGGACGCTATTGTGCAGTCGGCACACACCTAAACTCATGCAAGAAATGGACAAAAGTCATATTGTCTGACTCTCAGTATCCTCTTTATTCACAACTCCCCTCCCGCTGATATCTCACCAGGTAAGACTGGAAGTCATTACAAAAGGTTATATGCTCATACAACTAAGTACACAAACTCAACGATACTCTATTTGACCCGGTCGCGTTCTATGCGATAGAGAAAGTGTTAAGCGTGAAACCTACATCTAGCTATGTTACCTTATTTATTTTATTCCTTTTCGTTCCCAGTGGAATATAGGGCTTCAGACAAGAGGTATCGATTTCCTGTAGCAGCGGTGATTATTTTTACAGGATGACGTTGCTGGTGTCATGCCCAACCTTTCCTCTTTATCAGTGGTATTACTTGCTTAGCGAGGTAAAGGAGTGAGTCGGTCGGGGATCGAACCCCGAACCACCTGCGTGGTCGGCAAGTACTCTACCGCTGTGCCACCAACGCACAAAAGTAATAAGAGGAGCACACGTCGGCTCAGACCACTGTCTCGTACAAGAAACACCCCAAATTAAAAGCTTTCAAATAAACAGGAGCTGAAGACAGACGGCAAGCCAAGTTCAATACTCAAAAACTGAAGGATGAGGATACAAATGACATCTTCACTGCAATCATAAGGAAAAAAGCGAAGACACAAATCAACACTAGCGAAGAGACCAGCGTCGAAAAGCACTGGGAAAACCTGAAAGCGGTGTGGAGTCAAACCTGCATGGAAGTTCTAGACAGAAAAAAGACACAGGACAAACAGTGGCTCACCACGGACACATGGAGACTAACAAAAGAGAAAAGGATGTTGAAATAAAAGATAATCCAGTGCATCGACAAGCAACAAAAACAGGAGTTGAATGTGAGCTGCAGTACAATGAACAAAAGAGTAAAGAAGAGTGCCAGAGAAGACAAAAAATATTATGAAGCCATGGCAAGTGAAGCAGAACAAGCTGTAGGGAAAGGAGACCTCGAACACACTACCAAACAACTAGGTTCCTATCGGGGAAAAGTTCGATACAAATTAAGCCAGTGAAGGATGACAACGGGAATGCAATCTCCAAAGAGGTGGAGCGAAGGAAACACTGGGCTGAACACTTCAAAAGACTTCTTAATGGACCATCACCTACAACGCGCCCAATAATACCAACAGCGGAAGCAGAACTACCAGTGAACATCAACCCTCCAACGAAATCAGAAGTTCTGAAGACCATAAAGATGCTAAAAACTGGAAAAGCAGCAGGACCAGACAGAATCCCCGCGGAAGCATTGAAATTGGACCCAGAGACATCAGCGGACTTGGTGATACCACTACTGGAGAAGGTCTGGAAAGAGGAAGGAAGGCTACTTATTCAAACTGTCAAAGGAAGGGGACTTAGGTCAATGCAAGAACTGGAGCGGTATTATGCTCCTGCCCATCCTAAGCGAAATACTAAGCTGCATCATCCTGGAGAGCATCAAACACGCCCTGAGTGAAAAAATTCTACCGGAACAGGCTGGATTCAGGAGAAACAAATGATGCACGAAACAGATGCTTACTGGACATGCACAATAAGGAGACCGTCGAGTGACACTACACGCGCTCTAAGCGGACCCTCAAGTAAAACCCAAATAGGAAACGACAAGTTTGGAGCATGGGGTCACAAAGTGACATAAAGGTGATCATATGAGGAGAGGAGGAGGGAATGAAAGCTTATGAAAGATCTGAGAGGCAGCTAGCTATAAAAAACTAGAGAGAACAGAGTGAAGTGACGATGCGCTGCTGAAGTCTTATGATCCACTCCGGACGCAAAATAAGTAAGTAAAGTAAAGTAGAGTAAAACAGAAACCAACTTACCGGGCATATATCAGATTCATAGGCTAAATATTGACCAAGTTGGTCGTCTTTTTTAGAAATAGCAAATATTAACAGAAATGAATCTCTAGCTGAATCACCCAGTGTATCATTACGATGTACCAATGGGACAAGTAATGAAAATATCATATATGGCTGATTGAATATTTCTTTGCACAGCTAAAATACAAAAAACATAAAAGTGGAGATAATTGTATTAGAAAGAAAATTAAATTTACAACAGTACATTTAATTCAATTTAGATTTTCCTGTCGATTGATTGGATTGAAGTGCTTGGTCACTGACTGACATGTCAGCTCCTTGTGCGTGGATGCTTCGACGATGTCTGGTCAATCTTGCTTCAATCACTGAAAGTTCTACCCAACGAAATATCATGTAAATATAAAAGATGCAAAAAAACATACCTTGAAAATCATTACTGCATTAACCAACGGAATATTTCATCGAAACTCATAGGTTTCAACCTTACCATAGCCTAGATTCCCCCATAAAAACTACAAGCATTAATCAACTATATATCAACAGCAATACTAATCTAAAACAATCCCAGAAATTGTATCAGTAATTTCAGGCTTTCAATAAAGAAATATATTTCGTAGCTGGTGACTAGCAATTCAGCCTCGAATGTGTATTTCGTCCTATCTGTGACTCATCTGCTGGATTCCACTGCTAGTCACCGACCACCGAATTACATCAAGTTAAAGTCCTTATAGATCGTCGAAGCGTTCATACTAGAAGCCGATAGGTCAAGAAAGGCCGAACATGTCGGTCCAATCAATCAACGGGAAAGTCAAAATTGAATTAAGAATAAATATCAAATAGAGAACCATTAGAAACCAGCTGGGGGTATCGCATAGCTGTTTCATCCAAGTATGGGACTCACCATCAGTACACACCCACCGGGGTTCGAACCTAGGGACTCCCGATTACAAGGAAAGTTACTAGACCATTCAGACACCTGAACCCAATCCTATGGCCAGTCAATGCATTCCAGCTTCTACCGATTCATGATTTCAGCACCACCGCCAGCCAGTGCCATAAGCGAGCACCTGTCCTCACTCCCGACCCGATGGCTCCCACTGGTCACGAATTGATAGAAGTCAGAATCTATGAGCCACTTAGTCGGATCCCTATGGTTGAAAGGTCTACGGAATTGACTTATTACTAGAAAGTCATGGTTCCGAATTCCAGTGGGTTCGTACAGAGGATGAATCCCAAACTAGAACGAAACAGCTGTCCGGTTCTCCATGCTGGTTTTCCGGTAGTTTTCAAACTGATATTCACCTGCGGTGAAACCTGAAACAGATCAAAGCCCCACAAACTAACTCTTGAAAGAGAAATATATTTGTTCAAGTTATTACAGCTAATGTCAGTAAAAAGTTTGAGCATTGTGGAATAGATCAAATAAAGTATTATTATATATTTCAATAGTTTACACACAATGATTAGTTTTTGAATTTTTCGGTAATATTTCGAGCAAAATTACCAACAACAAAACTTATCATTGTGTGTAAACTATTGAAATATAACTATACTTTATTATTACCGCTAATTCCTATGATAACAACTGAATAATACCTGATGGGGTGTTTATCAATTTGTTGTACAAAAACATGAATCCACAGGAAGCTTCTTTTAATTAGTATCACAGGTTTATCATATATGTATATATATATATATATATATATATATATATGTATAGTCTTTTCTCAAAGAAGAACTTTGCACCCATGTGCACAAGTTCCAGTCGCCACACTCCACGTAGCACACAAAGGAAGAGAAGAAAGTAAAGAGAAATGCAAAATAGAGACACTAAACAGGGATATGAAACAAAAGGAATAATAATAACGAAGAAAAGTACAGTTTTATTGGAAATTATAAGTCACAAGGAGTGGATGCATCTGCGCCAGTCAGCCATTAACAACGATTTTCAGCTCACCACCAATTGTCTCCAACCATTGGTGTTTACCGTCCCGAGGACCCCAACCACGAAGTCTACACCTCCCTCCTTGTCTGGCTTAAACTAACTGTCAGGGATTTCATTGACTGATGAGACCATGTTTTGGTTTGACCATACCTGGCTCTTTTCCAATCTGATCCATCCTATGTCACTCAGCTAATATTTCCCGTCGAGGAAGGCGATGACTAGGTATACGTAATACATGTCCTAACCATCTCAGTCGATGTAGCTTCACAGCCTCGTCGATTGATTTTCCCTCCCACCTACCTAGCACTTGACCGATGCCTAACCTCAATATTGCTCACCCTATTATACCACTTAACACGGGAGATAGAAGGTAGGCACCTATGATCAAAGACAGCTAGCCGGCCTTTTCATGTCTTCCACTCACAACGGCCAGGTCTCACTGCCAGCCATAAAGGAGGACGGAGAGGACTAATATATATATATATATATATATATATATATAGAGAGAGAGAGAGAGAGAGAGAGAGAGACTTTTATCAATAGCTGCATTTGTTCCATACTGAAGACCAAAAGGTCAAGCAACAAGAAACTCCGGGAACGGAACCAACTGAAAAGCTTTCGCCTAACAAATATGCAGAAAGAGATGGAGATGGATTTGACATACACCATGAAGCAATCGTTGAGTGACATTGTACACCAAGCTCTTGAATGAAACCCGAAAAGGAAACGAAAAGTTGGGCGTCGTGTAGGGAAGAAAAGAAAGCCTATGGTCAGTCGTGGAGGCAGGTAAAAAACAACGCAGAGAACAAAGTGAAATGGAGAGGTACTGCTGGAGCTCTGTGTTTCACACAGAGCCCACGGAAATTAAAAAATATGATAAGTTGTTTGGTGCTGGCTAGCAGTAAAATGAAAGCCAAATCTTGTGTCCCAATGGTCCAATGGATAAAGGTGTGGCGTCTGAGGTGATGAGTATTACGATCGAGTCCCGATGGAAACACTACCACTCCCTGGGGAGTACATATGCCCCGGTTGATGAGTCCCGATTAGGACGAAACGCACATCGGAGGTTTTACTGCTAGCTATCAACCGGACAAGTAAATTAAATCAACTGCTCGCTTTAGCTACAGGATAGTTTACATTGAAAACGGAATAGTAGTAGTAGTGGTAGTAGTAGTCTGTAGGTATTTTTTTCAATGTTATTTAATCTGCGGTTAAAAGTTACAGTACAATATGTATGTATGTGTTACAAGTATTCGTTGACCTTTCGACCTATGCGAGAGAGAGTGTGTGTATGAGAGAGACTCAAAGTGATACACCCACACACACAGAGACATACAAAGTTTACACTTGCCAAAATATATGTGAAATGACATGAGTTTTTCCGAAATATAACGATGCATACCTACATACAAAAAGAATTTGATTGAACACTAGTTTGTGACTAGTATAATATGTTTGGTTGGTTCTTTGTTTGGTGCCGAGTGAATTCTGCTTCCTGCCGATGATTGCCCCCCAAACCATCTAATAACAACAATTCAGAGTGCATCAGAGCGGTGAGCCACCTAGAATAGTGGCAGCCACATTGCAAACTTGACTGACTGACTGATAGAATTCAATCTGCACCAAACAAAGGATTAGATGCAAGAAACTAGGTACTTTGATTGGACACTAGTAACTAGTGTGACGAATCTAGTCCTTTCTTCGGTGCAGATTGAATTCTATCGGTCAAGTTTCGCAATGTGGCCACCACTCTAGGTAGCTCACCATCACGGTGCACATTGATTTGATGATATTAGATAGTTGGAGGCAATCGGCCACAGGAAGCCTTGCCTGACATAGGTTTCGTGCTGGCTGGCACTCATCAGCAAGGCGTATCTGCAACCTTGAAGGGACTCGTGTCCCTTCTGAGATTCGAACCCGTGTCACCCAGTGCTGCAGTCAGAGACGTTACCACTGAGCTATTCGGGGTCGCGATTGACCTCCTGTAGTACTGTAGTAGGTATTTTGATTGGACACTAGTAATTGGTGCGACGTGTCTGGTACTTTCTTTGGTGCAGACTAAATTCTCTCAGTCAAGGTCCATCAAGATTGCAGATACGCCTCGCTGATAAGTGCCAACTGGCACGAAACCTAGGCCCAAGGCTTCCTGCTGATTGCCTCCAACTATCTAATATACTAAATACTTAATAACTAGTGTCTAATGAGAGTCTGTCTGTTTTCGACATAGAACTTTGCATCGATGTGCAGCAGTTCGAGTCGCCACACTCCCCTCCAACTAGCACACAAGGCAAGAGAAGAAAGTAGAAGAAATGCATAGTAGAGACAGTAGACAGGGATATGAGACAAAACGAATAGTAATGACGAAGAAAAATATAGTTTCATCGGAAATTATAAGTCACAAGGAGTGGATACATCTGCGCCAACCACTAACAACGATTTTGAGCTATATCACCGACTGTTTCCAGCCATTAGTTTTTACCGTCCTGAGGACCCCAACCAGGAAGTCTACACCTTCCTACTTGTCTGGCTTAAACTAACTGTTGTGGATTTTATTGACTGGTGAAACCATGTCTTGGTTTGACCGCCGCTTGATCTTTTCCAGCCTCAACCCTATATCAGCTGACATTGCCCGTCAAGGAAGGAGATGGCTAAGGGATGCATGTGTAACACATGTCCTAACCATCTCAGTCGATGTACCTTCACAGCCCCCTCCTCCTTACCTAATGAGAGTATCCAATACAGACCTACAGGAGATCAACGGCGAGTCTAAATAGCTCAGTGGTAACGTCTCTGACTGTAGCACTGGGTGGTGATACGGGTTCAGATCTCAGAAGGGTTATAAGCTCCTCCGAGATTTCCGATACTCCCTGCTGATGAGTGCCAACAAGTATGAATTTAGGTACAAGGCTTCCTGTCGATTGCCTCTAACAAACTAAAAACACCGAACAACTTGACTGAAAGTACTTTATAACATTCAGAAATATTATGTGTCGTACATATTTATTCATTGATTAAACATAACGACTAAGAAATTCAATCCAATCTAGGTGTCATATCCCTCGATAAGGCGCCGTGAATTCACCTCACACAATAAGGTTGTAACAACAGAAGACAAGGGCCAGGCAACAGATCGTTTATTAAGGAAAATCAACACATATTTATAGATTTTAATGTATATTATTGTAGATTATTGTTAGTAGAAAATACAGTCTTTTGATTGGTTGTTTCTCATAGACAGTTAACCTTGCATCTCTTTGTGGCTGTGTCAGATAATCCATATGCTGACTGTGTCCGCCTACTCAAAGCCTTTGTTCTCATTTTCTCACCACCAATATTGGGGACATAAACATTGACGTCAATTACTGTCTACCAACTTTGGCCCAGTGTCGAGGAAGGCGACTGCCTTCACGTGTCGGGAGTGTTCCTCACAAAAGTGAAAGGGCCAATGCGAACGCCTAGCACTTACAGACACCAGATTGGTGAACATGTTGGTTCATCTAAGGGAGCTTGGAAACCCTAATTCCAAAGCCATAGTATACATCGTCTCTAGAATCCGAAACGATTGAATGGCTTATAAGCCTGTTTTGGTCACCATAACCCATGGAGATGTAGCACCTGACGCTGTTCCACTGCCTTGTGGATCATACTTCAAGTTAAAGGCTCGGATGGCGGTGGCCCCTTAAGACAAGCACCACCTGTTTTGGTCTGGGTGTCCGGGCAGTATCCCAGCCCCCCCCACAAACTATAACATCTTGTGGAGCGTATCGATCGGTGTCAAATAAAAAATTAATAAACGCCAACGAGTCATATCTCCACAAATGTTTATACTAAGGGTGCTGAGTGCGATATGCGTAACAGGCATTCTTTTGGAACACACTGGAACAATAACCAGACAAGTATTTCATCATAAGGAGAAGTTCATTGTTCCTTCTGAAAATAAGGTTGTGATTCTATCCACAACAACAATAAAATATCGTCACATTGGACTAATTCGATCGACCAGAAACACGATCAATATAATAATATATGCTAAATGACTTTTATTCCAGTTTAGTGAATGACACCTCTAATCAATACACACCAAGACGCATCAGTACTCAGTGATTCCTTGTACGTAACAACCATTCATTTAGCAGGTTGCACACACAAACTTTTGAGGATCAAGTCCAAAAACATTAGGTTACAAAGTGCGCACATCGATATTCGCTCCTCAGGTTAAAATCAAATAGCTAGTGAATTTTAACTTCTGACATCTGATATTGTTGGAATGCCAACAGTATCAGACTGCATATATGAACATATATTCTCCCACAACTTGAATATCACTGGATATCACTGGAAAAAAAAAGGTCCTTTCTCAGAGGCCTGCTTTAAACTCGGGCTACCGAGAAACTCCAACATATATTGCATATAGTTTCTCTGATTCCCTTTGTTTAAATATAGTAAAATATGACCTCTAATAGTGTTGTTTACTCTAGCGAATATTTCAAACATTTAAAACCTGCGATTTCACAAGTCTCTACTAAACATGAGAAAAGGCAGCTTATCCCGATACATGAGATGACTGTTCCTGAGTGGTGCGTCATTGGTTCACAAAATGTACTCCTGAACTGCTTATTAATTGGCATTCAACAAAATGTCGTATATTTGTCGAAGGAGAAAAAGTCGAGATTTCATAAGGGGGATTGGTTTGTGCTTCAGGTCAGATAGAAATGTGTCACACGATATACTATCAATAAATCTTAGGATTTGATTGGTTATGGGATTTCATCATGAACTGACATCGGTTAGAAAACCATTGGAGAACCAACCGGGAGTACTGGACAGCTGTTTCGTCAGCCCAATTTTGGACTCTTCCCGAAGTCCCGACATTCTGGAAACAGAATTAGATATTCTAAGAGAAATCTTCATCCGAAATGGATACCCAATAAGATTCATTGAAAAAAATATCAAACCGAGAATTCGGAGAAACGAAACTTCACTCGCGCCTAAAAAGAAACTCTACATGAACTTGGATTTCAAGGGAGATTTAACAAGCGATATTCTCAAGAGAAGGATCACATCATCTCTGAGAAGAACAATCTTCGCAACAACACTAAGAATAATGTTGTCCAATCGCTCACTGATCTGCAGAAGCCTCAAGGACAAGATCCCGCATCTGACCACTTCTATGTGCATATATCAGTTCACCTGCTGCTGTGGAGCCAGCTAGCTACATCGGTCGTTCGACGCGCACCCTGTCCAAGAGGATTATTCAAGAACACTTACTATCCAGCATGGTTGCGAAAAGGCAATAGTCGTGCAATAAGGAGTGCGATAATTGAACACACTTGGTTAACACTTATCATTCCATCTCAACAAACGCCTCCTGCTTCAAAGTAATCTCCAGAGTCAAGAACAACCTACCAAAGGCAATACGGTTTGTATCGTCTTGTTTGTATCACTGAAGCTCTGGCCATTCACACAGAAAAACCGGAGCTGTGCATACAACCAATTCTACTGTCATGGTAACAACTTTGTTGATTTTGATGACTTAATTTAGTTAGTTTGCCTGTTCTTTAATAATAATAATAATAATAATAATAATACCGCTGAAGAGTGCCAAACTAAGGCGAAACTACATGTCCATTGTTGCATAGTTATCTACGACTCTCTCTCTCTCCCTCTCTGTCTCAAATCATGTTGTTTTGAAACAAAAAGCCAAATGTAAATTCACCTAAACCTGTACACAAAAATCAAAAAATAGTAAATTTTACAAAATTAAACATACCTGTCTACTATAGTCTAATAACTGATAATTTCTACACAATAAAACACAGACACTATGCAATAAACGTCCATAGATTTGATCATAGCCTGGTCGTAATTGTGATGATAATTTGAATAATAATTGACATAATGGTTGTAGAATTGGTCTATGCAGTAGAACATTCTGTCTTGATTGTGTTATTAATTGTTCAAAGGCAATGATAAGATTTCTGCGCAAAACATCACGTGTACTCAAAGATTTATCGTCTTTCAAAGTTGGACTAGCTTCAATCCATATAAGAAGTGATTGAAAAATATTATTGTGTAATACTGCTTCTAGATATGAACCTTGTAGTACAGTATTTTGTTCTGATTCTGTTAAGGATAAATAGATAATAACAAAAAAAGAGGTAAGCAGACAGATTAAACAGATTCTGGTGCAAAATTAAAAGAATTAATTGGTTACAGGATTTCATCATGAGCTGACATTAGTTAAAGAACCATTGGAAAACCTGGGAGTACTGGACAGCTGTTTCGTCCTGTTTTTGGACTCTTCGTCAGTGAGCACCAACCCCACTGAAGTTCGAACCCAGGACCTTCTGGTTACAAGGCGAGCTCGTAGGCCACTAAGCCACTGGGACCCGAGATTGAATTGGGTGTGCACTGCTGAAGAGTCCCAAACTAGGACGAAACAGCTGTCCAGTGCTCCCAGCTGGTTTTTCAATGGTTCTCTAACTAATGCCAGCTCATGATGATATCTTGTAACCAATCAACCAAATCCCCGCAAACCAATACTTGAATAAAAGAATTAAATTATACGACTTTGAACTAGTGAAACCCACGGATTGCAAACTGGTACCGCCTGTCCATAGTGAAGAGAAACAGATAGAATTACGGTCATCATACAATAATGGTGCGTCGGTAGAAATCTGGTTCCTAAGATAAGTATGTTCCAAAGATTAGTACATAAACTTGCCCTACGAATATTTTAGGTGAAATAAAGGACGTATGTATGTACTCCGCCACAGGGCAAAGTTCAAAAATAGCGTCCCAAGGGATAATAATAACAATAATTTGCTTTATTCCAAAACAGTACTTGTGATACAGAATGGAATTCTCAGCATTTTTACTACAGTATTGCATCCAGTTAGTACATTAACAATAAATAAAATTCTACATAGATTAAGGGTAATCTCGGTTAGTTTTGACAACATATTAGCATGTCGGTAGTAAAGCCAAAATTGAACAGAGTGTTTGGAGGTGTTAGAAAAGTAGATATTAGCAGATTTACTGGTGTAAGTGGTAACAAAAAGGTCGAAATATACAGAGTGTGAAAGAACGAAGAAGAATGTTTTAAATAGTTTGTAAGGCAGAGAGAAACAAAACAGCACATAACTACAACAAAAAAGAGAAAAGGAAAAGAAAGAAAGAGAACGTTGTAACTATAAATGATATGAGTTGGAAAGACGAGATCCAGTTGTTCTACTGACTATTTAATAAGTTATAGGTATCACGCCTAATGCTCTCTTTATCGCACAGAACACGAGCTAAGTAAGGTATGGTTGAGTTTTTGTACTTGCTAGTGCGAGCATATCGTTTTCTATATAGGCTTCTGGTCCTGCCTGATGAGATACAAGGGATGCAAACACGCGAGTGACCTTTAGCCGACCAATCATAAAAATAAGTGATTTTCGCACAAAAAATGACGAATATATTTACAAGAAAATGTATGAAAACACATTAAACAGGGTATCTTTTTCTGACATAACTTAAAGATATGTCCCAGATAATAATGAGGAGTATCAGTTGCTAATTTAGACCAGTTTCTGTACATGAGTATTCACCGAGGTGAATCGTTCATCTCTCTTACCCTGTTGTGCAGTCTTCTCTCAAAGCCCTCAGTTGAATCACTATGGTTTCCAGTAAGAGGACCGACGACTACTTACCAGGAAAATGTGGATAAGAAAACAAATTAAAATAAATGACATCAACTCTAAATCTATCCCTAGTCTTGACCCTTACCCTAAACTTAATACTAACCCTAATGCTAATTATGACCCTGATCCTAACCCTAACCCTAATACTTACCTCAACCCTAATCCTAACCCTAACGAGCTATTAACACATTGTCCAAACAGTACTTAAAAACGTGATCTGAGTGAAATTTGCTGCTTATTTGGTGAATAGCGTTGATATTTCAGCTATGATAGTGACAGGTGCCGTCAGCCAACAACTAGCATGCGTTTAAGGTCATTGGAGCGTTCGCACTCCTGGGACACTATTGTTGAACTTCACCCGCAACAGTTCGTTCTGTCCTTCTTCGTGTCTGTGAAACGTGATCATTGAAACTGGGAAATATGAAAAGGTTAGGTGTCTTTGATCATAGGTGTCTGCTTTTTGTCTCCCGTGATAGGTAGTATAATATGGTGAGTAATATCGAGGTTAGGCGTAAAGTGCTAGGAAGGAAGATTAAGTCAGTCGATGAAGTTGTGAAGCTATATTGATTGAGAAAGCTAGGACACGTGTTACGCATGACTATCCACCGCTTTCCTCCTTTAACAATGTAAGCTGGCATAGAGTTGGGTTGAAAACGAGTTAGATGTGGACTGGTCGAAACCTGGAATCAATTGATGGATTCATTTGACTGTTGAATCGAGCCACGTAGAGAGTTGTAGACTGCCTAACTGGTTGGAGTCATCAGAATGCTGATAACCAATGGCCTGAGACTTTCGGTGGAATGGCTCAAAATCGTTCTCAACAGCGTAGATCCTATCACTCTTTGTAATTTCCAAGATCTATTAAATCTTCGTGTTTCCCAAAGTAATTATTCTTTCTCCTGCATATTTCTGCTTATTGTAGTAATTTTGAATCTCTTTGTTTCCTCTCCTTCGTTTACCTTTGTGTGCTCCATGGAGTGTGACAAATTGAACCGGTGCACCTCTGTGCAAAGTCCCATGTTAAAATTCAGTTAGTCAGATTGCCTGCTAATCTAAGCTTTTCAAGACAGAACAAGATTCAAAAGCATGACTTATTACTGGTTAAAAATTAAATAACTAACCGGAAGAACTACAGTTTCACTGACGTTTATCTGTTAGGATTATGACGTGCACTGGCAGTTCAGTGGTGGAATGCTGGTCAACTGCGTACCTGGTCTTAGTTTCAACTATCAGCCGGCACACTCCTAAACCTTACCTAGCTTGACAGTCGTTAGTAACCAGTAAAAACAACCCCAAAGCTACTGAAACTTCAAGTTCGGAGCCCTATGTTCTACTTAAATTCTAAAGGGGTGAAAAAATAACTAAATAAATCAAAATAAACAATATGATGTGTGTCCTAAAACATAAAACTATGAAAAATAATTAATTAGTCTATTTTACCAAGAATAAAAAAAGACTTACTACAAGAAAAGTGTTCATCAACTACTAGAAGTATAATTTTTCCAACATGATTGAAAACTGATTCAATTTTGGCAATAGACAGGACAGTATTATTACTGTCATTAATTATTGATTTACAACTATCCCAGTGATCATAGAATTCTTGAATACTTCCACTTGGTAGCATTAAATCAGACTCAGATCTACGCATTCTGTTGCAATAGAAGATTCATCTTTGAGAAGTGGACACCAGCGGAGAGCATTAAAAGCTGATAAGATATAGGAGAAAAACAGATTCGACAGTCAGATGTTATACACTAAAACTAAGTGGTTAAGTCATAAGTTACAAGCTGGCTGCAGATGAGGCAGAAAACTAAATCTCCAAGAGCAGAGATCAGTGAAACCCATAAGCAAATAAATAGTGGAACAAGGTGCTGCAAATGCATATTTTTACCTCGCCTATTGACCATGTACAATTTAGCACCATTAGTCCTCATAACTGAAAGATAAGTCTTACATATTAGAGTAGTGACCATTACACGTCAAATGGGAAAAACTAAATATTGACAGAAATGAATGCAATAAAACTCAATAAAACGTTTTAAAATAGCAAAGCTCTGTTTAGAAATGCAGTACCTTATTGACATTTCTGACTGTGCAGTAAACTATATTCTTGGTATAAGCAAATAAGCAATACTGTATGCTTTATGGGACAAAATTATTCTATTATGAAATTCAGCCAAATCTCTACTGACTCACACAAAACTGCTGCCTAGCGTTATGTGATGTACAGGTTGAACAAATTTGAGGAAGCTCACGGACCATTTCACGTCACTGAATGCGTCGAAATTCTTTATAATAAAAACGACACACAAGTAACTTCAAAGCCTTAAAACCTCGTGAGGTATCGTAAATAGGCTAAGCTTCTAAGAAAGCCGTGAACTATAAGCTATCTTGAGTAATTAAACAATGTACAAATTTCAAGTGAATTTTAGATTTTCCCGTCGATTGATTGGAACGAAGTGCTCGGTCTCAGACTGACATGTCGACTTCTTGTGCAGATGCTTCGACGATGTCTGGACATGTAATTAGAAGTTAATTGGAGGATGCTGTCTAGCAGTGGAATCAAGGATGAGCATTTCGTCCTATTTGGCATTCGTCATCTGGATGTACTTGCATTCCCCAGTGAGTTAGTGATGGTGTTCCCACAGAGGCTGGATAACGCTTTGGCGTTTGAAACTATTGGCACTGGGTTCGAGCCTCAGTGGGAACATCACACTGCGGAATGCAGGCACATCCAGATGAAAAGTCCCAAGTAGGACGAAATGCCCATCCTGGATTCCACTGCTAGTCACTATCCACCAATTAACTTCTAATCTACTAATTTACCTAGCTTTCTAGACTGACGTATTAATCAACTGACGTTAAGATAAGTCTGACAAGTTTAGCTTAAAAAAGCCATTATTTTAGTCAATAGATAGGACACAACACAGAGGCAAGGACTTAACCTCGAATATTAACACTGCAGTACTAAATGAATTTAAGCACAAAAGTAGTAGTACTACCTACTTTCAAAGCACTTTTCAAACATATCGAGTGCTTAAATAAGAAACTATCGTCTGCCACGAAAAATCAAAGTATATCCCCCATCAAAAGTATGAGTTAGTGCAAATAAAATGCTTAAATACTAAGTACATCTGAAATGAACAGGTACAATAAGAACAAATCCGTGGGCCTAGTGCGGGTTAACTTTTCTATATGGTTTGTGTAACGAGGAACTGATTAATAACAAAGTTTTTCACAAACTGAATATCTTACATGATAATATCTCACTGAATAGAACCTTCCTTAATGAAAAAGAACTAAGGAATCTACAAGCAACTTGATTCAGCTAAATAACCTTTTCAAGATTCCCCCTAGTATTTAAAGAGTAAGATAAGTGATAACTCTGGTTACGGAATAGTTGTAAGCAATAGAGGTCGTGGACTTAAATAGAGGCGTCTGAATTATGATAATACAAAGACAGGTGGAGGAGGAGACACGAACAGGACTAAAGGAGTACGAAGCATGGAAGTTTGGAGATCCTATGCAACAGCAAAAATATTCAGAATATTAAGTGTCGTGCATCTCCTGAAAATGTCAGCTCTCACGGCAAACTTCAGTAATTCAAAGTTTGCCTACACAAATGGATTGATTGGTATCCTGTAAACAATGATTTTTTCTTTCTAAAACTTCGAGAAAACGAACAAATATCACAGTAAAGAAATTCGACACCGCGTAATTTAGGAGTAATGTATATCACACGGGTAGGATTGTAAATATTAACAGCAACAACACGTTTATTGTACAATATGACAAAGTTGAAAAACAGTACATGACATGGTCTTTAACTCTTAATCTACCAAGCTTACCATAATGCCGAATTAAATCTCACTAATTCTGAAATAAATCTAACGTCCTATAATGAGTAAATTCTGAATCTGTCTGAAGTGGATTCTTTAATGGCACAGACTAGAACTCAATGCTGGTTTTCAGCATGACTGGCACTAATTTAGCCCCGTGTTCTTTTTCTAGGCATTTTCAGGAGTAGATCAGAACCTAATGGGCTTGCTTATCAGCGTTGTTTCAGCCCTCACAGGACATATTAAGCGCGGACTGACGTTACTTCAGAACAACAAGACTTAATTCGGCACCCAGCTCTCTTTTTAAGCACGACCAGCGTTATTTCAGAACATAGTGCGTAGGTAAAATATTCATTTACCATAAAAAGGCATTATCGACGCATAGGTTAGAATAAGTTCAGAATTGTTGTAAGCTTGGGCCTAGCTTGCGGTACATGTGAACTCACATAGATAACCACAAACATAAGATGACTCTGTCTTAACTACATTTCAAAATCATCTGTGATACTGGAGAATTAAGATGATTTGCACCAACTTCATTTGTAGTGCTAAGAGTGTCAGGTCGTCTTAAGAGATGTACCCAAGCTTACAACAATTCTAAACTTATTCTAACCTATGCGTCGATAATGCCTTTTTATGGTAAATGAAAATTTTTTCTACCCACTATGTTCTTAAATAACGCTGCTCGTGCTTAAAAAGAGAGCTGGGTGCTGAATTAATGCGACAAAATCTTAAAAAAAAGATCAGCATCTGAAATAATGCCTTCAATGCTGAAAATAAGCACTGCATGCCTAAATATGTGCTGAGAAGGCTAGAATTAAGCTGAAAAAATTGCCACTATGTGCTGAATTAGGTCTTTTCGTTCTGAAGTAATGCTAGTCAGTTCTGAATATGTATTGAGAAGGCTAGAATTAAGCTGAAAAAATTGCCACTATGTGCTGAATTAGGTCTTTTCATTCTGAAGTAATGCTAGTCAGTGCTTAATATGTCCTGTAATGGCTGGAACAACGCTGATAAGGAAACCCAGTATGTTCTGATCTACTCCTGAAAATGCCTAGAAAAAGAACACGGTGCTGAATTCGTTCTAGTCATGCTGAAAACCAGCACTGAGTTCTAGTCTGTGCCATTAAACAAACCATTTCAGAACAGATTCAGAATTTACTCACTATAGGATGCAAGAATTATTTCAGAATTACTGAGATTTAATTCAGCATTATTGCAAGCTTGGGTAGGTTAATGTTTGCGACAAATCACTTCTTTGACAGGTTGTGAAAAAGCAGCCAATAACAAGATAAAATAAAACACACGCAAAATATAAATGTTATGAGGAATAACTACACTTCCTTCAATTTATATTAAATGAAATCATTTTTCGCAAGAAGTAAACTGTATATATATAGAATGAAAGGCTCAATCCAACATTCACACCATTTAAAGAATAAATATAGATAACTAAAATACGTACTTAAACACACATTCTCTCACTAAATGTGGTTAATGCATATGAAGAACAACCACAATTCCTTTCGTAACGGAACGTTCTATTTTTGCGCTAGTCACAGACAAGGTCGAATACAATATTCAATATCGAATTTTGGATTAGGACGTTTCAAATTTTTAGTTGAGGAATGCAGGCTTCAAGCTTAAGGTAACCATCGCATATGTACTCGTCTAATACACCCTTTAATGGGCTGATCGAGGGATCTTCTTCTACAAGTAGTTTGTGCGTCGGTGGCACAGTGGTTAGGACGCTCGCCGACCATGCAAATGGTCCGGGGTTCTACTCTCGCCCGACGCACACCTGATATCAATGTTCGGCCTGCTAAATGTGTACTACCGATATCACGTGCTGAAAACTCCATACTAATACAGAAACAGTGTGTGGTTTCAAGGCATAATAAAATAAAAATATATAAAAAGTGACTCTCGAGTTGAAAACTCAGTGAAAAGCATTCCCAGTCAGCTTTTTAGCGTTCCTGATACTTCCTCTGACGCTTTTCAACTAAATGAAAAGAAAAAATAACTTAGACTAGGTCTGCAATCGTTTCTCAAAATGTTGGATACTCTGATGATACTGTCTATTGTATCATTATGAGAAGTGATTTAGTCGCTCATCGCATAATGAACCGGATATATTAAATGGCTGTCATCTACAGTTCTTCATATTGTTTTTACTGTGTGAGCTGCCTTTAAGGAAAGATCTGGGTTCTAGAAGCAATTTTGTCGATGAAACTTCACTGAAGATGGACAAAGTGATGCACTTGTCACGGATGATTCTAGTTAAGGTCCTACGGATTTTCCCAACGGTCCTTAAGCCACAAATGTGACTTGAAGTTACTGTTTTCTGGCTCCCAAGTCATGACCTAATTTACAATCTACATCGTTGGTTTTCTCAAACCAAAGTAATTGTGTCCTCCCAATATAGTGCACTCTGTAACTTGAGTGGGAAGTTGCACATGCTTGATGGGTCGGCGGAGTTTGTGGGGCACTTATTTTTGACCAGCTGAGGAGAAGCCAGACCTGTTTGTAGCATGAGTGCACTGTACTTCTTCAGTTCGAATATTGCGGATTTCAAAAAGACATTTCGTTTGACCCTTGATATAAGGAAAGTAATATTTTAACATCACCCCAACTCTGCATTTACAAATTACTAAACCATGTTTTCTTAACTATTCTTGATTAATTCCCTGATTTCTCCCGGCACTCTATAAAAAACTCCGTTTGTAATGTATAAGACTTTCAAGGCTAGAAGCAACGTCAGTGAGGGACTTCCGTCCGAAACAATTATCACTGAAGCTGACAGATTCTTGCCAGCCTATGCCTTGGATCATTAGAACAGATACCGAGCACTCTCACAAGTGTGTACTTGCGATTCTTCAAGAAGAGCTCCAAACAACTTCAATAGAATCTATGTTAGTACGACTGTATATGAAAAATCACCCAATGTTGAACATAAACTCCATGTATTTCCGTCCGAGCACGAGCACCGATGTAACGATGCTAATTAATACGATGCATGAGATTTATCCTGTGTATTTCATCAAACTTCCCTGATTTACGCCTAGTCAACGACTATATTCTGACCTCATCGGGGCATGATTTCACATGATGCATTCTGCCGTGCTATCAGCAATACAAAGTTATATGTAGCATATAAATCTACCTCAAAAATAACGTACTCTGTACAACTTACCAGTGGTATTCATCGAGAATGTTTCAACGCTGGAAATGGCCAATAAATATTCAAGATATAGCCCTATAATAGGAAGAGGGCATTTCGACGTCTACGGAAAGTATGACAGACACTTATGCAAATTGCTATACCTATAACTCCCATAGTATTTGTTCTGCGCAGACCAAAGGCAAAACAAAACACCTAATTGATAGTTTAAAATACAAAGTACATTTCGGGACCGAAATCGAAGTAAGAGGATAATTGCTTAACTACCTAGGGTTAGTACACGGACGAACGAATGTAACAAGGCAGAGTGCCAAATGGCGTAAATGCTCGTCTAAGAGCCTGCTGTTCAAAAGTGAAGTTTAGCATCCAGTTTTGGGTGACGAATTCGTTAGGCTGATAATTTCGGGAAGTTATCAATTGCCACATCCTCATAGTTTGAAGAGTTGTGTAAAGACGACCACCACTGAGCGCGCTATGTGATGCCAATTAAATTTGGCCCACTCCGTCTATATATTTAGTTCTCTTACAGCTCCATTTTTTATGGAAGCTGGAAGGACCTTTACTCCTTTGGGCGTGGTGACCGAACATTTGCGTGGCAATGGTTGCCGCCTAAAGACCTTTGTGAAGTGGTCCATTATGCGTATTGTTCCTATGATAATGACTCCAGCATTGCACTTTGCAGAGGACTCTAAATTCCATTTGTGAATAGCGGCCCATCTGGATGAATTTTTTATCTGGAGTGTACACCTCCCTTTACTTTTTAGTTCAGGGGTTGATAAATACACTCTCAGTAGCTATTGTTTTATTGGGATTCACTCACTTGCACTGCTTGAACCACTTCGATCTCGCCTTTCGTTCGGCTTCAACAGAAAATGATGGAAATGTTTATCATGTGGACATTTGTACTGCTAGAGCTCCTCTTTGAACGCACTACTTTCCCACGATCTAACCATAGCTCACCTAACTTAATGTTCAATCTACTTTCATCACCACCCATACTAGTGAAGGGGCGGTGTCCAAAGGAGGTATGTTCAAGATGTGTTTAATAATTACAATAATGTATATTTTCATATAAACATAAATTTACATGAAAATGCATGCCATTTTTACAGGCACGATCAAGTATGATATAATGTCAAATAGTAGATTGTCTACAAGTTAATAATGTTTCAACAGCTAAATATTTGATATATACACAAATACGCTCATTGTCTGACCCAGGCCGTATGATTATTGAATTGAGAAGTAGTCCCCCAGGTTGCGTGGGAAGATCGACTTCGTTTCGTTTTCAACCAGTGGTTGTAGGCGTACGATAACCAACCAATATTGAGGTAAGTACAACGTTTACAAGGGATAGTAAGCTGTTTTAGAAAAGTAAAGGTGCTAAGGTGAATCATTAAAGTGCAATGAAATAGGTAAGTTTAATGTATTATTATATATATCATTAAATATATATTAATAAATGCATTCATAAAGGAAATACAATGGGAGACTATAATCCCCAGGCTGACAAAGTTCATCTGCAATGTGTGATGCTACCCATATAGATCTTACTATCATGATGTCCACTTTTGGTTTTAATACAATTATCCACAAGCCGGTTGTTTTTACTTTATACCTTTTTGTGTATTTGGTGCACAACCGTACCCTATAGAGAATAGGAATAGAATAAGTCGAACCGAATTCATAAAGAGCTATTAAATGTTAGGTTTAATGGAATATAATTCGGAGCAAGTAAAGACGTTATTATTGCTCTCGCTTCCACAATAATTTGCTTACGAGATATATCACTCAGCGAAATAGTATTATTTGCTGGATGATATTTCGAACAAAATTTATAGTTCATAATCATATCAGTTATAACACGACAACTTTAAAAATTTCTTTTTGAGATTTTGAAGTCGTGAGAGAATACCAAACCGAATGCTGAGGAGCAATGTTAGGGGTCACACCTTGTGAGTTTAAGAATATGCTGGATTAGGATAAATGGTATGAAATATTCCACCAACTTGCGATCAGAAGCGTTATATGATAACATAATTGGGAGGTTCCTTTGCCTGACCAATCGGGTTTTGAAATCACCGTCTACTAGAAACTAGCATCTTGGTATCCATTTGCCTAATTCCTCTGCTGGAAAGTCAGCGCTAAGGTTTTTTTCGTCCATTGAGATTCAACCTGCAAAGTATGACCATACATGATACGTTTTCACTCCTTTATTTTGTGTTCTTTAAAGCTTTGCTCTTTTATTAAGGTGGGTAACAACTGTGATGGTACTGCAGATTTAACCTTCCTGTCCCATGAAAGATCATGTAGTGTCAGTTGACTTCATAACCTCTGATCTCAAGTCTTAGCTGTGATAACATTGAAGGATTTCAGACCAACTGCACTGCCCAACACAACTCGCCTCTCCCTCGGGCTTTCAGCGTTTGTGTGACGTACTACGGACTTAATCCAGTGATTCCGTGGTCGATCCACAGGGAGCAGCCTATCACGAGGTTTAGAAACTTCAGTGCACGAAAACCTGTAATAGTAAAGCCTTTGCTATCACATCACTGTTCACTTAATTCCAATTTCCAGATATGCTACAGTACTAACAGGATGTATCTACAGAGCACCTGGCACCTATAATGATTATGAGACTCAAGACATCAATGCATTGAAGCAAGCGTCAACTTTCCCATATAAGCATAAGGCCATTTGTGGAGACTTCAACCTACCCTAAATCAACTGAAGCTTACAGGTACAGCTAAATATGACAAGCTCTTAGGTACACTGGATATTTTCGGCTGGAAGCAAACTGTCACTATCCCTACAAGAGGTGACAAAATATTCTGCCACTATATAAGTCCCCTCTCAATCTTTGTGGGTTCTAAGTTGACAAATAGTAACCACAAACAGTGATATGTGAGCACTGCCACTTCCACTGAGTAGCAATGCAGCTCATACCTCCACTTCACAACAAATAATATGTAGGAACTATAGTAAGGCAAACTGGGCCCTCGTAGAATCAATGTTGAGGTCCTCTAAATTGGGTGAATACTACACTACTGGTGACCTCTCGAGAGCTCTGAGCATCTTGTACTAGAACTCAAACACACGCTTGGATGCTGCCATTCCACTTCAGACACTAAGTTTCCCCACATAGAAAGCCATTTATAAAACCAAAGGATCGTACGAAACTGAAAAGACTCTCGACAAGTTACTTCAAACACCACGACTTTGGCACACTAGGTTTGATGCTTAACACTCTTTGCTCGATCTCACAAGCTCGAGATTTGCGTATGAGAAACGAAGAACGCACCGCAATAGTCAGTCCTGCTAGGGTGTATGCTGTCACATAAATCCTAAAAAAGCGATTGAAATGCTAAGTCACAGCATTTCTCTCCTCACAGACAAAAGTAGGCTATGCACCGACTCCGCAGACATGTGTGAATTACTCAAGAAAACATTTGTAGCGAACTACCTGAAGCCTTCAGTTCCATTACTCAGTAAGCAGCCTGATGATACGAGTCTACTGTCCCCTTCTCTTACACTAAAACAAATTGCTACCTTTGAGTTCACGTACGCTAACGTTAACCAAGTTATTAGAACCCTCAAAACCTCTAAAGTTTTTGACACTGATGGTATATCATCGTATTTCTACAAATGTGGTGATCCAGACATCCGCATATTACTGCTTAAAATCTTCACAGTGTCCTTAGAAACCCAAACTTATCCGGATATATAGGAAACGACATTTATTACACCCAAGCACAAATGCAGCTCGAAAACAGAAATCAACAACTACATGCCAGTCAATATCACACCCCCGTCGCGTCTAGAATTACGCAGAGACTAGCTAAAGATAACCTACTCAAGCATATGCTTAGCTGCAACATTATAAGTCCGAACCAACATGGATTCCAAAAATCCAGATCATGCTTAACATGTCACCTAGAGTTCTTTAATTTTGTGACCAGCAGTCGTGACAGAAGACAACTTGTACTCGTCATCTACTTTGACATTTCTAGGGCATTTGACCGTGTCGACCATTCACTGCTAATACACAAGCTGAACTCCTTAAGATGGCTTAAATCATCCCTTAACAACATGTTCCAAATAGTTAAACTCGGGTCTGTAACTGCCAAACCTACACCCAATCACTTCTGGTGTAGTAGAAGGTAGTGTTATTAGGCCCCTCCTATTTACACGTGATAGCAAAGACTTTTGCGCTTGCTTCTCACATGTAAAACCACTCATCTTTGCAGATGACCTAAAAGTAGCTAATATATTCTATTGTGATGACCTAGGGTACTTCCGGAATGTTGTGCAGAATGAATGAGATAAAGTGACTGTTTGGTCGTCTTTATGGAATCCACAATTTAATCTGGACAAAAGTGGTTGGATCTGCTTCGGTGCACCCTCAATCGACATGAAATTAACGCCTCAATCTGCTAACCTACCCAGACTCCGAAGTGTCGTTGACTTAGGCCTGAAGTACTCTAGTGACCTAACATTTTTTGAGCAAGTGGCACCACGGACTCGAATGTCGACGATGCCCTTGAGATGCATGCTCAGGAACTTTCACGACAACGAAGCGTAGCTCATTCCATACAAGCATATGTTAGGTCACTATTAGAATACTGACCACTTATTATTAGTGATACAGGCATATGCGACAAGCTAAGGATGGAAAGTATCCGACGATATTTCGCCTCCAAACTACTTGGCTACGATTGTAAGAAAGGCTACATCTCACGGTGCATGATTCTAAAACTTGACCCACTCTGGACAAGACGACTTATTAAAGACCTAATATTCTTCTTTAAGGTCCTACACAAAATATCATACTCAGGCAATAGGGACATACGATTCTCACCGGAAGGCTCTTACGATCTGCATAACCAAATTTGCACAGTGACAATGAAAGCCTTTAAATAATAACTCCACGAAAACTTCTTCACAGTCATATATTCTTAAATATGGAACAGTCTACCCCTGTAAATCAGAACCTGCACCCTGGTTACAAGTTTCAGACGCTCTGTATACAGACTGTTTCTTCGTACTGATTACATTCACAAACTATTTATTTCTAGAGCGAATCAATTACCGGTTTCCCACAGTACCTAAAAACCGCGCGAAATTTCCCTAATTACTCTATAAACGATAAATAAACTAGTCGCAAAGATGCATAAAAAGACTAAGCGGAAATAAACATATATGTTTACTAGACGGCAATGTACAACAAATGTAAACATATATATACAAACATTAGGGCCCTATCCGTGTCCACATACATTTACTTTCGTCTCTGGTACTTTGCTGCTTGCCTGTTCCCTTGTATTTGCTTTGTAGTGGAAGTTGCACAGATCTACAGTTAGAGTGAAGTTGAACAAGACTTCAAGCCACTCATAAATATATACCATATCATCATACAAGGTTCCGGCTCGTCATAACTCAACATCCTTGAAAAAGTCGCTGTCACCATATCAGGACGCTGTATAACATCCTATACAAGCAGTATCCATGACCTAAAATGGTTTACAAATAGTTTTCTACACGTTAATCAACTTACTCGTACAGAACACCATGCCGCTACATTTTGCAGCTGGACTCGCTGCGGTAAAATAAATCTGCCTGGCAATAACCGATATCAGTCTGCATCGGGTACAATTCACTTCTGGTGTTACCTTTGATGGAAATGCTGACAAAATTATAAAAGTATATCACTTATTTTGAATTAATACCCAATTTAGATATAAATCAAGAATTAGATTCTATGCCGTACACACCAGATTCGTATGGGGGAATTGACTTCAAGCTTTATTCTTTTCCCAAGTATTTGTAATCCATCCAACACACACTTCGGATTTTTTGTTAGTGCGAAGACAATATTTCTATATTTCTTGATATGCTCCATCGAATGTCTAATTAGCAGACTGTCATCACAAACTATAGACGAAATGGACAGCAACCACGTAGTTTCACCATAAATCAAGTTTATGTATGCCTGTACAACTGGTGTGTTCCTATATAGAGAGGAATAAATACGTATTATTATTATGAAATTTCATTGCACGAAAAGCTGTACTGATAAACCTTCTCGCAATCACATAACTGTTCACTTAACTTCAATTCTTTGTTCTGTGATAGGTCTACCAATCATAGGTTAGCTCACAGATTGATATCTGAGAGCGCAGGATAATAAATGTCTCCCGAAGTCGTGCGTCTCCCAGCCATACGTTTCCCTATGCTTTCGAGAATGGGTGAAGGCATTTAAGTAGAGAGTCCATCTTATAGCCCATTCTAAACAAACAAGACTCCCGATGCCTTCAAAGGTCCCAGTGAATGGCACATTTGTAATAGGACTTATAACAATAGGGTTCTTCGGTTATGCTTCACTTGAGGGTTGCACTGTGTGGATAACTTCGACCTCTCAGTGCTATCAGATTTGTAGTGATCAGTGTTCTCGATTCTGATATTGGGTAGTTTTCCCCTTTTCGGATGCCGTACGTTGTGCGTGACTGTCTTTTTGAATCCTCTGAGAATGATGACATTTCGAAATTCGGATCTTATATTCCATTCTTGATCCGTCATTGTCACAGAGTCTGGTCACAGAGTGTAAATTACACCCTTGGTGGCCAGAACTTGAGTTGTGTGTCATCAGAACGCAACCTAGGTCTTATTTTAACAGAAAAGCTAGACACCAGTGTAAATTACACGAGGGACGTCGCCAAAGCTTACGCCACTTTACACTTTATGCATAGGTAGCTGGGAGCTCTTACTCCTGAACTATTCTTAACGTTGTATACGACATACGTGAGGCCACTCCTTGAGGTGCATAATATCATTGCTCCCCCGCCACTCAAAAGGGATGCTAACATGCTAGAAAGTGTCCAGAGACGAGCGACAAAATGGGTGATCGGCCTCCGCAACAAATCATATGAGGAAAGACTGAAGAAATTAAGTCTTTTCACACTTAGTTACCGTAGTCACAGGGGAGACCTCATCACCGTCTATAAGATCTTAAATGACCAGGCCCACCCTAATAAGAGCATCCTGCCATTAAGTGATTATAGGCTTCCACGAGGTAACTCACTAAGGATTGCACACCAAAGACTCGAGTGCATTCACATTTCTTCTCGCTTCGAGTTTGCCGTCTCTGGAATGCTTTACCGGCGGCCGTAACTACAGCGTCATCTGTGAAGACTTTTAAGCGGAAGCTGGACAATCATGCAGAAATGCATGGTTTGTGTCTCAATGGCTTACCCTCTTAAAATTTGAAACCACATTGTCAATGGATAAGCATACAAGCTAAATCCACACGACCCGTTCTGTCTTCTCTCACTGTACCGACTACTCTATCTTTTCCTTAGGTCACCTTTATTATACCACTTATCTCAACCAACAATGACATTGAAGATCAAATGAGATAAACACATCACTGATTTCAAAATAACACATCAATGAACTATAATTCGAGGACTCTGCAAACAACGAAGTTATGTATGAATATTGACTTCATGCTTTATTTTTTTCCCAGGCACTTATAATCCATTCACCAAAGACCTGGCTTTTTGTTAATGCGAAGACAATACTTCTGTATTTCCTGATGTGTTGCACTCACTGACAGTCTAGCAGATTTTTCCAACTGTGCACAGAAATGATTGTATATAAGTGAAAAGGCTGTTTTATACTACTGGGATTAACATTTATCAAGTGTATGTATAATCTCCAGAGAACATGTAAAGCATATCTTGCTACTGCCTGTAAATTGTGATTGAATTATATGGTTCTATTTCTGTAACAGTTTGATGATGCCTGTAAACTGGCATCCCTCATGTACTGTACCATGAGAATAAATATATTTATTTATTTATATTATCTACACTACAACCTATTACTATTGCTATTCTACTTTTATGACTACACCGAATGACCAACGGGTGTTAGGTCAAACTTTATTCACGGCAACAACTGAGTCCTAACATACTGCACACTAAAAACCACATCTTGACCAATCCTCGCACCACTCTTCTTGGAGTCTACCAGAGCTAAAGCAGTCGAGTGGCGGGATTTACTACGCATAAGTTCACCGAAGATCTGGAACCTCTACCTTACAATCAAGAAGCGAGCTCAAAGAAATCACTGGTTTATACTAGTTCGTAATCAGGATATTGGATATTGGATAGTACGCTTCCTATTCTGTTGACCAGTACCCACACTAGAAGCTTGTGCATGAAATTTTCAATGCTGTGGTGACACGTACAGCTCATCTTCTACTCAGGTGAAGTGGGTGTATCACTGCTTCAGGCGTGTCCATCTATCTTTTTACATTCACTCCTCAAAGATGATGTGTTTGGCTTCGCGACGAAACCAACGGTAATGTCGTTATCAGAGAAGTTGCCATTCTTCCTCTGTGAAGTGATAATTTTGTCTTTCGAAAGCTTTTGTTCTTAGACAGAAACTGTTGTTGATTCCTGTATAATATCGTGCTTCTTTTGACGGTAGTCCTTACACAGGCAGTATGCGAAGTAATTGCTGAGCTGTTTATGCTAATTGGGCGTCAGGATGGTATGCTCTTAATGAAACCATACGTTGCATAGCGTCAGTCACATGGCCCTACAGGAGCAGTTGAGAACAACAAAGTCAACTTAAAAGAGACAGTCAAGACACCTGGAAAAATTCAAGTCACAATGGTTCTTGAGACAAATTATAAGTGCTTGAATTCTGAGTCATTCATGTGATATGCCTTCGATTTGTTTAACTGCACTATTGATACTTACACAATAGGCAATTAAGAGTCTCACTTTTTCAAAGGAAATGTCTCTTGGTAGCGAAGCATGTATTCTCAAACTCAGAAAAGAAGTCAATCTACTTCATGATTTTGTTGAAAAGCTCAACAGACGCGCAAAAATAAGGAATGCATACTCGTGGAAGTTTCCTGGAAAATCAGCCCTGGAGATAAAAATTCATTCTGTTTTATCCAAGTGTAATTATTCTCAAACTAACCAGTCATCAAATACCATATTGCACGTATTTTTACTTGAGATGATAATCGATAGGTTGCAAATAATTTTCATTTGACTAAGAAACATACTTATAGGTGCTTACTTATCTTTCAAATCTTGAGCTATATATGCAAGGTAGATGCCCTTTACTCCTATCCATGTTCTGAAGACGTGAATTCATTGAGTTCTTGCGTCAGTGAACACATATCGGTTGTCTATGCTCTTACAGATGCGATCAATGCTAGTAAGAATAAGTGCTTACAATTCTAACGTATTAGATAACGAAGCAAAGGAAAATGATGAAAACAAAGATGGTAGTATTCGCTGTCAGTTAAACAGTCCCCTAAAGGATAAATACATGGACAGCACAATAGCTGCTGAAGCTCTGAAGTGGATTTCTGATGTAGAGCGTTTCTATAACTCTCCCTCTCAAATGGCATCAAAACTTACTGGCAATAATGCAGAAATAACAACCAAATCTCAGGAATGTCAGACTGTTGTTGGTTTAAATCGTAGTGATACTTATTCACCGATTTTTTCCTCCATCGTTCAAGTAAGCATTTTGCTGGTATTTTATGCACGTTAAGGTTTTAGCAAAGTGCCTGGTAAAGCCAATGGATACGTACAATTTACCTTCAGAAACTGGACGATTCATACGTGAAGTCAACAATGCACCATCAAGGAATAATTACGACTTAGAGGAATTGAAGTCTCTGCTTCTGTTTATTGAAAGGGATTTGTTACGTCTTATAAAATATTTGGATTTGAACAGTTCGTCTAGTAAGAATATGAAAGACCAATTGGAATCAATGAAAAGTGAGAATAATCAATTGTCTAAGGAGCTTTCAGATGCACAGGTGGGTCAATGCCAGCAAAAAATTACGCATATTGTTCTGATAAACCTGTAATATTTAAAATTTTTCAAGAACAATTTTTTAAACAATGAAATTAGGGTTCATTTATGCATACTTATTGAAAATATGCTTGCTGAATAAAAAATGTTTAACATACCTGTAGGAAATTACACTAGCAATTAAAATAGATGGAAATGCTTCAAAGTGCTATTTATGCAAATGCTGCTCATAATACTAGTAAATGTGTATGAATTTAGGATGGCTCTTAGTTCACAGAACTTTTTAGTTATACTGCACAACACCTTTTATCCCAATTAATTAACTTTCACTGAAGTGTATTTTAGTCGTTTATTCATCTTAGTGTAATGTTCTGAGGAATTTTGCGCATTTCGTGATTGACAGCGCTAATGAATCAATTTTTTTCCTTCACGTTCCCCAGTGGAACATAGGGCTTCAAGCTAACGGTGGCATGTAGCCACCCACTGAACTTTGTTATACCAGCTTCCAAGCACTATCCTTTTATCCCACTTCTAATCTATCTCATGTAGTTTCATCGATAACAAACGGTCTGATTGTTTGTTGTTGGCCAATGAGGTTGCATAGCGTTATAGATTTATGTGTGTAAAACATGTTGAGATGCGAGCACTCTCTATCAACAATTCTGACTAGATTCGGACCGAATTCTGGAAATGAGCAGATTGAAAGAAGATATCATTCCATGAAGCCATTGACTTTTAGTCAAAACGTCCGAGAAAAATATGTGATAAAATTCCTTCAATGCTCAAGATGCTAAATAATTCAAAATCATTCCCCTTAGTGTAGATTTATTCATCACTCATTGTTATGTCTGAAAGTTTGAACACCTTAGCTAATGTTCGTATTCTATTCTCTTTCACACACACACCTACATTCCCAGACATTTGATGATTTACTTTCCCTGAATCCACCATGTTCTGAAAGGCGGAGTTCTACATCCAGAACAGCTTTTCGTCTCGGCTAGGTCAGAAATTCTTGTCAGTAATAAACACCAAAGGACACGTACGGTGTATATTTGTGTTTTGCATTCATCTTCAGTGATTAAGGTGTTGTCATTCGCATCAGTAACAATTATTCTCAACTATGCCAAATAAATTATGCTGCAGATAGATATCGAAATAGTATTTTAGGATTCATTTGATTAAATCTCTTTTCAATTTTGATGAGCAACTTTAAGCAACTATAAGAGCTATTAAAATCCATTCTTATAACTTTCAAAGAGCTCTAGCATTTAGGAATTCACAAATACAAGTATATTCCCCTTCATATTAGTTTGTTTATCAGATGTATCACACACAGTGTGAAACAGTATTATTTACTGGATGGTGTTTCGAACAAAATTTATCATTGTTCGTAATCATACCAATCAATTATAATCACACGACTTCGAAATTTGAGTTTTATAGTTTTCTTTGTTCTCTCCTATTTGTCGTAGGAGTAGCAGAATTCTCCAGATATACGGGACAGGTGTCGGATCATTCCTATTACACGTATTTGCAGTTGATTCGATAAACAAATCTCCCTCTGTCATCAGTCTCTCCCTACACCCTGTTACATTAGATTTTAGAACTGTCAGCCTTTCCCATCCTATTGTATGGTTGTGTGTAGTTGCATGTAGTGAGTGATATAGGTGAACTGTTCTCTAGATTTAGCTAGGTTTTTATGCTCGGCTAGTCTGACTGCCCCTGTTCAACTACTCTGACCTATATATTTGACCTGACAATCATTGCAGGGTATTAGATAAACTAAATTGTTTTGTTTTGTTGGCTCCATTAGCAGGATGCTTTAACCGACGAAGCTTCTTTCTGATTGAGTTTGTGGGTGGTTTGAATGCCAGCCACTTTTATTCCTGCCTACATTGTTAAGAATTCTCAACCGTGAGGTGGTTTCCGAGGTCCCTTCCTGCCGACGATTTAAATTCCTTATTGTTGGTGTTGTCATCATCTTGCGTGTGTTTGACATGCATGTCGTCATTAATATTATTATTATCATTATCATTACTATCATCATTTATTTTAATTTTACATTTCCCTACATACTTTCTGAATAATTTATCAGGGTAATTATTAAGTTTCAAAGCTTCTCTTATATGTGTCACTTCCTGTCTTAGATTTTCCTTGTTACTACTTAGTTTTTGTGCTCTATTACTTAAATATTTCACCAATCCTATTTTTACTGACAAAGATAAGGTGGGATGATCGGAAGTCCAAATATCTATTTGAATGTGTGGGTTTCCTGTAAAAACACTAGTGTGTTTAACTTCCCATCTTCTTTCCTTTCTACGCTACAATCTAACATTGGAAGTTCCTCTTCCTGACTTTCCAATTTATAAGTGAATTGAATTGGCCTCCACCTTTGAGTGAATTTGTTCGAAAAATGTATCTATATCCTGTGTTCTAAGTACAGTGAATGTGTCATCTACATACATCTCCACCATACTTTTGGAGTGGGGCTGAACGTTTCAATCGCTATGTTTTCCCACCTATCCATGAATATATCTGCCACAACCAGGGATACTGGTGACCCTTGAAATTACTAACTACCACAGTACCTAAGTTTTACACATATATTAATATATTCCCTTTGTATACTTATCAGTGTGCAACACTGGTTCAATGATAGAATGCCTAACAGTCACGAGGCAGGTCTGCGTTCGACTCCCTGATAACTCAAACTTAAAATTTCGTCTAATAGGTAGCATGTCTAGGAAAGAAAGAAGGTTGACGATAAGACTAGCCACGCCAAACCATAAAATCAACACTACAGCTGCTGAATCTTCAAAGGCTTGAAACCCTCCATTCCACAGGAAACACATGCAATGAAAAAATATTATTCAAAATTGTACAGTCAAGTTCCAGTCTTCAATTATAGAATTAGTGATTTGATTGGTTGGAGGGTTTCATCACTAGCTGACATCAGTTAGAGAACCATGGACAGCTGTTTCGTCCTATCTTGGGACTTTTCGTCGGTAAACTCATGATGAAATCCTCCAACCAATCAAACAAAATCCATACAAACCAATACTTGAAAATTAATCTGATGCTCACTAGCGACTGGCCCTATTGAGAGTTACATGGGGTTCTAGTGTGAAGCCGTGACCAGTAAGATACAGCAGGTTGAAGTTGAGGCAATAACTCATCGAAGAAGACATTGCGAAGTGGTCGCGCTATGTCATGAATTGGCAGAAATTAGAATTCATGGGCCATTGTATCGGGTCCCAGTGACTTAATGATCTACGAGCTAGCTGGCCTTGTAACCAGAAGATCCTGGTTTCGAACTCTGGCGGTGGGTGCGCACTTCTGAAGAAGCCAAAACTAGGAAGAAACAGCTATCCAGTAGTACTTCTTGCAGGTTTTCCAGAGAGAGAGAGTGAAATAGAGATTTGCTGCTGAAATTCTGCATTCCCCTAGGAACCCAAGGGAATAATAATAATATTGATAAAATTATTTTTCACCAGTATTTAGAAAAATTAATAATTAATTAGCTGTGTGCTAAAGGTGACATTTCAGACGTTGTATGACTGTTAATCTCTCTTCTACTAACCTGTGAACAGGGAACCCAGACACTTTTTTTTCTGGTATCTTTCTAACTTAGTCTGAATAAGACCACATTTGTCTTTCAGACGATTTCTTTGGACAGATTTTTGTTTTTAATTTTCATTTGGTGGTTTTCTTTCCATCATGAAATGATGAATATTTAATATGATTGTTGATTTGAATTGCTAATTAAATTAGTTTCTACCTTTCTAATTCTTCATGTATGTAACTGGAGTTCTGTTTTACGCTTTCTTTTGCATCCCGTGCGTCGGTGGCACAGTGGTTAGGACTCTCGCCGACCATGCACATGGTCTGGGGTTCGACCCCCTGCCGGCGCACACCCGGTATCTATGGTCGGCCTGCAAAATTTGGGCTACCGATATCCATGCTGAAAATTCCATACTTGTGCTGAAAATACTGTGTGGCATCAAGTTGTAATCAAAATAAAAAAATAAAAAAATTTTCTATGCTCCAGTAAGCATTTGCTATTTCTTCTCAAGGGTTGATTTGTAAGGATTTGATTTATTTTTCGAAATTTCATACGTTTATTCCCCTTAATGAATTTGAACAAAGCAACAACTACAGTTTTAGCAGAATAAAATGGTACCATCACTGTTTATTTCGTTGCCTTCTCATCAGCTGCTTACAGAGCAAAGGCATTATTAAATGTATCTACAAAAACAATTTTAACATGCTTGCACAGAGTTCATTTTTAACAAAAATCAATCGATCAATATACACATACACTAATAATATATACATATATATATGCAATATTGAACACAATTCCGAGCAATAATAATCATACACAATGAAGACTTTTCAGTATCTCGCATTTGGATGAAAAATATCCAGTTACCAGGGCAAAGAAAGACTGATAACTGCTTCTTTCTGAACGCACAAATCAGGTTTTAGGCGCTTGATGGAAATGGCTTCAGCAAACTTAAGGAGAATTGAACTCTTTTGCCTACTGATAATTTTGAACGACTTTTCCATGTCCACCTCATGACCCGTGTCTCAATGCATGAATGAAAAACAAAACGATATTACTGTTTTTACTGACGTTTCGCTATTTAATGCTGCTAACAGCTTTATTAAAGCAGTGATATTAAACCAGAATTTACAAAATCCACTCAGCTTATATATCCACCAACTTATGCATCGTTCCTCAACATGGAGTCATTTTTGCGTTGTTGTCAAACTGGCCAATTGATAAAGATAATGAAACTAGGTGTATATGACTGTTGGATTTGATAAGTGTGTAAAATTATGAAAGCAGCGTGTGTCTACATAATGAAATTGTTTAGCTCATTCGTGTTGATTTTGTCACTTCATGGGGGAGGGAGGCGCTGTAACCAGGTCAAATTCTGTTTTAGTCCACCATTCCTATTCAGACAATTTGGATTCCAGTTGATGATATGAAGTACTTCTGATGATATTAGACGTTCTTTGTGATTTCTGAAGTTTTTCTGGATTATTTCAATATTGTCAAAATCAATTTTGTGGTATGATTCTATAGCGTGTAGACAAGCTATGGCTGATAACTTTTCAAGCTTTTCTAGTTCACAACTGGATTTCTCGGTGGTCGAACAGATGCGGCTGTACAGTGTTCATTTCTTCTGATTACCTTGATTTCTCTCTAGCGATGTTTGTCCGATGTATATCGCATCACATTCCAAGCAAGCATTTTATTTTATAGACATAATTGGATAGAGAATCTTTAGGGATTCGGTCTTTTATATAGACAAGGTTGTTTCACAATGTGTCTGTTACATTGAAGAAAAATCTGATGTCTAGCTTATTGAGTACTCTTCTGATATCGTCTGACGTCTCTGCTCTATATGGAATGACAACTGTTGAGGTCGATGTTTTTGGAATACGTTTTTGACCATACTTAATGTCAGTGTTGATTTTGTTCATGAAGTTCTTTGGGTAGTTATTTTTGCTTGAGGGTCTCAGTAATGTTTGATATTTCTTCTTATTTTTCTTTCTCATCCGTTATCAGAGAGTGTGCTTGTCTAAGAAAAATTGAAAAAACTGATACCTTTGCGCTGCTTTTAGAATTTTACACACTTATCAAATCCAACAATCTACACATGGTTTTGTTATCTTTACCAATTGGCCAATTTGACAACAACTCAAAAATGACTCCATGTTGAGGAACGATGATTAAGTTGTTATATATAAGCTGAGATTTTGTAAACTGTGGTTTAATATCACTGCTTTGATAAAGCTGTTAGCAGCAGCATTAAATAGCGAAACGTCAGTAAAAACAACAATATCGTTTTGTTTTTCATTCATGCATTGTGAAATACTCAAAACCTTTATTATAATGAATTTTATAATTTGTTTGAGAGAATAGTGTAATCATTTCAAATGTTACTTTTAGTTGTTTTAAACGTGTTCTTTAGCTTCTTCACACATTTGGAATACCTACAGTGTTATTCGCCATACTTTCCGCAAGAACACCTTGTAATTATTTTTATCCCTAACTGGTTCAGTCCATGAATTTCTTGAAAATTATTCGCGTTTTTTTGAGCAGTAACAACATAGAAACATAATTTTCGGGAACGTAATTTTAATTATAACTATACTCAAACAAAATTTGTTTTTCTTCCCTTCTCAAGAATGAATATAACAATCTCAATGAGAAATTATCTAAAGAATTGAACGAATTAAATAAGAATTATAAAAAGGCACAGAAAGAGAATTCAAAATACAAAACCAACTTGGAAGATTTAAACAAAGCGTTAAAGGTTAAAGATACACGAATACTAGAATTAGAAAGTCAATGTCAAGCATTGGAAAGTAATTTGGGTAAGATAACGACTGTAAATTGAAGAGCTTTTTGAAAAATCTTTATGTATATAGCGTTACATTTGTGAAAAATGCTTACTGAATTGGCCTCGAATCACTATAAGTGTCTCGCGTTACTCTCTTCTGTTATGACATACCTCTGACGTCGTTCAGTGCCTTCACGAAGTTTCTTTCCTAACATTCTACTTAGGGGAGGCCATATGTCTGTAACGACGGAAGACAAGGGCCGGGCAAAAGTTCGTTTATTCAGAAAATCAACAGATATTTATATATTTTTATGTACATTATTATTCGTTATTGTTAGCAGAGAAGCATCGTCTTCTGATTGTTCAAGTATTGGTTTGTAGGGATTTGGTTGATTGGTTACAGGATTTCATCATGAGCTGACATTGGTTAGAGAACCATTGGAAACCAACTGGGAGTACTGGACAGCCGTTTCGTCCCAGTTTGGGATTCTTCATCAGTACGCACCCACCGGGGTTCGAACTAAGGACTTTCTGGGTTGTTTTCCTGCTGAAGGTTATTCTGCCATCTCTTTGTGGCCGTTTTTTTTGAAGGTCAGACCATATATCTGCGAATCGTATCCGGCTACGCAAAGTCTGCTGTGATTGGTAATTGAGTTAGTCTTTGTTCTTGTTTTTTTCTCATGACCCCAAGATTTGGGACGTAAACACTGACGTAAATTTCTGTCTACCAATTTTGGCTACAAGACAGCTCTCACCACATGTCTCAGAGCTTCTCACTGATAAGATGATCAGACGCTTTGTTTTAGAATTCAGTTGATCACCTCATGAAAATGAAAATGTGTTATCATCATACCGTAAGTGGCTAAACCAGCAGACTAAATAAAAACGTGTTCTTTGTAATTAACTCATGAATTCAGTTCCTCTTGGAGTTTTGAATGAGTTCCTCTAAAAAGTTTTCGAAATTTTCGGAATTTTTCGATTCCACTTTTACCAATGTCCTTTTTTGTAACAAAGATGAGTTAGGTCGGCATTTGGATACATAAATTCACACAGAGACAAACTTTGTAGGCTAAATGACCCAAGTGATCCAAACAGACAGATCATGTAATCTACAAAATCCTATAGAATGACTCTGAGGGGAATTACACAGATTATAACCGTAGATCAGACTTAATCAAGTTGTCGGGAGATAGGAATTCAGCTAGGTGTAGAATGATTGACTCCAGAAAAGGAAAAAACTCAGTAGTGCCAGACTTGAGCATTCTATTTCATATCGTTTAGTGTACACTAAAATCACACGCTCAGTGATTGGTTAAAGAATATAAACTGTGTAGATATAAACAGCGGTTTGATCACTTGGAAATATACCTTTACTTCATCCTTTTGTCTTCTGCTGTCATAGTGGGAATTTCTTGACACGATCATCAACACTGAATTGTGTTCGTACCGCGATCAGTAAACAACGGTAGTCTGTATCATTGAATGTTTCCTCATGAAATAAATTTATCCTATACAGCTGTTTAGAAAACCGACTCTTGCATTTGCTATGGCAAGCTTGACAGAAAACTTAAGAAATGTATCAAGTTATTTCACTGTCACGGAGTTCTTGCTCTCCTTCACATCACCGAAACACCCATTGGGTCATGAATAAAATAAAAGACAATCCATCAGAGAAGAAAATCCCCTTTATCGACGAGATCATCTTCACACGATGTACTGTTATATTTATATTTTTTCAAAATTTAATAATTCCCATTGTAGCATTAAGAACACAGTATTTAGCGAAGAGACTTTTCAACGAAGCTATTTTCAAGCTATACCATCGTATATATATGGTTTTTAAGAAATTATATCCAGGGAGGGAATTAGGTCAACGGTGCGAATATATGAAATAATAACAGTAGTATGAAATGCAATTAAACTGCTTGTGAATTTTGAAAAGGGGTACATAATTATAAGATCAGTAGACGAATATAAAATGTTACATAACATGGTGTGAAATTTGATGAGATAGAATTCAATATTGTAAAAATAAAAATATAAAAGTTAATAATTTTGGGTTTAGAATGACAAGTGGGACAAGGGAAAACAATTCAGAGTGAGAATGGTAATAATAATAATGATAATAATAATAATCGTAGTAATAAGGGAAAGGGAATGACTAAATGACCAAAATGAATAAATGAATGCCTCTCCCTCTACGACCAAAACAGAAGTAGGGATTGTACATACTTCCTTTGTACACAAAGGTCTTGCTTAATGTCATGAATTGCCAAGGCCTCAGCTGTCTTTAGAAGTCTGTAAAGAAGAAAACGCGGGAAGCTAGCATGGATTCTGTATATGATCTTAAAATCATGGTCAGGTTGGTAGAGTGACAGAAGTCGATCAGGTGTTCCAGAATAGAGCTTCGCACACACTTCCTTTCTCCCTTGTAAAAGCATGCAGCTGGAGTATGTTCTCGTATCCGTGTGGAAAGCGTCCTCTGACTACGGCCAATGTACCTTGCTCCACAATAGGAGCGGGTGAACTGATACATGCACATAAAGGCGGCCAGATATATTTACCAAAAATGGATAATACTCTGTTATTGAGTAATACAAATGGGGTGACATAATTGATATAATTACTCAGTAATGACTTTAGAAGTAAAAATAAAAGTTGCAAATTACGTTATGCTCAAAGGAAGACACAAAGGAAGAAAGGGATAGAAATTTGATAAGGTTAAAATTGCTATTGAGTAGTGAGAAGAAAGGTGGTAGTTGAGTGTCATTTTAACAAGTGTGGAGAGGGTGAGAAAATGCACAAAAGGAACATTGAGAGTGATAATAGTGAATTAATTAATAAAGTAAAGGCAAAGTAAAATTGAAAATTAGAAAATTAAAATTTTTACTGGGAACGACTATTGAAGAGGTTAAGACCATGGTAGAATATTATTATTATTAATAATATTATTCACTGTGTAATTCCAAATAATTTTGAGTCCTTTCTCCGATAACTAATTGTCTAATGTAGTGACGTAATTGGTGAGTGATACACTACAATCTTAATTTTCAATCTCTCATACCCTTTTTTCCCTTATCTACATGAACATGATCTGAAAAACATTCAAACCTGTAGTTTTACAGAATTCATTTACCATGGTAGTTTGTTTAACTTATAAGTCATATATCTCCATTGTATTTCTAATTGTAAATATCACTCTATTTAAAGTATTCAGCAGATGAGGAGTGTTCTATCGGCATTTGGTGAATTCATTAAATCCTGCTCCAATAACTTTTGTTGCTGGTTTTTAAATTAGATCCATTTGGTGGGCTGAACGCTGACTATATCTCAGCACGGATACATCTCTGGCGTAGACGTGATATCTGGCTGTCGACCCTAAGACGTGCGTACTGCTCAGCAGTTCGTTCTGTCCTCTTTTATGGATAACTGTGTTACATGGTGTCATTAAAAGTGGAAAACATGAAAAGCCTGGCTAGTTGTCTTCGATCATAGGTATCTGCATTCAGTCTCCTGAGTTAAGTGATATGTGTAATAGGGTGGGCACTACTGAGGTTAGGCACCGGTTGAGTGCTAGGTAAGGAGAGGAAGTCAGTCTAGGAGGTTGTGCAGCAGTTGCATCGATTGAGATGCTTAGAACATGTGTTACGCATGCTTTCCCCAATGGGAAATGTTAGCTGACATAGGACTGATTATGTTGGAATAGAGACAGCTAGTGTTGGTCAGACGAAAAATTGGCTTCATTAGTCAATAAAATCTACAACATTTAGTTTAAACCACCCAGCCAGCCACATAAGGAGGTATAGATTTCCTGACTTACTGGTTGGGGTCCTCGGGATGGTAAGAACCAGTGAAGGCTGGAGACAATTGATTATATGGCTCAAAGTGATCGTTGTCAATGGCTCACGCAGATGCACTCACTCTTTGCGATTTATAATATCCAATAAAAGTCTATTGTTTTTCCATATTACTATTCATTTTGCCCCACTCATGCCTCTGTTTATTATCTCTCTTTTGAATCTGTATTTAATCTCTTCTCCTGCTTCGTGTGCTACATAGAATGAAGTGTGTCAACTCAAAGTGGTGTACATCTGTGCAAAGTTCTTTGTTGAAACCAGTCAGTCAGTCATTTTGAAGTATACATATTCACCACAGAGATAACTTTTGTTAATAAAAAATTACCTCGTATTTTGTTAGAAAAATAACCGCAGCATTCATTATTATTATTTCCTTTAATTCCTAGAGGAACGTAGGGCTTCAGCCGTGCATCTCCATTGCGTTCGGTTCTCTGCTAAAGTCTTCACCTGGCTCCATGTCTGCCCATACGGTTTCATCCCCTCTTCACATGACCTCCTCCAAATCACCCTTGCACTGATGACCAACTCGCCGCTTCCCGTCCGGGTTCCACTCGAGGGCTAGTCTAGTGATGCCACTTGATGGCTTCCATAGAGTACGGGAAATCCACCTCCATTTCTTCTAGCATATTTCTTGCAATATGGTTCCTACTGAGTTGGTTCGCTCCCAGAGATCCCCCTCTGTTGCTGATTCTCTCTGGCCGGCCATCTGATCTTGAGTAGTATTGAGCGAAGACAGCTGTTGATAAAGGTGTGTAGTTTGTTTGAATTGCCCTGCGTGACGCGCCAAGTCTCTGATCCGCATAGTAGAACTGACATTGGAGTTGAAAATGCGGACCTTATATTTCGTGCTGAGTGCTGAGATAAGTGAAAGCTTGCGTTGCTTTCCCGATCCTCGCTGCTTTGATATCCTCGTCAGTTCCGTCTGCCTGTAGTTGAAACGATGCTTCCCAGGTACGTAGGTAAATGAGGTTGTTTCTTTCAGGTTCCTCCCATTAATGCTGATTGTTGTCTGTTGTTGTTGCTGCTGTTGGTGGTGTTGCTCAGGAATCTTCATCACCTCTGTTTTCTCTATGTTCACCTGAAGTCCTATCTTTGATGCTTCTTCTGCCAACTTGTTGCTTTTCGCTTGCATATCTTCCAGTTTGTGGGAAATCAGACATATGTCTTCGGCGAACTCCAGATCCTGAAAGTTTTTGTGTGAGTCCGTTTTATGCCTGTTTCCTAGCTGCCCGCTCTCTGTCGCATTATCCAATCTACTGCAATCAGGAAAATTATTGCAGATAGTAGGCAGCATAGTTTGCATAAAATCAAAACGTAGTTAAGTGACTACTTAAAAGTCTTCCTCATCATTTTCAGTAGTATATTGTATCGCTGCATCACAAACAGTCTGTGGTCTTCTAGACTGAACATTTTTCACAGGAACCGGAACACTTTCACATATCGTACTTTTATTGATTCAAATATCAGAAATATACAATCGAATTAGTTATTGACAAAGTATACACGTTGAGGAGATGACTCGCCACACTTTCCTCTGGATACCCAAAGTATACAGATATGAATATGCGATTCGCTTGATCTAATAACTGGGCAATTAAGAAACCAAACAATATAAACTGATGCTATAGGTATTTTTCCGATGATTCCCAAACTAGTGGGATGAAACAGTCGTCCAGTACTCCATGCTGGTTTTCAATGGTTCTCTAACTGATATCAATCTGTGATCAACTCGTAAAAAAAAACTAATCCTCACTAACCAACTACAGAAAAGCTATATATATATATAACCCGTAACAAAAACTAATCCTAACACACTAACTATAGAAAATCTATATATATTACTGGTCGATTGATATAAGTAGTTAGAGAATAGTAATTGCAAACAGTAGTGATTATTAGGTAAACACCCGACTGCCATCTGGCTCATTTTACAGCTGACTTCAACAGTGGTTTACTTAGATAGATTGATTATCATTTATTGCAGAAATGAAATTGCATATTGTAATCTTAAGAGACTGAACTCTACAGTCCTTAGTGTGCTAGTCGGGGGTAATCAGATTGTCGGAACATAAGAATTTAGCTAAAGTTAGAATGGTTGATCCACAAAGATAAGTAATTTAGGAAAAAACTCAGTAATTGCACTGCGTGCATTAACACACAATCACAAAATAAGGTGAAACAGATTCCAAATTCTCAAAAGTAATGTGGTATATAGGTGGAGAGAGAGATCGATTACTGAATCCTGGTTCATCGAGTCCACCTTCACCCAACACATGCAACAGAAATGACTCAACGCAAATACCAGAGATATGGAAGATAGTATTACCGCCAGTCAGTCAAATCAGAGGAGGATAATAAATAATCTCAAAATCTATATCAATTCACATACATCACAACATTCTAACAAGTTACTTATTATGACTATAAAAACACTCGTCTTATTTCCCATCTGATTGTAACTGATCAATAACACTCATATTATTATTATTTCTGAATGTATATTATCCTATATTGGTTGTTTATTCAAATGTCTAATCATCAATTCCACTCATGTATATAAATGAAGGAGAAGAGGTGTGTGAGTAGTGCTTTGATATGATTATGAGTGGCAATAAGTTATGCTCGAAACGTGGTAATCAGTTAATATTACTGCATAACACACTGTGTGATTTATCAAAATAAAATCTTATCCATGATGGAGTTATACTCTACCACCAAAGTGTCAAGTTTTATACTTATATCAGTAATGAACATAAAACTGTTTCCTCTTCGATAAACGTCATCTGATATTCCATTGGGTTGAAAAAAATTTAAGTGTGATCAGACCAAAACTTGTCATCAATCGTTTAATTCTTTGACTGTTGCTTTGAGTCGTATCAGGAGAGGTGTGAACTGCGCAAAGAAACGGATGACTTGAGAATGTTGGTCATGCTACTGAAAATCATTTAAGTGGCATAGATGCATTCACTCTTCGTGAAATCCTAAATCCATTAAATCCTCACTGTTCCCCATGAAATCATTCTACCCCCCCAAAACACCCACCCACTCCCATACATTTCTGTCATCTGTTTTTCCTAAATTTGTGCTATTACGAAGTATAATGGCAGCATGAACTGTTACACCTTTGTTCAAAGTTCAACTTTTCAAATTCAGTTCATTTCAGAAAAGCAAAATCCCGAAAAGCTTTAGGTTTCAATTTTTTCCAAAGATCTTTCTTCTCATAATCATATTTCAAGGATTGTGAACCCTTTCATTTTCGATTTCTTTTATCCATAATCCAGATCAGATTGAAAGACTATTTAATACCGACGTCGATCAACTGAATGACGATAATTCGCCATCAAAATCACCGTCGTCATCATCGTCATCACATGTTCAGTCATGTATTCTAGAACTTCAGAGGAAACTGGCATCTACTACAAAAGATTATCAGTCTGTCTTGAAACAATTAGAAGTCAAAGAAATGGAGAATCAAAATATGAATTCACAATTCACGGTAAAATTTTTGCTAAAAATAATTATTGTAATTAATATTTGTACATTGAACATCTTGATCAGCGCGAATTTCAAAATGAAACTGTTTAACATAGCTAAAATTCTCATTTAGATATTAAGAAGACAAAAACAAAGGGGAAGATTGACCAAAGAATATTGTCTTTAATAACTTCTTCATCAGGCTCCTCAGTTATATCCATGCGTAATATTTAAAGAGTAGTCTTTAATGAGAACGTTGACGTTTTTGTTTAAATAATATCGACTCGTTTGAATCAATAGAAATACGGCTCCAAAGTATTTGTATGGGATAATTTGCACGAAAATGTATAACTAAACTGAAGGGGAACGGCTAAGAACGGAATGGAAAGAAGCCGTCAGGAATGTAAAGCGTAAACAGAAGAAAGACGCCATGAAACTACAACAGGGAAAAAATATGGGATGCAGAACTTTTGAGGTCGGCGATCAAGTAAGTTGTAGAGAAGGAAAGTACGCAGTTAGATGTGGGCCTGATTCACGGAGACTTCTCCCGAATTGGGAAGGACCATACGCTGTCACCGACAGACGTGGTCCCGTTTATATCATCAAATGCGGAAGTTAACAGAAATGGGTTAGTATGAGCCAACTGCTGAAATAAATTTAATGGGATAAGCAAACCCGGACCAAAGTACAATTGGAAGTGGTAGAACCAAGAAGGTCGAAACGGCTTCGTTCGAAACTATTTGATAGAGAGACGATTGTGGTATGTGCTGCTGATAAGATTTATCAGTAGTACATATAGAGAGATGTCCATCGGCATGAAAGCATAAAACTGCAGGGAGATAGATTTGATGTCAGAGAAAGCAAACGATACAGTGTTGTGGAGAGATATATAGGAGACGTGAAAGAAACATAAATTGACACAATATGAAGGACCATATGTATTATTGATATAAGTATAAGTATAACTCCATTATGGATAAGATTTTATTTTGATAAATCACACAGTGTTATACAGTAATATGAAGGAAGGACAGAAGTAGCGCAACACGGAAGATCTGTGCAAATTGTGCGTTGAAGATAGGGTGTGCATAATTCGGCTATATAGAAATACCAATTACCCACAGTAAACATTCCTTTACTTAGTCTTTCGTCTCCTACCGTTGCAGAATTAATGTGAAAGTCAGAGATAGTTAAAACAATGACAGCCTTTAAAACACTAAAATGGTAGGTTAAATTGTCAGATTTTTATAATAAAGATATGATGGTCATTGTAAGGAAAGCGCCTGTACATATTCCTTATAAACACATAAATTTTGATTCTTCAAATGAATTCGGATGCTCTCAGACATTTGTAAAAGATGAATATGCAAGGCGAAGTTACGATTGATCAGAATATGGTTGATAATTTTAAATATCTTCATAATATCAACTACAAACAGACCTTGTCTGTCCCTTGCTTGGTCAAGCAGGATGACGTTCAGAAATCTAATGAGGAACATGTCTAATTGTACGCTCTATGTAATGGGCTACACATGAGCACTCAAACTGGTAGATACACGTAGCGGAAGCGAAATTAATCCTGTTTATCCTTAATTCCCTAAGGTATAATTGGAGTAGTTGTATAAAGAGACAATAAACCTTTTTTGAAATGAACGCCGAACAAGGAAGACATCAAAAAGAATATTCTTTAGTCAATATTTCTTTGTTTTCCCCTCCAAAATCGTTCAAGGTCGATAATCTGTGAGAAGTGAATTATAATGAAAAGTTACCACTTCTAGTCATGATATGTACCTTGTAGTTATGAAGTTAGTATGCTGTCAACATTATTATATATTCTCTGAGCTGGAAGGTTAAGGTGTGAAGTTTTCATTTTCTCCATCTAGACAACATCTTCAGAGATAACTTCATTTCATTGATGACATATCACCATCATTTTCAGCGAAGCAACGTTAGCTGAGATAATATTAGATTGGAAGAGAGAAACGGATAGTCGAAAGTCGTCGACTGTTAGCCTGAGGTAGACTACTTCGTCTTCTGGCTGCTGAGAATCATTGTCTGGAGAATCCTAGTGGTATGGCAAAGATGCTCTTTCTAAGTCTTATTTTCTGAACTTTCCAAGCCCACTATAACCTTCATCCACCTATCCTCTCTGTAGTTTCATCACATATCTTTCTCTAATTTTATGTGTGCTTCTCTAAAATGTATCATTTCCCTGCGGCACTCTGTACTGGTAATTTACATGTAAGGTTGTTTTTACAGTGCCTAGCCTTCCCTCTTTACCTGGCTTACTACCGGATATAGTGATGTCTAGGAATACGTCGACCGAGAGCTGACCGCCCCACCCGACAACGTACGTGGTTGGTGAGAATTCTAAGATTAGACTACCGAGAAGTAGTTATTGTCTATGCCGTATATTCTCAACAGTCATCCTGTTAACTTGAATTTTGAATTAAGTGTCTTTTTTGTGGTTTTTATTGGCTGATAAACTGGGTCACATATAATTATAATAATTCTGGGTAACCTGAATATTAAGGTTCTGAAATTAGCTTGACATTCATGATATATTTTCTATACTTGATCTGTACACTTTTCTTGCAAAAGCCTTGTTCATAGTTGTCTATCTGTATTCTATACACTGATCTGCTGGTTAGCTAAATTCGTTTGTTTGCCTTCTGTCATCTGATTCCACAGCTGTTGAAGAGTTCTCTACCCTTAATGATTTTATCATCTTCCATTTGTTTTGAATTCAATGACTTTAAATGATTAACTTAGTAGTTAGAATGTCTGAATAAAGTATAAACGTTTTGCTCTCATGTATTCAGACGGTAAATATGAAATTCACTAGTCCCAGTATAATCACTTAGGTCCCTGCATACTAATCCTTGAAAATTAATCCAATACTGAATTACTTGTGTTCTGTGAGCTGGTTGATTTAATTAAATCACCCTGCTGGTTGGCAGATGTTGGAATTCGTAGGCTATTGTATTCCGTCCCAGAAAACTGGCTAAAGAAGCAGAGAAGACAGGACTCTAGGTGAATGCGGAGAAGACGGAGGTGATGAAAATAACCAACCAACAAACCAGGCACCAACAGGAACAACAACAACCAGCACCAATCACCATCAATGTGAGAGATTTGGCAGAGGCTACTTCCTTCACTTACCTAGGAAGCATCGTTTCAACTACAAGCCAGCCAGCCAGAATAAGAAAGGCACGATACGCCTTCATCAACCTGAAATCAGTTTAGAAATCTTCTGTACCGACTCAGCCAACCAGCATAAACAACAAGATTCGGATTCTATTCAACAGAAATGTCAAGTCAGTCCCTCAGTCAGTCACTTCTTCTATATGGGTCAGAAATTTGCAGAGTATGTCACGAAAAGCATTTCCAACAGGTCACAGCAGACTGCTATCAACAGCTGCCTTCTCTGGCTGGCTCGCCACTGAAGATCAAATGGCTGGCTGGCCAGAAAGAATCAACAACAAAAGTCTATGGAAACAAACCGACTGACAATCTATTGCTCAGTAAGTTTGCCAAACAAAATGGAGCTGGATTGGGCACATTCTGGCAAGACTGTTGAGTAACATCACACACTAGGCCACTATTTGAGTGCAATTTGAATGGGAAACGACTAGTGGGTCATCCAACGGTGACATGAAGGAGATTGTGTACGAAGTTGATAAGAGATTATGGGCGCTTGTGGATCCAGCTGAAGAGAACAACAAATATATATATAACAAAGTGGAGGTGTGTTGCTGAAGCTCTATGTCCCACTTGGAACCCGAGGGAGCAATAATAGTGAATAAATTGTATCCCGTCCCAGTAGGTGAATGTCCAACGGGCGTTCTTCGTAACCTGAAGCTCGTCGATTCGATCATTTGTAGGGTCATGCTTCAGTAGAGCTGAAGAGACCTAAAGTAGATCAAAAAACTGTTCACTACTCCTTATTAATTTACAGTATTTCCCTGACTGAAATAATTTCGTAGTCTAACTCGATATAGAGTCGTATTGGCTCCTTCAGTCCTGTATTTTTATTTCAAGGAATGATTTGCACCAAAAATATTGCTATTTCACTAAAATATTTTATACTACTTAATAGGCATTAAGTAGCATACATTCTAATTCTCAATTTTGCCATCGTAGATGCTCACTAAGAAACATGAGAAGCTTTTATCACGAATAAATGAACTAACTGAGATCAATGAAAAATTAGAAGAACAAGTGAAAGATAAGAATGATTCAATGAAACACCTGAACTCTGAGATAAACAATTATAAAGGTAGAATACAAGAGTTGGAGAAATCAATACAAGAGATCAAAGTAAGTTATCTATTTTAATTTATATCATCTTTCTATATTTGAATATCTTAAAGAATAAATCAACTGAGAATGAGAGCGTTAAAAGTCAAATTCAAATGAATCTTGAACAAGCGAAATCGGAAAATAATGAATTATGTCAAAAGTTGAATAAATTGAATGAAGATCTGTTACATATGGCTCAATATCCTGATTTGAATGGACCAATTGTGTTTGAAAATGAAAGTTGTAAGTTTAAAATGCAGTGATGTAATTACTTTCATATGTTCAGCCAGAAGTTTACAGAAATAACTGTGAATTCAAAATATTGAAGATTAGGTACATAAGAAATCAATATATTTGAACCAACAGTTAGAGGTTGCGATGTGTTAAAGAAATTTGCTGTTACCACAGTCTGTTTTAATTGATCAATAATCCATCGGCGCTTAGTTTAAAATCACGAGTCATACTTGCATGTCTTCGTTAAGTCTTCACCCACTGTCACTAATTCATTGCTGAAGAAACATTTAGTAGTTTCTTTTGGATGATTTCAGTTAGTACTGTAAGGATGAGGATAAAGGCTAACAAGATGTGTTTCTGTGTGTAGTGTAAGCAGACATCAGGACTGTGTAAAAAAAGTTGATATAACACTTTTAAAACGGTCAAACGTAACATCTGACACAATTATAGCATTCCTGTGGGTGAGTAATACAAAATCAGCTATCTGATGAAATTCAAGTCATAAGTGACCGTCTGCATCCTGCCTGTACAAGTATATTGAGACAAAGGCGCGATGAGTTCAATTACTAGTGACTTATGTCCGCGTCCCTACTGGAATCAAGAGGCTGTTTTTCACTCCATTTTTGGACCCTTAAGCCGGACTTACGTGAGACTCGAATCCCCTGCCTATCATTTCAAAAGTCAGATCGTTTTTCATTGGGCCGCCTGACCAGATGATGGGTTCCGAAATAGGAGGGAACGCGCATCCTGGATTCCACTTTTAGCCACTATCAATCGGAACGGTATCGTGTTAACCTCCGCTTCTTTTTGAGGAGTCTATACTGCTTAGGAGTCGACATGTGGATTGAGATCCAGAATTTCGGTCTGTCGTAATCAATCAGCCGAAGATTCAGAAAGTAAAAATTTGAAGATATTTCACAGTTCTGTTTTAATTTTAGACTGTCAAGAAAATTAAAGTATCTCTGCTTACCATTCTTTAACTAACCTATTCTATTCCAAGCATTCAAATAAACAAAACAAAACTGGATGATACTTCAAAGGAGCTTGAAGGAGATACTTTTATAGCGTTCGCTGTATTTTTCCACTTATAATATGAATAAAACATATGATTGTGTATTATCTACTATACTACTCAGTTATGCTTCCTATCCTACTCCAGAAACATGAAATATGTCCCTTACTCTTAAAAGTTCTACAAATTCACCAGTTATTCATTATTATTATTATTATTCCCTTCAGGCTTCAACAACACATCTATTTCCTACTGTCCTCTACAGCTGGGTCCACGATTGCCCACAATCTCTCATCTCCTCATCCTCTTCACACAACCTCCTCCATATCACCCTCACAATGACAACCCACTCGTCACTTCCCACTGGGATTCCACTCGAGCGATGACCTGTATTCCGCGCGATGCCATTCAACGGCCCCCTCAACGTATGCCCATTCAACCCATCTCCATTTTCTCCTACATATTTGTTGAGCAATCAGCTCTTGCTCAGTTGGTTTTTTGCCGGCCAGAGTTTCTTGTTACTAATTCTTTCTGGCCGACCAGTGGACCATTTGATCTTCAGTATGGAGCCAGTCAGCGAAGGTGGCACCTGCTGATAAAAATCTGTAACTTGTTAGAAGTCTTTTTAGAAGAACTTAATGACTGACTTCAAATTTGTGCTGAAAATCTGAATCTTGTTCTTTATGCTGAAGCGGAGTGAAGAAGATTTCCGAACTGATTTCATTTCGGTGAAGATGTATACTGCCTTTCCGATTCTGTTTTTGTTGTTGACATCTTTATCCGTGCTGTCCGACTGTCTGCGGCTGACACTGTGCTTCCTGGCCAAATAAGTTAAGGAAGAAACCTCTGTCAAATGTCTCACGTTAATGGTGATTGGGGCTGGTTGTTGTTGTTGTTGTTGGTGCGTAGTTGATTGGTTGGTTATCTTCATCACCCCCGTCTTCTCTATGTTCACATGGAGCCTTGTCTTCGCTGCCTGCCAGTTTCTTCCGCTAGCTTGGTGGTTCTCTCCTGCAAGTCTTCCAGTCTGTGTGATATTAAACATAAATCATCCACACACGAAATCCATATATTGTAGAGTTTTCCTATCGGTCAGTCCAGAGTATTCCTGACTTCTCACTCCTCATACACTGTCTTCGTCATAACCCAGTCCACCACAATTAAGAATATCATCGTGGGTGATAACAGGTAGGCAGCCTTGTCTTACTCATTGGTTTCAATTGTTTAAGTTTGTTCCCTCCCTAAGCTTCTCAAACGATCCAAAGCAGTTTGCTTACAAACAGGGTAAAAGTACTTTGGATGCTGCTGCTGTGTTTCATCACAACATTGTATCCTCTTCAGACAAAGGGGCCAAGTTTGTCCGTTGTACGTTCCTTGACTATACATCTGCTTTCGACTCTGTACCTAGAGGCCTATTGTTAAACAAGCTTAGCCTAGCACAAACTGAGCCCTGGGTTATCAACTGGCTGCACTCTTACTTCTCTAATAGGATGCAGTACACGGTATATAATGGTGCATCTTCCTCTCCATTGCTTACTGAAGCTGGAGTTTCTTAGGGTGCTGTTCTTTCTCCGTTTCTCTTTTCCTTCTTCTTACATGATTTACCTCTCTCAGATGAAGTCAACTTCGTCAAATATGCAGATGACCTGTCTGTATCGTTTTCCATCAAGTCTCAGTCAGACTGTCTCAAATTAAATAGCTTCCTGTCGGACATCAATGAGTGGTCCAAACTAAATGGTCTCATGCTGAATCCCTCAAAATGCCAGACTGTCGACTTCTCCCTTAGGCATAAACGAGATCTACAAACACTAGTAAGTTCTCATGAAGACTGTTGCATTGAGGGGACTAAAACTGAAACTAAGTCTAATGCAAAATACCTCGGTCTAGTTCTATCTTCTGACCTTACTTGGACATCTCATATCCTAATGATTTCTAGGAAAGTGTTCTGTCTTACCTACTACATTAAGAAACTTAGACAATCCGGAATCACCCAACCTCTACTTTCACAATTTGTCAACTCTTGTATCCTACCTATTCTACTTTACTGCTCCCCGTTAGTCTTTCCTGGTCTACTGAAAAAGGACTATTCCATCCTGAGAAGGATGTTGACAGTAGTTAGTAGGACTAGTGGTGTTAATCTCAGTCAGCTCGTGACTACTTTAGTTGATAGGCATCTGAATACATGTGAAAAATGGTCTAAAACCATACTCTCAGACCCCCAACACCCCCTCTATTCCCAACTCTCTCCTTGTATCTCATCAAGTAAAACCAGAAATCAGTATAAAAGAATCTATGCTCGTACAACCAAGTACAGGAACTCAACGATACCATACTTGGCCCGTGTTCTAAGCGACAGAGACAATGTTAAGCGTGAAACCTGTGACTTGCTTTGTTATTAACAACATAATTTCATACTCTTTTATTTCTCTCTTATTTCGTATTCTTTAGTGAACTCCTTCTTCAAACTTACTTAGCTACCTGAAATATTAACATTGGCTTCCTTTTTTGTACTTTACTATATTCCTTCTATTGTGTATCCACTGGTTCCGACTATATTAGCACTATGAGTATTACAAAATTGTCGTGTCATTAACCATCATGTAATTATTAGTTTTGTGGTTGTTTTTCTTATTTTCTATACTTTTCGGCAATATTAAACTGACAATCATTGGTTGTGAACGCCATAGTCACCACCTTAAAAAATTTTGTATTATTCAGGATTACTCACACTACCACTACAAACACTGCATTAGACCTGACAATAAAACAAAACAACCCTGAAATGTTATTTTATGATTGTTTAGAGTTGTTTCAACCAAATTAACTGATCATCTTGGCGATAAACATTCTTAAATATCATTTCATAACTTCTTGTATGACTATAGCTTTACTGTCACCATGCATAATCATATCATAGCTTCCACTAGCCAATACTGAGTTATTATTATATGATGTTTATTTTCCTTTCTACTTCTTGGTACTTTTTCGCATTTATAATTATTTTTGTGTTTATCCTGTTTTTTTGTTTGCTGTTGGTGTCTTTAGATTTATTTTGTTTGTTTGTTAAATACTCCTTTTAAATGTTTGTAAAATTAGATGCAAATATTGTAGATATGTGCTGAAAATTCCACACTGTAACACTAGTACTGTTTCTGGAATAAAGCAAATTATTATTATTATTTTACTATTTTATGTGTTTATCTTTCTATTTGTAAGAGAAGCCAAATCGTTTCATTATGTTCACATCTGAAAATCCCACTCTGTAGGAAACATTACTACTTGGAATAGAGTGATTATTATTATTATTTTAATTACTCTTATTATTGTCATTACTTACAGTAGTGTTTTTAGCGCTATCTTTATAAAATTCTGTTTTCACTCTCTATAATTAGGTGTAAAATCTGTTCATGAAGAATTAGAAGGACAAATTCAAGCCAATGAACTCCGTATTACTTTATTGACGGAACAAACTAAACGTTTACGTAATGCCTTATTAGTTATGAATGAAAAGCATGACGCGAATATTCATACGACACATGTAATAAAACAAGAAGATACCGAATTATTGTAAGTTAGTAACCATTGATTATTGAATGCCAGAGCATATTGATAGATTGGTTTTTTGTTTTAATTCACTGTAAAATAAATCGAAATCTTTTTTTAAATTGTTTTATTGATAACTAGACAAAGACCGAACGCTGCTGTTAAAAAGACTTTTTAAGCAGCTAATATCATAATAATTGAGCATGTGAAGTCAATATATCCATCTAACCCCTTTAAACATGCAAAAAATGATGTCACCTCCCACTGTATTAACCAAATTGAATGTACGTGCGGACACATATACACAACGAGAACTCATCGATCTCTGCAAGTAAGGGCTGGCTTCAAAGCATATTCCTAAATGGCTCCAGAAACAAATGGAATCTTCAGAACCCATTAGTGGTGAGAACAGGAAGCCTAAATCCTCTTTTGACAAGCATATTATAAATGGGGCAGGACATAAAATTAACGTTTACACATCTTTTAAACCTATCCATCTGTAAAACATGTTTGGGGGATGGCGTATCCTAAAGTTTGTGGAAGCCGTAACTGGTAATCACGAAGTTTAAACGACCATTCTGTGTTCAAAAACAATTCGTAATCACACTAAACCTTCCTTGGTAAATTTCGTTTTGATACCAGCCAGGGTAGATGTACTATTACCTCCTTTATTTGGTTTAGTGGTCTTAATTGTTATTTTCACCTTCAATATGTCCTTTCAAACTGACCTAAGTCTATTTTCTCACCTCTTAACTCTTTATTAATTTCATATATACTCATTCCTATGACAAGTCCGTGTGTGATCAGATTGTTCGAAATGCGTGAAACAAATACACATTACAGGGTTCAGACAAATTACGTCTTCTTATTGCTTTGTATCAATGATATAAGCAAATAAGTGGAAGTTTCCTCAGCTGACGTTAAATATCTCAGGAGGTTTTATTAAAAAGTGAAAGGATTGAGTGTGCGTCGGTGACACAGCGGTAGAATGCTCGCCGACCACGCCTCATGTGGTTCAGCGTTCAATCCCCGATCACCGAAGCACTCCTCTACCTCGCTAAACTAGTAATAAGACTGATAAAGGGAGAAGGTTGGGTATGAGACTAACAGCCCCATCTCGTAAAAATAAACATCACTGCTACTGGAACTTCAAAGCTCTTGCTTGAAACACCCCATGTTCCACTGGAAACATAAAGGAATATAGTAATATAATAAATAAAAAGGATTGGGCAAAGAAATATTTACATTTCAATTAGACACTCATCTTACTCTGGCTCTACTCGAATATACACGTATAGCATTTTTATTACAATACACAACAATTTACCAATCAAGTTGCAGTGATATGTTTGCTAACAATAATAAGCCAGTGTCAACATGTCAAACGGTGGGGTAATAATTAACGAAGAAAATTAATACATATGTTTGGTTCCCTTGGTAAATTTCGATAAAGAAAGGAAGATGAAATTTGCAGTATCAAATGATATCAGGTAGTCCGCAGATGATGAGAACCTGTGAAATAGAATGATGATATCATTTTATACTACAAATTTCGTCTTCCTTTCTTTATCGAAAATTAATACACACAATTAAGAAGTAGAAATGATTACAACAAGTGGATTGCATAACGCATAATTTCAGAAAAATGAAGAGTAATGGGGGAATCAGCGAGTGTTTAAATTGATTATTACAGAGAAATAAAACGATTAGGACAGTGATAACAGATAATTAAAGACGAAGTAGTCAGAAAAATGTGCGTCGGTGGCATAGCGGTTAGGACGCTCGCCCACCATGCACATGGTCCGGGGTTCGAACCCCGACCGACGCACTCCTTCACCTCACTACGCCAGTAATAAAAAAGCTGGTAAAGAGGAAAGGTTGGACATGAGTCTAGCAACCCCATCCCGTGAAAATAAACAGCGCTACAGAAACTTCGAGCCTCTAGCTTGAAGCCCTATGTTCCACTGGGAACGTGAAGGAATTAAAAAAAGGACAGAAAAATTATAAAATACTTTGGGCAATAATAATTGGATATCCTCTGAGGCGATACATTTTCGAATGACAAAACACAAGGTTCTTGAGTAGAATCTGAAATGGGAAGCGCGAAGCTGTGTTTGGGAGTGACATAGAGAAGATTGTGCAAAGAAGGATTAACTGCTTTTATGCAATCATAAAGTCAGCTGAATTCCATTATGGATAAAATTTACTTTGATAAAGTCACACAGTGTTATACAGTAAAAATGAATGATGAAGTTATGTGTAAAGGCAGGCTTAGTTAAACCTCTAACAAACAGAGCAATGGCACTAAGTAGCACAAAAAAAGACCTAAATGATGAAATGAAACAGATAGAAGAATGAGAAGCGTTGGTGTTAAATGACTATCTTATAAAATTCATTAGGAATATCTGAAAAGGACAAAAGCAAAATAAAAACAGTGGTGAAAATTTATAACGATGATATAAATAAGAAAGTATTTAAGTCATCTACAGATTCACCATATAAGGTGGGACATCTGAGGCCCTACGTATTATTCTTAATAAAGCACGAATTAGGGTGACATTTAAACCTAGTAACTCACTCAGGGACAAGCTGTATAGGTTAAGGCAATAAAATAAAATAATGTAACTTTCAAAATACCTTACAATGACTGTCAGTGAGATCAACATAGGTCACACTGTAACAACAGAAGACAAGGGCCAGGCAACAGATCGTTTATTAAGGAAAATCAACACATATTTATAGATTTTGATGTACATTATTGTAGGTTAATGTTAGTAGAAAATGCAGTCTTTTGATTGGTTGTTCCTCACAGAAAATTAACCTTGCATCTCTTTGTGGCTGTGTCAGATCATCCATATGCTAACTGCATCCGCCTACGCAAAGCCTTTGTTCTCATTTTCTCACCACCAATATTGGGGACATAAACACTGACGTCAGTTACCGTCTACAACACTAATATAGTTAGGGTAGTCAGACTGTCAGAATATAAGAATTTAGCTAAGGTTAGAATGGTTGAATTTAATTTGATTTGTGGATGGTAACTAGCAGTGGAATCCAGGATGCGCATTTCGTCCTATTTGGGACTCGTCAACTGGATGCACATGAGACCGAGCACTTTGGTCCAATCAATCGACCGGAAAATCTAAAATTCAATTGAAAAATTAGAATGGTTGATCCCACGAAGATAAGTGACTTAGAAAAAAGCTCAGCACTACATTGCATTGCATGCATTAACGCACAATCACACAATAGGGTGAGTGGAATATAGGTAGGTGGAGAGTGAGAGAGACTGATTACTGGATCCTGGTTCATCGAATCTACACACCCAACACATGCAAAGGAAATGACTTAATGCAAATACCACAGATGTGGAAGATATTATTACCCCAAATCAGAAGGGGATAATAAATAATCTCAAAATTCTATTTCAATTCACACACATCACAACATTCTAACAAGTTACATATTGTCACTATAAAAACACTCGTCTTAATTCCCATCTGATTGTAATTGATTGATAACACTAATATTATTATTTCTGAATGCACTTTATCCTATATTGATTTTTATTCAAATGTCTAATCATCAATTCCACTCATGTATATAAATGAAGCAAGAAAGTTGTGTGAGTGGTGCCTTGATATGATTATGAGCAGTAATAAATTGTGCTCGAAACGTGGTTATCAGTTAATATTACTGTAGTATAGCAACACTGTGTGTTTTAATCAAAATAAAATTTTATCCATAATGGAATTATACTCTACCACAGTACCCAAGTTTTATCCTTATATCAAAGTCAGTTGATGATCATGTCCGGGAACTAAGTCCGATGAAGATGTTCAACTGTAGCCATATCTTCAAATCAGAATACCAGAAATTAACAATACATAATAACTACACAACATAATACCAAATACTCTTGGTCCCTTGAACTCAATGCTGTACTCTTATAATTTGAATCCTTTTAGAATACAGTATATTTGAAATAGAACTCATTTATATTAATCATCACAACATTTTTTATTTATTATACTTCAAGGTCACCAAAGATTGATCATTTAACATTGAACAATATTACACCGAGTATAAGTAGATCAAATTCTTCTATTTTATCAATTGACAAGATTTCAACAGAAAATCAATCAACAAAAGAAGATGCCTCATGCATACGTTCTAAAACCTATACAAAATCAAAAATTCTATCGAATGGATCTGTTGAGAATCATTCAAATATACAATTGTGGTCTGGTCCAAGTACAACAACAAAAGGTATTGTGGTGAAAGTTTTATTCAAAAGAATGGTTACTGAACAAAGAATATTCACATTTTCGATAACCTCTTCTTCATCATCAGGTTCCACAGTTATTTATCCATCCATAATAGTGAGTGAATGAATGAATTAGTGTTATGAACAACAACATTAATGTTGTTTAAATAACATCGAATCAATAATAATATCAATGGATTACAGTTCGATAGCATCAACATAACAATACACACTTAATGTCAGACAGAGAAATTAGGAGAAATAATAATACAAATCAATGAATTCGTAGTCTCCACTGAAGGCCGGCCAGGACAGTAGAAGTGACTGGGTGAACTTGCTTCTTCTGCACACAGAGCGCCCGGTTGTTTTACGCGAATCGCGATAGCCTCTGGTGTTTGGAGCATACGGTATCTCGATGTTTTTAGCAATTTATTTGGTACCCGGTAGATGATGATAGAGAAGGATTCTTCAATACTAGCTAGCTCTGTGGCCAGTTTGGACGAGGTGGTCTAATATGGAACTGTTGATAATGGTTTTCACTACATCTTTATTTAACCAAACAGGTAGATGTTCCCTAGTGAGCAAGAAAAATCAAGTTCCCAGAGCAACAGCCAATACAAATTGTTCCACCACAGGCGCAGTTGAATTGGTCGGCACAGTTAGAAGTGGCTAGTTTAGGTACTTAATTTTTCAATTGAGGAATCACCATCGGTCGTGTAGAAAACATTACTTTTAGTTTACCAGCATTACAAGTTCTTGAAACTGATTTTCTTAACTTCTTCGTAATTATCTCGCTAGGCATATCGCCCTTGAATTGCAGTCGTATGTATAAAGGCTTCTTGTTAGCAAATAGTGAATAGTCCTTTTCTACTTTCTTAGTCATATGTCTCCTGATGAATTTGTCGGGATAGCTATTTTCAATCGAGGTATCATATACAGTCCCTAGTTCATCTTCAGTTACTTCTTCTGAGCGTATAGCTCTAACCCTGTGGCTGAGGGTCCTTACTAAATTTCTTTTGTACTTGAGAGGAACGAAGCTGTGAAAATGTGTATATTGTCCTGTCCATGCGCCTTTCCTGTGCAAATTTTTCTTTGTACTGCCATCTGGTTTTCTTTTAAATAGGATATCTAGGAAGGCAATTAATTCTATTTTGGGATTCCTCTTCGCACATGGATTTTAAAGCAGAATATACTTCACTAAATTGAGTTATTATTGTGTTCCTATCCGAATCATTATCACAAACAATAAAGATGTCGTCCATATACCGACAATAAATTAGGAATTCTTTGATGAGATGTTTTACGGGTCCATTTTCTGGTCATTGACCGTTGCCCTAGGAACTTGATTTTTCGTGCTTGCTCGAGAACATCTACCTGTACGGTTAAATAAAGCTGTAGTGAAAACCATTATTAACAGTCGGATATTAGACCACCTTATCCAAACCGGCCACAGAGCTAGCTAGCATTGAAGAATCCTCCACTATCATCTGTCGGGTGCCAAATAAATTGCCGATAAACATCCAGGCACCACATACTGCAAACAGAAGAGGATATCACGATTCGCGTAAAATAATCAATACTTTGTGTGCAAAAAAAGTAAGTTTAGCCAGCCACTACTACTGCCCAGATCGGCCTTCATTGGAGACTATAAATTCATGAATTTTTACTATTATCTTTCCTAATTTCTCTGTCTGACATTAAGTGTGTATTGTTATGTTGATGCTATTGAACTGTAGTCCATTAGTATGATTATTGATTTGATGTTATTTAAACAACATTAATGTTGTTGTTCATAACACTAATTCATTCATTCACTCACTATTATGGATGGATAAATAACTGTAGAACCTGAGGAAGAAAAGCAGGTTATCGAAAATGTGAATATTCTTTGTTCAGTAACCATTCCTTTTAAAAATTTTAATAGGCATTTTTAACCAGTTTTATCCTCGACAAATTCCAAGGCTGGAATGACACGATTAGCTGTTAGAGTTTAGCAATGTAATGTTAGAAACAATTAAAATATTATTAATTTTTCGCCATTTTTATTAAGTATCTGACCAAGTATTATGAATGGATTTTTCTTTATTCCTTTGGCTTCCGTCTGGAACTTGGGCCTTCAAGCTTGATGTTTGAAGTATCAGTAGCCATGGCGTTGTTTTATACGAAACGGGGGGGGGTTGATACCCTCAGTACCAACCTACTGCTTTTACTGGATTTACTACCGGCTAACCAAGGTTTAGGAGTTCGTCAGCCGCGAACCGGACCTGGAGCATTTGCGTGACTGGCAACCATTCTACCGTTGAACGTAAAACTCACATTCATGAATATACTAACCCATTATTAAAACTGACTCCATGATTTTTTGGAGGGATTCTGGATGACTTTTCGAACACAATTTATTGTTCATAATCATGCCAAATACAATTACACAGCTTCAAAACTTCCATGTTATAGACAAAGCAATAAGAAAACGTAATTTCTCTCAATCGTACAGTCTATTTGCGCAACACATTTCGAACAATCTGATCACACAAGGACCTGTCATAGGAATGAATGTATATGAAATTAATAAAGAGTTAAGAGGTGAGAAAATAGACAAGTTAGGTCAAGTTAAAAGGACACAGTGAAGGTCAAAATAACGATGAAGATCACTAAACCAAATAACAGAGGTATCAAAATAAAGTTTACCAAGGAAGGTGGTTTAATGTGATGACGAATTGTTTTTGAACGCATAATGATGGTTTAAACTTCCTAATTGCCAGCTAGGGAATCCACAAACTTTAGGATACTCCCCAAACACGTTTCATGGATGGATACGTTTAAAAGACGTGTAAACATCATTTGTATGTTCTGTCCCATCTACAATGTGTTTCTCAACAGAGGAGCTAGATCTCCTGTTGTCACCATTAATTGGTTCTGAAGATTCTATTTGGTTCTGGATCCATTTAGGAATATGCTCTGAAGCCAGCCCTCACTTGCAGAGATAAATGAGTTCTCCCGATGCATGTGTGTCCACACGTACATTTGAATTGGTAAATACAGTGGGATGTGACGTCATTTTTCGCATGTTCGAAGGGCTTAGATAGATACATAGGCTTCACATTCTCAATTATTATGATATAAGCTGTGTAAAAAGTCTTTTTGACAGCAACGTTCAATCTTTGTCTAGCTATCAAGCTGCTTTGATGCCCCATATAGGGTAGCTTGATGTACACGTCTTTCTTAGGGGCGAGTCGGAGAGAGGGTCTTGGTGTTCCACTGACTACTTTATATCTCCTGATGAACATATCTGGTTAATTGTTATCAACCAGAGTGTGTGTCAACTTTCTTTCTTCTTCATCAATTGTGTCTTCAGTGCATATTCGTTGGATTCTACTGAAGAGGCACCTTAGTAAGGCTTTTCTGCATTTCTTTCTATTCATCGTAGGGATAGTAGATTTTTCGTGGTGTCTAAGAGAAGTTTAGAATCATTCCTATTGCACATATTAGCAGTTGATTCGATAAATAAAGCTTCCACAATCAATATCTCATTCCACCCTATTATATTAGATTTTAAGTCTGTCATCCTATTGTATGGTTTTGTGCAACTGAATGTAGTGCTACAGCTGAGCTGTACTCCAAATTTCCTATAGTATTAAGATGAATTAATTTAGATTTTGACAGGTTTTTTAAAGATCCATTATTCTGACTGAACACATTCTACTACTCTGACTTATGTATTTGATCTGACAATGAATAGAACTTTTCAGCTAACTAGAGATGTAGCTGAATTCCCCATTGAGTGGTGCTGTTCCCACTAAAGAGTCCCGAATAGGACGAAATGTGCGACTTGGATTCCACAGCTAGTCAGTATCCACCAAATGATAAGACGTATTGGTGAATAACCCTTGGCTGGATGATCGGCTGGTGATTCAACTAGATTTCACTATAATTTAAGTGAAAGTACGATTCGATTACGGATAAAATTTTATTTTGATAAGGTCACATAGTATTATACAGTAATATTTACTGATGACCACATTCCAAAGACAAATTATTGCCACTCAAAATCATTTTCAAGAGTTGGTTTGTAAGGATTAAATTTGTTTTTACGAGTTTGACAAACGGATTGATATCAGTTAGAGAACAATTGAAAACCAGCGTGGAGTACTGGACAGCTGTTTCATCCCAGTTTGGGGATCATCGGCAGAGTTGGTTGAACTCGTGAAAACAAATCTAATTCTTACAAACCAACTCATGAAAATTAGTCTGATGCTCACTAGTAACTTGCTACAGGACGTAGTTTTCTGGAGTTCTAGTGAGAAGTCGTGACCAGTGAGGCCCAACCAGTCAAAGGTCAGGATGGATTTTCCACCGACGATGCTGGTTGACGGTCGTGCTAAATCAAGAATTGGTAGAAGTTATAATTCATGTGTTGACCATTGCATCGGCTTCCAGTGACTGAATGATAAACGAGCTTGCCTTGTAACCGGAAGGTCCTGGTTTCGAACCCAATGGTAGTGGGTGCGTACTGCCGATGATTCCCAAACTAGGACTCATAATCATATCAAGGTACTCACATGACTTACTTCCTTTGTTTATGTACATGAGTAATTACTGATTCGACTTATTACTAAAATCAGTAAAAGTCATGCATGAAACAGAAAAGAAGATAAAGTACATTCGGAAATAATATTAGCGTTATTAATAAATATAATATGATGAGGATTGGTTTTATTGTGTATACTGATTTTTATTCAAATGTCTAATCATCAATTCCACTCATGTATATAAATGAAGCAAGAAAGTTGTGTGAGTATTGCCTTGGTATGACTATGAGTAACAATAATAATTTGTGCTCAAATTGTGGTCATCAGTTGATACTATTATATCACAAACGCTGTGTGATTTTATCAAAATAAAATTTTCTCCACAATGGAATTATACTTTACCACCACAGTGCCAAGGTTTAATCCTTATATCAATAGGTGAAAGTGCTTCTATCCACATTGTATGAATATAAAGTTCCCTTAGTTTTCTTCTCATAAACAGTCTAAGGAAATTTACGCTAAGGATTTGATTACTGAAAGCCAAAGTAATAGAAAATCATGATTCTATATACTACTGATTCATCGATATAAGTAGATGTAGACTACCCACGTCAAATAGTAGAGATTTCTAGTTGAATTAAAAACATTTGTTACCTCGAAATGTGTAATTTACAAATGACGGCCTTGATTCTAATTATTGTCAAGTAGCTAGCCAAAATTCGTCAGTTAGTGATTCAATGACAGGATGTTTGCCAACCACGCTCATGCTCAAGGTTTGATTCCCAGTCAATGAACTCATAGTTTACTAAGCGATAGTAAAATAACTATCAAATAACTATCCTATGAAATTCATCAGGAATATCAAAAGGAGTCAAAAGCAAAATAAAAATAATGGTGAAACTAATAATAACATAAATAAGAGAAGATGTAAGGCATCTACAGTAGCTTCACCATATAAGGAGGGGATATCTGAGACTCTACGTAGGATTCTTAACAAAGAAAAACTCACTCAGGTAGGACAAGCTCTGTAGGTTAAAAGACCCGGTGGAACCAATTAGACAAAATATTATAATTTACAAAATACCCTGCAATGATTGTGAGTTAAGTCAACTACATAGGTCAAACTAGTAGGTCGGGGGTTATCAGACTGTCGAAACATAAGAATTTAGCTAAGGTAAGAATGGTTGACCTCGAGAAGATAAGCAATTCAGATAAAAGCTCAGCAATTGCATTGCATGCATTAACACACAACCACACAATAGGGAGGGAGAGGGTTAAAATTCTAAGAAGTAATATATGTAGGTGGAGAGCGAGGGAGACTGATTACTGAATCCTGCCTTGTTCATTGAGTCTACACCCAACACGTGCAATAGGAATGACTGAGTACAAATACCAGAGATATGGAGGATATTACTACTAATCAGTTCAAGCGACGGAAAATAATGGAATTATGTAAACGAATTTAGAAAGTTATGTGAGTACCTTGATATGATTATGAGCAGCAATAATAAATTGTGCTCGAAACGTGATCATCAGCAAATATTACTGCACTGTATAACATTGTGAGACTTTATCAAAATAAATTTTACCCGAAATGGAATTAATCGATAGTAAGTCTGAAAAAATGTGAAAGTTTGATATGAGGCTAATAAACTTTATTTTCTACTGGAAATTCAACCTCATTTTGTTCTCTGAGTTGAATCACACTCGGTATATCACTGATGAGCCTCACCTCAAACCAGCGGAACGGCCATCAAGTGTTTTTAAATCATTTCATTCTGGCCAACAAGCACTCATGGTTGGTGTTAATGATCTCCAACCACTCATGTCGACTCATCAGTAGTACATAGAGTATTACCACTACGCATAGTTTTTCGACTGTCACTCACAGTATGAAACAGGTGGATCTCACCTAGAACTGTATAATTTTCAAATGTCACCCAAATAACGCTGGTCATTTATATCAAGTGTGTTTCTTGACATCTATTTATTTCATGGAGGATTCAATCATGAGCTGACATCAGTCAGAGAACCTTTGGAAAACCTGGAAGTACTGGAAAGCTGTTTCGTCCTCGTTTGGGACTCTTCACTGATACGCACCCATCGGGCTTCGAACACAGGACCTTCTGGTTACAAGGCGAGGTAGCTCGTAGACCAATGAGCCACTGGGACCCAATCCAATGGTCCTTGAATTCTAACTTCTGCCAATTCATGACATAACGCGACCATTTCGCAATGTCTTCTTAGGTGAGTTGCTGCCTTATCTTCAACCTGCTGTACCCTACTAGTCACGGCTTCCCACTAGAACCCCAGGTTAACTACCTGAATAGGGCCAGTCGCTATTGAGCATCAGATTAATTTTCAAGTATTGGTTTTGTAGAGATTTTGTTTGATTGCATCGAGGATTTCAGCATGAGCTGACATCAGTTAAAGAATCACTGGAAAACCTGGGAGTACTGGACAGCTGTTTCATCCTAGGCAGAGACTCTTCATGGATTCTCTAACTGAAGTCATTTTGTAGACAGACTTGACAGACTGGAAACCAAAACTCTAGAAAACATGCATAGATCACTCGATTTGATAAGAACAATATGCATTTACGTAATGAAAAGGACACATCGTAACTGTGTTGACTATGTTAATTTTTGGGTGAGAGTAAGGGTAGTGAATCTATGTCAAATACTATCTCCTTACATTATTCCTATTCAGACAATTAAGATTCCATTTTGCTTGAATCGCTTATGCTACGATATGTCCCTTGTGATTTCTGAAATTTCTCTGAATGATTTCAGTATTTTTTAAGTCAATTTTGTGGCCTAATTCCAAGGCGTGTCAAACTAAACCTGAAGGTTTTCTCCTCACGCCTTTAAAGTTTCACCAGGTTTCTCAGTGGTAGTGTAACAACAGAAAACAACGGCCAGGCAACAGAACGTTTATTATGGAAAATCAACACATATTTATAGATTTTAATGCACATTATCGTAGGTTAATGTTAGTAGAAAATACGTTCTGTTGATTGGTTGCTTCTCACACAAAGTTAACCTTGCATCTCTTGTGGCTGTGTCAGTTCTGTATCCGCCTGTCCATCTTGACCTTGTTTTCACATGACTAACACTGACCTCAATTACTGTCAACCAATTTGGCTAGCAGCCATCTCTCACCACAGTAGAACAGAAGCTCTATACTATTTAATTTTGCTAACCCTGATTTCTAGAGAAGTTTACCTGACGTTTACTGCATCACAGCATAGCTGTTTTGTTTGTTGATCATTCGTCTGATCTAGTCTGATGTATTTCACCCATGTGGAATAAATGCTGTTATTATAGATTGATTCATTTTATTATTATTATTATTGTTCCCTTGGATTCCTAGTGGAACATAGGGCTTCAACTACACGTTTCCACTTGCTTCTTTCTGTCTTCTGCTGTAATTTTCACCTGCATCCATGTTAATCCATACTGTTTCAACTCCCCTTCACATGATCTCCTCCATGTCACCCTTCGACGTCCCACTCTCCGCTTCCCTTTCGGGAAGGGCCTGACGCGCGATGTCACCCAACGGCCTCCTCAGTGAGTGTCCAATTCATTTCCACTTTCTCCTGCATATTTGTTGAGCGATTGGTTCGTTCTTGTTTTGTTTGTTCCCATAGTTTCTTTTTGGTGATTCTTTCCGGCCATCTCATCTTCATCCAGTATAGAGCGAAGACAATTGTTGATAAAGGTCTGCAACCTGTTGGAAATATTCTTTGTGACCCGCCAAGTTTCTGATCCATCCGTATAGAAGAACTGACTGACTTGACGTTTGTATTGAAAATCCGAATTTTGTTGCTGATGCAGGCTGAGTGACGAATATTTCCAGATTGGTTTCAGGTTGATGAATGTGTTTCTTGCCTTCCCGATTCTCTATTTGACGTCCTAGTTCGTTCTTCCCGTAGTTGAGACAATGCTCCCTAGATAAGTGAATGAAGTAACCTCTTTCAAATCCCTCCCGTTGATGGTGATTGGCGCTGGGTGTTGCTGCTGCTGTTGTCGTTGTTGGTTGGTTATTTTCATGACCTCCGTCTTGTCTATGTTCACCTGGAGTCCTGTCTTTTCTGCTTCTTCGACCAGTTTGTCGGTTTTCGCTTGTAAGTCTTCGATTTTGTGTGACATCAAACATAAATCATCCACGCGCGAAATCCAGGTCTTCTAGGTTCTTCACGTCGGTCCAGGATATCCCTGTCTTCTCGTTTCCCACTGTCTGACGCATAATCCAGTCCACCACAATTAGGAATATCATTGGTGATAATAAGCACCCTTGTCTGACTCCTGTGTTTACTCCAAGCGCCTCTCTGAGTTTTCCGTTGTGGATCACTTGACATGTGCCGTTGTCATACAGCTGTTGAATAAGGTTGATGAATATTTGGGGTACGCCGTAGTACTCGAGTAGTTTCCAAATTACTTCGCGGTCAACGCTGTTGAAGGCCTTCTCAAAGTCTATAAAGTTGAGGTAGATGTTTGATTGCCATTCCATGCTTTGTTCGATGATAATGCGTAGAGTTGCAATTTGGTCAGAACATGATTTGCCTTTCCTGAATCCAGCTTGTTCTGTCGGAGTCCTGTATCCAGTGCGTCCTTTATTCTCTCCAGGATGATGCGACTCAGGATTTTACTTGGTGTCGACAGGAGCATGATTCCTCGCCAGTTCTTGATTCATTTTACTGAACCAAAATATTCTGTCTATATTGACATGTCAGTTCGTAGTGCGGACAGTTTGACGATGTTTGATGGATAATACAATGTTATCTGGTTCGTGAAGGCTAGCAGCGGAATAAAGGATGTTCATTTCATTCTATTTGCGACTCACGTAAAATGGATTTACCTGAATCTATTGTTGCTGCCGTTCAAGTTTTCGGAGTATGCTTGATGACCATGTTTAATGTTTGATTTTCCTTTGTCATTTTTTATCAAGGCTTGAGACAACTGATAGCTTTAGGGTGAAATGGTGTCAGGATTCGGAATTAACTTATTTGTTTGAGTGTTTTGTTTTAATACACACCTATATGACAGTACATATGTGCACTTCACTTATTTGGGAAGATACATCACCCCCAGTGGCTAGATCACTGACGAAATCTCATCACGGATACAGAAGGCCCGTTTGGCATTACTCTATTAAATGACGACATCTCTCGCTTAGTAGACGTGATATCCGGCTGGCTGTCTACCAAAAGGCGTGTGTACTGCTCACCACTTCACTTTGTCCTCCTTTATGGCTGGCTGTGAAACATGGTCAGTGAAAGTAGTAGACATGAAAATGGCTAGATGTCTCGTATCATAGGTGTCTGAGTTCTATCTCCCGTGTTAAGCGGTATGATAAGGTGAGCAATATTTAGGCTAGGCCTCAGTCTAATGCTAAGTAAGGAGGGGAAATCAATCGACGGGGTTGTGAAGTTACAACGATTGAGATGGTTAGGACATGTGTTACGCATGCATCCCTAGCCATTACCTTCCTCAACGAACAATGTTTGCTTAGCTGATATAGGATGGACCAGGTTGAAAAAGCGAGAGCTAGTGGTGGTCACACGAAAACATGGCTTCATCAGTCCATGAAATCTATAACAGTGTAACAGCAGAAGGCAAGACACGGAAGCCAAGGTATATTTTCAAGTGATCAAACCGCTGTTCATATAGATACAGTTTTATATTCTTTAACCAATCACTGAGCGTGTAATTTTGGTTTACATTAAACGACATCAAATAGAATGTTCAAGTAGATATGTCGTATTCTGTTGCTAATTCCGAATTGAACTGTGGGAATATGTGAGAATAATATCCCGTTGGAACCCATTGTCTGTATCACATCACCACAACAGTTACTTTTAGCCACATAGAGAGGTGCAGACTGCCTGAGTGACTGGTTGGAGTGCTCAGGGATCTAAGAACTAACGAAGGCTGGAGAAAATTGGTGATATGGCTCGAAATCATTTTCAGTGGAGAAGATGTGTTCACTCTTTGTGATTTGTCAGCCATATCCAATAAAATTCTATTGTTGCACCATAGGACTATTCTTTTTCCCTCACTAACGCTTCTGTTTATTATCTCTCTTTTGAATCTCTCTGTACTCTCTTCTCTTGCTTTGTGTGGTAAATGGAGGAAGTCTGATAGCTGGAAGTGGAGCACATCTGTTGGAAGTTCTTTGCTGAAACCAGTCAGTCAGTGTATATAACGGTAGAATATAGAAATTTCGGTATTAGCCTCAACTTTATATTTGATAAGTAGCAGACAGACAGATGCAATATCAAATTTTACGCTTTCCCATGCCATCCGCCACTACGTTAGGATTCTTGTAGAATTAGATTCCACACTAGTGATTTGGACATTTTCTGACCCCCTTCGTTTATCCGTTTGTTTCTCACATTCTGATATCATCTGCCTGAAATCCTTTCTAATACAACCTGAGACCAGGTAAATCTACCGGGGAGATTTTGTAGTTTCATTATCGTTTGTCGATATTCACCAGAATATTTAGTGATTATAACAGTTACACTTTGAGGTGGACAGATAAATATGCATTTGTAACGCTCTACCAAGCACCAAGCCTCTTCAGGCATGATGATACAGTCTGTTGACATGAAGTTGGTGGAAAAAAAACTAACGCTAATCAAAAAACAAGTCATGAGTTTGAGGAGTACAGAAAGTTGCCTGGG
>OX235274.1:134403146-134463368 GCA_944472155.2 Trichobilharzia szidati
AACCCGGAAGTCTGCATCTTTCTCCCTACCTGACTCAGTTTAACTGTCAGGGATTTCATGGATTGATGAGGTCATGTTTTTGTTTGGCCACCACTTACTCTTTTCCAAACTGCACTTATATCAGCTAGAAATGCCCGTCCGTCGGGGGAGGCGATGGTTAGGCATGCGCAGCACGTGACCCCTAGCCATCTCAATCTATGTAACTTTATAGCCTCTTCGATTGATTTTCCCTCTTTGCCCAACACTCTACGCCTAACGTCAACATTACTTACCTTATTATGCCACCTAACGTGAGAAAGAGATCGTAGGCATCCATGATCAAAAACAGTCAATATTTTGATGTCTTCAACTCGTATTGACCATGTTTCAGAGCCATAGAGAAGGACGGAGCGAACTGCTAAGCAGTACACACGTCCCTTGGTTGACAGTCGGATGTCACGCCTACGCCAGAGATGGTGTAAGTTAGTGAAGGCAGCTCGAGCTTTTTAGATCCGTGCTGAGATTTCGTCGCCAATCAATCAGTCCGTTGGTGCTGATACAAATTCCCAAATAGGTGAAGTGGTCAACATGTTCTATCACTTCACTCCCTATCATTAAGCTAGGGGTATACGTAGTCCAGTCCTGTAGCAGCATGTTACATTTTACAGGGGCGAATCGCATGCCAAACATACGAAGATTGCTGCTCAGAAGACTCTGCATTTTGTCAGCATCCTCCCCTAACAGGACAATGTCATCTGCTATATTCTAAGTCCATAAGACTATTCCCTGGTAACAAGTCGATTCCTAAGTCGTTAAGTTCAATTAAGGATACTTCCATTAGCATATGTATGATGAAGTTAAACAGAAAAGGGGAAAGTGGACATCTTTGACGGACACCACTGGTTGTTATCAATTCAGATGACAATTCCCCATAAGCCCTTACACAGCTACGTGAGTTTGAGTAGAGTGCCTTGATTAGTGCAATGTACTTACTTTCTTGGCACTCCGTTCACAGTTGAACATTGCCATAGTACTTTTCGGTCCACGGAGTCGAAGGCCGCCTTCAAGTCAAGAACTATGGCAATTGTTGGACGCCTAAAAGTGTGTCTATGTTCTAGGTTCTGTCGGAGACTGAAGACCTCGAAGGTTGGTGGTTCTCGAAATAAGTTACACCTAACAGACAGACAGACAGAGTGATGTAGATCAGGTTCATTGATTAATTCAGCACAAATCACGTAATTGTAAAGTCAGCTATCAAGTCGAGAAGACAACCAACTAACACCACAGTACATAGTGGACACAATGACTTGCTAATTCTGCAGCGGTAAGTAATCATAGTCACAGAACGCAGAAAAAGTAACTTTCAAGTGTTGGTTTGTAGGGATTTGGTTGATTGGTTACAGGGTTTCATCATGAGGTGACATTAGTTAGAGAACCATTGGAAAACCTGGGAGTACTGGACAGCTGTTTCGTCCTAGTTTGGGAGTCTTCAGCAGTACGCACCAACTGGGATTCGAACCCGGTGACTTTCATTGATAGAGAATGTAAAAAAAAACCTTACCATACCATGAAGCTAGCATTAAAAAAAACAATCTTGTTCAGAAAAACAATGAAAGCTTCTCAACCTACGTACAAAGGGAAAAAACACGACAACAACAACAAGAAAAACGACAATGAGAAAAACAAACCGTGCTAGCTAGCTAGCTTACTTACTTTAACTGTAAGATTACAAAAGTCCAGCGTATGCAAAAACCGTCTCAGGTCGATTGAATGATTACTCTCCTTCTCTGTCAATTGATGCCATTCAGCACCGCCAACTTGTAATTCTAAAAGACACGGATATCGTAAATCTGATTGGATAAAAACTGGTGTAGTGACAGAGACAGGACCACCAGGAGATTCAAAGACAGTACCATTGTTATTGTAAGCGTAATTTGTACTATTATTGTTATTTTAGTCATAATTACTTTGTGAACTCATTGAATAACGTGGTACCAGTTTTTTTGGTAAACTAGAATAAAGACCACTTAAACCAGTGGCTAGAACCTGTAACATATGTAGTAGAAAGGAAGAAAGAAAATGAAAGGTGATACGCATATATATATATATATTTCATGAAATTATATGACGTAACCAATTCACAACAAAAGATAATCCAAGGAAAATTCCCAATGTCACATTATAAAAAATCAAAACAAGTGATTCAGAGAAAAGACTCTATTCAACAACGAATTTATTATGCATATGATTTAGTAGTGTGAAATATTCCAATATTATGAATTAAAAGTCATTCTGAACGAAGAATGTTCTTTTCAATATATCCTTCTCTCTTCAGGTTCTTACAATTATAAAATATAATATTTGTTGTCGTTACAATAATGGCCAGTTATGCGGCAGATACATTTCCTAACGTAGAATAACAGATTGGTTATGGGGTCTTAAAATAAGTAGTAGTATTTGTGTGACAAACGTGCTCTGGGCTGAAATCGATTACAAAATATTTCGGTGAAATAGGACACATTGTCGTGGTGATTACTCGTCATAATAGATTCGTAGAGTGTGGGATAGGAAAATTGACAAGCCAGTTCAAGGTTATAAAAAGTGTCAGATTAGTGGAATGGCTAGTACAAAGTGGTCTGTATTAAGCAGGAGATAGTAAGACTGTTATGAGAGCTTCATAATGAAATAACGAATGTGTGAAATGAAACAGGTGGAGGCATATATTGAGAAAAGAGATAATATCACTAATAATAAGTCCGGAGAGTATAAATGAAAAATTCGATAGTATTGAGGGAATGTTTGCATGAAGGACATAAATTATGAAGAATAATAATATTAATAATAATTGTAATAATAATAATATTTGTAATAATAAGCAAAGGAGAAAAGAAACCAAGGGGGTTAAGGGGAAGGAGCACTCTCGGTGAGAAGAAGAATCATCAATCCAAGTTTGGCCACGGTAGGAACAGCGTCTGGACATGTTCTTTTTGGATACAAAGTTCCGGTTTAGTCGATCTTATTGCAACAGCTTCAGCTATGTGTAGAAGACGTAAGCGAACTGTACGTGATAACGACTTCGGAATTCGGTATATAATCCTGAAAGCTGTGTTGATATCGATGCGATGTCCAGTATCGATCAAACCAGACTTATGCATACAGAAAGAGAGTGTGATTAACCTCTCACTCCCTTGGTAACTAAATGTTGATATTGATAACATTAATTAGTCATCTAATTCAGTGATCTCAACTCATCACTGAATATATCTCAATCTTATAAACTGTAACCGCTTTTGTGTTTTGAGTTGCTATGAGAACCTACAAGCTAACACTGTTCTGTTAATTTTTTTCTGTTTTCTGTATTAGTCCTCCCTACCTCTCTTTTCTACTTTGAAAGTGTACAAATTGACGATGAAAACTTAAACTGAAAAAATTGTAATTCTGCTTACAATTTGTATGCGTCAATTTTTTGGTATTTCTTCTCTACTACCCCTTAAAAAAATTAAAGTATGTTATTATCATCTTTATATAACCATTGTAATTTCAGGTAGTGGTGTACAGCTGATGAGAACCTGTGAAATAGAATGATGATATCATTTTACAGTGCAAATCTGGTCTTTCTTTCTCTATCGAAATTTATTATCACGCTGTACAATCGCACATATATATGGTTTTTAAGAAGTTATATCCAGTGAGGGAATTGAATCATAGGTGTGAATGCATAAAATAATAATAATAATAATAGTATGAAATGCAATTAAAATATGTTTGTGATTATAATCATAGTTCAATGTCAAGTGGCAAAACAATTAATGTCATATATAGAATAATTCATAGGATGTAGAGAACTTAGAATGTGTGTCCAATTACGTTACGTAACAATGTGTGAAATTTAAAAACATAAAATTTAACGTTGCAAAACAGAATTAATTTAGAATGACAAGTGGAACGAGTGAAATAATATCAGGGACAGTTCAAAGTGAGAATAAATAATAGTAACAATTGACGTAATAAAGGAAGAGTATACAAATTGAATTAAAAAAATGAACAAAATATAATTAGGGACTACCATACTTTAGTATAGAGGGATTAAGAGCATGAAAGTTGGAGGTGTTGAATGAACTTTTTCTGCATACAGAGATCTGGCTTTTCTGTTTTGATAGCCAAAGCGTTAGCAAGACAACACATCAGTCGCATACGTAGTGATTTGTGTAAATTACTTTTCGCCTTGTAGATGAGTTTAAAGGCAGACGCTGTAGAGATTCATTGGGTGATCATTATGGACCAGATGTTCAATGATCGCGCTTTTTATTGCTCCACCATGCAGGATTAGATAAATTTGGAACGAGAGAAGAGTAACTTATGCAGCAAGACTGTTTTTTCAACAGCAGGGTGAAGGAAAAAAGGTTATCTTTTTAAATCTTGGCTTCAAGGGTGATTACACTGCTAAATGAATAAGGTTTTGACTGATTGCTGCCATGGAAAGAGCATATCAAACCCCAAACAGCTTATAGGTTTATATCAAAAACGAACTGCAGTTTAAGATAATCAAAAGCGGGCGAATCCGTATTTCATGTTACCTCTAACTGTATCCAACAGCTTACATGTACGTGTTAGAGCGCATGCTTTAGAGGAACAAAGAGAGGGATCATTGTCGGGATTCCTGAATACATACTATCAAATCTGAGACTACAAGGCTTATAAACACTAAACAGTGAGATTGCACTGCATCAGTTTGATAGTATTGGACAGTCTGAAGGCGTCCAAAATAATCAACAGGCAAAAGAAATCAGGATTTCGCACACCATATATGTCTAATGGCACACAAACTCGAAGACTTGCAGGCAGATGAAAACCAACAAACTGGATGAAGAGCTTAGCAGAGAAGACATGACTCCGGGTGAACATAGAGAAGACGGAGGTGAGGAAGATAACCAACTAACCAACCACGCACCAACAGCAACAACAACAACAACAACCAGCATCAATCACCACCAACCGGAGTGATTTGATAGAGATCACTTCCTTCACAGGAGGCACAGTTTCAACCACAGGCAGTTGGGCAGCACGAATGAAGATGTCAAAGTCAGCCAGTCAGAATCGGAAAAACTAGACACACCTTCATCAACCTCAAACCAGTTTGCAAATCTTCAGCTGTCACTCAGTCTCAGCATAAACAACAACATTCGGATTCTGCTCAACGTAAACGTGAAGTCAGTCGGTCACTTCTTCTGTACGGGTCAGAAACTTGCACTGAGCACACGTCACGAAAAGCATTTCCAACAGGCCACAACAGACTTTTATCAACAACTGCCCCCTTCGCTGGCTGGCTCCATACTGAAGATCAAATGGCCGGTCGGCTGGCTGGCCAGAGAGAATTAGCAACAAGAAACTCTGGCTAGGAACAAACCAACCGAGCAAGAGCCAATTGCTCAACAAATATGTAGGAGAAAATGGAGATGGATTATTGATCAGGCATACATTGAGGAGGCCGTCAAATGACATCACACGCAATGCAGGCCATCGCTCGACTGGAACCCTGATGGCAAGCGATGAGTGGGTCGTCAATGCATGGGTGACACGGAGGAGATCGTGCTGCGAGGAGGAGGAATGAAGATAGGACCATAGACCCATGAAGAGGACGGTATAAACAGAACAAAGTGATGTGTTTTTTAAGCCCTACGTTCCACTCGGAACCAAGGGAATAATACTAATACTAATTGATACTATAAATGGAAATGAAGAAAGCGAACATATAAACGCTATGCTAACATACTACTGATTGACTTGTATGAGTAGTTGGATGCGACTCACACTAACCAGTGGCGCTCCCCAGCCACATCGAAGTGACCTAAAAACCAGAGTACTACTTCGTTTGTTTATTCAGGCCGAACTCAAATCACTGCATCAGTATGACATAAAGTCATGTTTTTTATGTTTTCTTTCTTGATTTCAACTTATGTTATCAAACGATCACATATTTTATGATCCCAATAATAACTATGGTGACATCGCACTTCGTAGAACTGTGCAAATTGCAAGTGACGAATTTTTGATTTGACTCATTGTGTTACTAGTTCACCTAAGTAGATAGCCAGGATCTCTAGGTGGTTTGAACTAACTCATCTCTTTGTCTTTCTCACCTGAGTGAAAACCAGGATACACCAGTGATTACAGCTCGGCTCCAAAACCACAGTAACAGACGTCCGGTCTGTCTGGCTAGTAAACACACAACTGGTTGGTGTGAGTAGCGTCCAACTACTCACATAAATCAATCAGTAGTACATAGTATCATGCTACCGCCGAACTTGTGTATCATGCCAATAACTTAATAATAATAATAATAATAACCTACTTTATTCGAAAAACAGTACTTATAATACAGAATGGAATTCTCAGCATTTGTCACAATATTGCATGATTTACTCAAAATATAAATATAAGAACACTAACTATAAAGCTTGATGTTGTAAGGGTGGAGGAAATGGTTTATTTAATAGTGCAAAGAAGGTTAGTTAGTTCATGCCTGACCCTATTTTCATCACATAAAATACGTGCCAAATATGGTATAGTGGAATTTTTATACTTAAACGTACGTGCATAAAGTCTTCTGAAAAGACTTCTTGTTTTGACTGAGGAGACACAAGGTGAAAGCTGCAGGTGCTGCAGTGGATGCTCACAGTCTGACAAAATTCCTTTAGCAAATTTATTGCATGAAATCAAGTGCCTATCAATGACGATGTCAACGATATGGCCCAATGAGATGCCACCACTCGCCCTACTGACAGTCTTCAGAGTTCTACGAAGTATGATATAGTCGTTTTTAAGCAATCCAGGAAAGAATAAGGGTGAACAGTGAAGAAGAATAGGTAAGATGCACGAGTTGACAAACTGTAAGAGGAAGGGGTTGAGGTATACCTGAGTGCCTTAACTTCTGAATATAAAAATTTAGACGAAATATTCTTTTAGAAATCGCTAAGACATGGGAAGACCAGGATAGGCCAGTAGAAAGAATTAATCCAAGATACTTAACGTCAGACTTCATTTCTATATCCTCATTATCATCAATTTTGCAACGGTCACAGGAACCAACAGCTTCATCATTTAACTTTATTTTACATCGGAAATTTGTTGTCAATATGATAAAAAGGTGTTCAAACCTCTTTTGTTAGCAATTTATATGTGCTTTAGTGCTATTTACGGGATGGAATCCGTTTAAAGGTATCAGCGAAATAAAGATGAAAAATGAGCTCATATAATCTTTGCACATTTGCTGTCTATTGCTTTGATAAAAAATATCAATGCAAAGAAGAACTAGTGACTATGAAACGGTAGTTAGTAATATTGATAACTTCAAGTATGACCACAAATTGACTTTAGTGAGAGAACCATTGAAAACCAACCAGGGAGAGCTAGTGACCTGTTTCGTTCCAGTTTTGGACTCTTCATCAGTACGCACGCATGACCCCACTGCCAGGAATCGAAATAAGGGCCTTCGACCTACATTACTAGCCCGTTGACCATTCTCAGCCACTCGAATAGAATTCAATGATGACTGGTCCATGAATTCTAACTTCTGCCGCTAGCCAATATCATCGTCAAGTACTTGCTCTTACAACCAACTTGATGGACCTCACTGGTGACGACTTCTTACAACACCAGCTTCAGGTGTTTTTCAATTGAAGTCACTTCCTGATCAAACCTAATCTTGAAAATAATGACAATTACTATTCCATTGGGACACTGTGAAGTGAGACAGACAAATCGATTTCAAGGTAGTATCGATTTTAACCTATTCAATTCATGTTTTCAATTTTGATTGGTTAAGTCATATTTGATACAAAAAAAGACTTAAAACAAAGCATCAAATTTCAATGATCATTGATGTTTTCAAAGTGAACTCTAAATGAACAAATTTTTTAAATATTACTAATTAAAATGCATAATAATGTAGGGAGGGGTGGGGGAAAATGAACAGTGGATGAATTCAGTTCTTGCTGCTAGTTTCATAGTTCATTAGACCGTTAAATAATCGTAATTTTGGAAGATTTCATCGATTTATGCAGTTTAGTAGACAAATCAATCACTCTGTAACAGGAAGGTTATGGAACCACACTTATTGAATATCTTTAAGCTTGGATTATAATCAACTGCTTAGGCCTGAGTAAACGCGGAGTGTGTGTGACTACTACCTGAATGCCCAAACTTCAGTAGGTGGAGGAGGAGAGGTGTTCGAACTTGCAACCCGACGACTAGAAGCTGAGTGCCTAGACCAATGTGGTACAACTCCCACTGTCGGGTCCCAATAGTTGAACGGTCTATGGGATCACCTTGTAACCGAGAGGTCATTAGTTCGGACTCCGATGGGTGCCTTTTACGAACAAAATCAACTTTGTTAAATATGCTGATAACTGTTTGACTGTGCCGTCACCAGGTAATTCCCGATTTGACTGTTCCAAACTAAACAGCTTTTTGTCCGACATTAGTCAGTGATCTGAGTCAAATAGTCCTATGTTAAATCCTTCCAAATATCACACAATTAACTACACCTTCAAGCATAAACGCGATCTACACTAGCTGGTTCGTTCAAATAATGCCTCTAGCATGAAAGGCATTGAAATAGAAACTAAGTCAAGCATTAAATACCCTGGAATAGTTCTTTCATCTGACGTCTCTTGGTCATTTCATATCTTATATCAACAAGATGAGGAGGAAGAAGAGGTAATGAAAGCTTATGAAGGATCTGAGAGGCAGCTAGCTATAAAAAAAACTACAGAGAACAGAGTGAAATGACGACACCCTGCTGAAGTCGTCTTATGATTTACCCTGGACGCAAAATAAGTAAGTAAAGTAAAGTAAAGTAGAGTAGAGTAAAACAGAAACCAACTTACCGGGCATATATCAGATTCATAGGCTAAATATTGACCAAGTTGATCGTCTTTTTTAGAAATAGCAAATATTAACAGAAATGAATCTCTAGCTGAATCACCCAGTGTATCATTACGATGTACCAATGGGACAAGCAATGAAAATATCATATACGGTTGATTGAATATTTCTTTGCATAGCTAAAATACAAAAAGACAAACAAACAGAGAGATGGTTGTATTAGAAAGAAATTAAATTTACAACAGTACATTTAATTCAATTTGGATTTTCCTGTCGATTGATTGGATCAAAGTGCTCGGTCACAAACTGATATGTCGGCTTATTGTGCAGATGCTTCGACGACGATATCTGGTCATGTAACTATAGAGCGAGAAGAATATGCTCTACAGAGAAACTAGAGGAAGAATTTGAGTTTCTTGAAAAGATATTGAAGAGCAATGGGTACCCTCAAAGGTTCATCAACAAGTATGGAAGATCTGCAGTCGCAAATGTAAAACAAATCACAGTAGGAAAAAAAGCCAATCTACTTTCAGCTTGATTATAAAGGCGAAAACATTGCAGCGATGATATACAGAAGACTGAGTACATCACTAGCCATAGCCTATCCTGCAGCTAAGCTCGTTCTCGTCTATCGAACAGCTTGCTCTCTTTTGATGCAATCAAAAATCGATAAATATCCTTCTCATGTTAACAACTCCAACTGTATATACAAATTTACATGTATCTGCGGGAGCAGTTACATTGGAAGAACAGAAAGAAGAGCATATCTACGATTTTCTGAACATGTACCAAAAAGCTTACGTCTAAAGGGAACAAATGCTTTAAGCAGTGCCATCGCCAGGCATCTCCTTGACACGGGTCATGAGGTGGACGTCGAAAAGTCGTTCAAAATTATCAATAAGCAAAAGAGTTCAATGCTCCTTAAGTTTGCTGAAGCCTTTCCCATCAAGCGCCTAAAACCTGATTTGTGCGTTCAGAAAGAAGCAGTTATCAGTCTTTCTTTGCCCTGGTAACTGGATATTTTTCATCCTAATGCGAGATACTGAAAAGTTTTCATTTTGTATGATTATTATTGCTCCGAATTGTGTTCAATATTACATATGTATATGTATATATTATTAGTATATGCGTATATTGATCGATTGATTTTTGTTTAAAACGAGCTCTGTGCAAGTATGTAAAATTGTTTTTGTAGATATATTTAATAATGTTTTTGCCCTGTAAGCAGCTGAAGAGAAGGCGACGAAATAAAATATGGTGCCATTTTATTCTGCTAAAACTGCAGTTGTTGCTTTGTTCAAATTCATTAAGGGAAACAAATGTATGAAATAACTTGAAGTCAATTGGTGGATGGTGACTAGAAGTGGAATCCAGGATAACGCGAATTTCGTCCTATTTGGGACTCGCCAACCGGATGTACCACCATTCTCCCCGGTGAGTAATCGTGATCCCACCAAGGCTCGAACACAGTGTTCATAGTCTCAAACGCTAGCCAAAGCGTTATCCACTAGACCAATTGGGCCACGACAGCCACCTCTTGTGCCACGATCATATTAATAGTGGATAATGCTTTGGCTTTTGAAACTATGGACACTGTATTCGAGCCTCGGTGAGAACATCATCATTCGCTGGGGAGTACTGGCACATCTAGTTGATGAGTCCCAAATAGGACGAAATGCACATCCTGGATCCCACTGATAGTCACAACCCACCAATTGACTTCAAGTTACAACAATACACCTCAAAATTCCATATTAGATAATTTTTTATTTGATATTTGCATAGACAGAGTGATGTAGTGTATTGAATAACTAACTGGATGACTCTTCTTTAAAAAAACACAATTTATTGCTCATAATCATATAAATGCAATCACACAACTTGATAAGTTGCTTTATAAGTAGTTTCACTTTATCCTGGCTTTTATTGAAATTTTCCACATATTGGGGAGAGTTGTTGAGTCATTAGGTGTTGACTAAAAAATTTAGTCGCTAACGTCTCTCTCGCTCTCTTTTTCTCTATCTAACTATACTACTTTCACCCTGTCCTGTCCTATTGTGTGATTAAATGCAAATGAATGCACTGCAATAGCTGAGCTGTGTTCTTTTCTATATTATTTCACTTAGAAGCATTAATCAACCTGGCTCTAGCTACATTTTTATGTGCCAGTAATCTAAATGAGTGAGAAGACAGGAATACTCTAGACTGACCCATAAAATTTATTTATTTTTATCTATTTAAACGCAGAAAAACTTGATGCAATATGGCACCAAGAAAGATGCGCCACACAATATTGTGTGAGGGCTGAGATACTGCCCGGGCGCCGACACCGAAGCAGGTGGTTTTCCTAAGGGACCACCACCCCCGAGCCTTTGACTTGGAGTCTAATCCGCAAGGCAGCGGAGCAGCGTCAGGAGCTGCATTCCCATGGTTGCCGGTGACCCATATGGGTTCATACGTCATTTGATCCAATTGAATTCTGGAGCCCATGTACCCTATGGTAACTGCTTTTAGTCTAACCGCTATCCAAACAACCTTCCTGACATGGTAGGACCTGCAGGGACATGAGTCCTAGCCAGTTTAGCTTGTTGGGTCACTGCGGCATTCAAGTCCGACCACCACGGCAAGGTAGCAGTTATCGGTCGGGTGACCCATAAAAAGACTCTAGAAGATCTATATTTCGTGCGTTGATGATTTATGTTTAATGTCACACAAAAGTCGAAGACTTACAGACGAAAACCAACAAACTACCTGAAGAGGCTGGCACGCAGCGAAGACAGGACTCCAGGTGAACATAGAGAAGACGAAGGCGATGAAGATTCCTGGCCAACACCACCAACAGCAATAACAACAGAAGACAACAATCAGCAGAAATGGAAGGAACCAACCAACAGCAACAACAACAACCAGTACCAATCACCATCAAAGGGAGAGATTTAACAGAGGTTACTTCCTTCACTTATTCAGAGAGCCAGCATCGTTTCAGCCACAGGCAGTCGGACAGCACGAATGAAGATGTCAAAGCCAGCCAGCCAGGGTTAGCAGAAGGTTAGCAGAAGGAATGACTAACGACATTCAGACGAAAGAAGCAGCCAGCACCGAGACAAGCAAACTAGGGGATGAAATGTCACACGAAAACAACCAATCACGTTCAGGGTTACTGGAAGAGATGACTAATAAACTCATAGAGAATTCCAAAGCTCACTTCACATCGAAGTATGCGCTGAAGATGTTGCTCAGTAGAGCAATGAAAGCTTCGCAACCAAACCATCTAGCTCAGAGAACACAACCACACCAGCCAGAATCCGAAAGGCATGATGCACCTTCATCAACCAACCTGAAACCAGTTCGCAAATATTATGCACTCACTCAGCCAGCCAGCATAAACAACAACATTCGGATTCTGTTCAGTACAAATATCAAGTCAGTCAGTCAGTCAGTTCTTCTATACAGGTCAGAAACTTTCACTGCGCACAAGTCACGGAAACCATTTTCAACAGGCCACAGCAGACTTTTATCAACATCTGCCCCCTTCGCTAGCTGGCTCCATACTGAAGATCAAATGGCCGGTTGGTTGGCCAGAAAGAATTAGCAACAAGAAACTCTTCCTGGCTAGCAACAAACCAACCAAGTGCCGATTGTTCAACAAATATGTAGAAGGAAGTGGAGATGGATTTGGCATAAGTTTAGGGTGCCGTCCAATGACATCGCGCGCAGTGCTGGCCATCGCTCAATTGACATCCCGATGGGAAATGACGAGTGGGTCGTCAGTGCGAGGGTGACATGGAGGAGAAGGTGTGGTGAGGAGGAGGAGGAGGTGAGGGATTACGGGCGATCGTGGACTCCACTGAAGATGACCTCAGAGAATAGAAGAAAGTGGAGATGTGTTGTTAAGGCCCTATGTTCCATTAGGAACCCAAGGGAATAATAATTATAAAATCAAAGCTTGGAATTCCTTTTCATCTGCATTATTTTCATTAGCACTTTTGTTTTTCTTATGGGCTTTCATGCATTTTTAAATAAAATCTGGTAGGTAGTAGTTATTCATACCTATATATTATAGAGAGCCAACAGGCTAACTAGTGAGTTAGATCTAAATGATAAAATCAAACAAATAAGGGAAACATTACAAGTAAATAGTGACCTACCTATTTAAAGAATCTATTGGCTACTTATCGATCGGGATGAGTAGTCTTATACTACTCACACTAAACGATAGCGCCTGCCAGCTAGCTAGATCAAAACGCTCTGAACACCGAGTGTCATTCCGCTCGTTTTCGGGCCGAACTCATCAGGTGCGTGCCCAGTTTGACTCAGTTCACAGAGAGTGATGAGTCGGTTCAAACCACCCAGTTTCTTTCTGGGTAACCAGCCAGCTAACTGAGTGAACTAGTAATAAAGTGAATCAAATTCATAATTTGCAAATTAATGTATAATTAACACAGCTAGAGTTGAAATTTAACCATGGTTTCCCTTGGAGACCAAATCACTTAGATCACTGTATGTGATCTGTTTGATCCCATAAATAGTAGTTAAGAAAGCCAGCCTAACTGCATGAAACTACATATTAATGCTTGATTGAGATAAGTAGTTGTTTACCACTAACCTAATTTAATCTGAGAAAGTGGGGTAAACATAATCACCGAAAACAGATCTTTCATGTACCCAGCTCTATGAATCACACTTGTTGTGTATGGGTTGACGATAAAAAGGCACCTGGTTGGAGGAATTCATCATGAGCTGACATCAGTTACAGAACCAGCGACTGGCCCTATTCAGGCAGTTAACCTGAGGTTCTAGTGGGAAGTCGGGACCAGTAGGGTGCAGGAGGTTGAAGTTGAGGCAGTAACCCAGTGAAGAAGACATTGAGAAGTGGTTGTGCTATGTCGTGAATTGGCAGAAGTTAGAATTCATGGGGCGGCCATTGGATCGGTTCCCAGTGTCTGAATGGTCTACGAGCTCACCTTGTAACCAGAAGGTCCTGGGTTCGAACCCTCTGTGGTAGGCACTTCCAATGACTATGTCTCACAACCATAAAGAGGAGAGGAGAGAATTGGCTATGTTGGAGTAGAATATGAACATGAAACATACTGACTAAAAGTTGACTAATACTCAAATCAATTAGCCAATTATTAAAAAAATATTAATCTTGCTTCAATCACTGAAAGTTTTGGCCAAGGAATTACTATGTAAACATAAGAGATGCATAAACAAACTTTGAAAATCGTTACTGCATTAACCAACGGAATATTTAATCGACCAGGACCTTCTGGTTACAAGGCGAGCTTGGTATTACTCTTAACCTACCTTAGTGTAATCCTTATCCGATTAGATAAGCAAACGGTTTGTTAATTATTCTTAAATCCTTTTTGTCAATTTGTGTATTTTAATTGGCCTTTCTCATTTTTCATATAAATTGACTTGACAAGTAAATGTGTGAGGGATTAGATTGTTCGAAATGTTCTGCACAAATACATCACATTATTTTTCAGATAATCTCCGTCTTCTAATAATAAAACTATCTAAATAAAATTTTATTTACTTACAACCCCTGAATAATGGAAGTTAGTAGTTTCGTTATTATTAAAGTTTTAACATACTTTGAGAGTTTATCGGAGGATATGATCAAAAATGTACCGCTTTATAGAAGGTATGTAGATGACATTGTAATCATAAGTGATAGGTGCCTTTTTCTGCCATCTCAGTTTTAAATCGAATGAATGAAGTTCAGAATAGCATGCATATCACGTCTGTAGAAGAGGAAGATAATTTTTTATCTTTCCTTGACATATTGCTCAGTCAACGGCTTGATGGGTTAATAAAACGATCTACTTATAGAAAACCTACCTACCTGAACAGGACAGTATCCTAATTATCACGGCTTTTGCCCTGTTCGGTAAAAAAGAGTCTTAGTGAGTGAGGTGCCTCTTCAGTAGAATCCAACTAATATGCACTGAAGACATATCTGATGAGGAAGAAATAAAGTTGACACAAACTCTAGTTGATAGCAATTATCCAGACAAGTTCATCAGGAGATATAAAGTAGTCAGCGGAACACCAAGACCCACTCTCCAAGCTGCCCCTAAGAAAGACGTGTACATTAAGCTACCCTACGTATGAGTAATCCTAGCAACTTGGTAACTAGACAAAAATTGAACTTTGTTATTAAAAAGTATTTTTATGCAGATAATATCATAATAATCGAGAATGTTAAGTCGACATATCCATCCAATTCCTTTGCACATGGGAAAAATGACGTCACATCCCACTGTATTTACCAATTTGAATGTATGTGTGGACACACCTAGCTCCTCTATTGAGAAACATATTATAGATGGGACAGGACATAAAATTAATGTTTACACGTCTTTTAAACCTATCCATAAAACATGTTTGGGGCGTATCCTAAAGTTTGTGGAGGCCCTAGCTGGCAATTAGGAAGTTTAAACCACCTTTATGCATTCAAAAACAATTCGTCATCACACTAAACCTTCCTTGGTAAACTTTGTTTTGATATCAGCCAGGGTAGATGTACTATTAACTCCCTTCTTTGGTTTAGTGATCTTCATTGTTATTTTGACCTTCAATGTGTCCTTTTAACTTGACCTAACTTGTCTATTTTCTCACCTTTTAACTCTTTATTAATTTCATATATATTCATTCCTATGACAAGTCCGTGTGTGATCAGATTGTTCGAAATGTGTTGTGCGCAAATACATTACACACACGATTCAGACAAATTACGTCTTCTTATTGCTTTATCTAAATTCATAAAGGGAACTAACTGTTTTAAAATTTCAGAGAATTTTATCAGTAATTTCAGGCTTTCAATAAAGAAATATATTTGGTAGATGATGACTAGCAATTGAATCCAGGATATGTATTTCATCCGGTCTGAGACTCATCTTCTGGATTTCACTAGTAGTCACAAACCACCAAATTGATTCAAGTTAAAATCCCTAAAGATCGTCGAAGCGTCCATACCAGAAGCCGACAGGTAAAGAAAGGCCAAACACTTCGATCCAATCAATAAACGGGAAAGTCTAAATTGTATTAAAAATAAATAAATAAATACCAGCAGGGAGTACTGGACAGCTGTTTCATCCTAGTTTGGGACTCACTATTAGTACGCACCCACTGGGGTTCGAACCTAGGGACTCCCCATTACAAGGAAAGGTACTAGACCATTCAGACACTGGAGCCCAATCCTATGGTCAGTCCATGAATTCCATCTTCTACCACTTCGTGATTTCAGTGTGACCACTAGACAGTCCCATAGGCAAGTATTTGTTCTCACTCCCGACCCGGTGGCACCTACTGGTCATAAATTGGTAGAAATTAGAATCCATGAGCCAATAAGTCGGGTCCAGATGGCTGAAAAGTCTACGAGTTTGACTGGTTATTGAAAAGTCCTAGTTTCGAATTCTAGTAGGTTTTTACGGATGATGACTCCCAAGCTAGGACGAAACAGCTGTCCAATATTCCATGCTGGTTTTCTGGCGGTTCTCTAACTGATATCAATCCATGGGCAAACATGAAACAAATCAAAGCCCTACAAACTAACTCTTCAAAAGGAAATAGATTTGTTTAGGTTATTACCGCTTAATCCTATAATAATAATAAGAATTAAATAATACCTGATGAGGAGTATATCAATTTGTTGTAAAACAAAACATGAATCCACAGGAAGCTTCTTTTAATTAGTATCACAGGTTTATCCTATATATATATATATACATATATATATATATATATATATAATTGTAGAGCCAGAAGAGGAAATTATCGAAAAGGATATTCTTCGCAATAAAAATTGTTTGTTTTTTCTAAATGTCTGAATGAATATTTTCACCATATTGGAATAAATTTGAAAAAGATCACTTCCTTCACTTATCATCTAGACAGACTTTTATCAATAGCTGCATTTGTTCCACACTGAAGACCAAAAGGTCAAGCAACAAGAAACTCCAGGAACGGAACCAATCGAAAAGCTTTCGCCTAACAAATACGCAGAAAGAAATGAAGATGGATTTGACATACATAATGAAGCAATCGTTGAGTGACACTGTACGCCAGGCCCTTGAGTGAAACCCAAATAGGAAACGATGAATTGGACGTCAGAGGGTGACGTGGAGATTATGTAGCGAGGCGATCGTGGAGCCAGGTGACAAAGATCGCAGAGAACAGAGTGAAATGGAGAGGTACTGCTGAAGCCCTCTGTTTCACACGGAACCCACGGGAATTAAAAATATAATAAGTTGCTTAAAAATCCCCATTGAGTCATAGAGAAAAAGAGAGGACGTTCAGCGAAGAGACCTTTTCCAGCGGCGAATTCATTCACATAACTGTACAATCGCATTTATATATGTTTTGTGTGTGTGTAAATGAGGTTTGTCAAGTTTAGATAATTAATCAGGTAATACAAGAATGACCTAATATAGGAACAAGGTTGATCAGACAGCAACTAAAGTAGGATTGAGTTAGTAATTTAGATGACGTAATATAATTGACTAAAATGTTTCAACTTAGGTCAGGGTAGCAACAGAGGTAATTACAGGTAGAGACCAAGTAGAGACGGGGTAGACAATAATGCCATTTAAATTAGGACTGAAGTTGAGCAAATGAATTGGATGAAGTAACATAAATGACTAGAAAGTGAGCGTTGGTCAAGTCAGTAACAGTGATAATGAAGTGTAGAAATTAAATCGGGTGGGGGTAGAGAACAGGGAAGTTGAAAATGTAAAGTATTACATAATATAATAAGTTGTTCGGTGCTGGCTAGCAGTAAAGTGAGGGCCACCTCTTGTGCTCCAGTGATCCAATGGATAAAGGTGTGGTGTCTGAGGCGATGAGTGTTGGGATCGAGTCTCAGTGGAAACACTACCACTCTCTGGGGAGTACGTACACCCCGGTTGATGAGTCCCGAATAGGACGAAACGCACATCAGAGGTTTTACTGCTAGCTATCAACCGAACAATTAAATCAATTGCTCACTTTAGCTACACTATAGTTTACATTAAAAACGGAATAGTAGTAGTAGTAGTAGTAGTCTGTAGGTATTTTTTTTCAATGTTATTTAATCTGCGGTTAAAAGTTACAGTACAACATACATGTATGTGTTACAAGTATTCGCTGACCTTTCGACCTATGCGAGAGAGAGAGTGTGTGTGAGAGAGAGATTCAAAGTGCTACACACACACAAGCACAAACATACACGAAGTTTACACTTGCCAAAATAAATATGAAATGACATAATTTTTCCGAAATATTACGATGCATACCAACATACAAAAAGAATTTGATTGGACACTAGTTTGTGACTAGTATCATATGCTTGGTTCTTTGTTTGGTGCCGACTGAATTCTGCTTCCTGCCGATAATCGACCCCAAACCATCTAATAACAACAATTCAGAGTGCATCAGGGCGGTGAGCCACCTGGAATAGTGGTGGCCACATTGCAAACTTGACTGAGTGACTGATATAATTCAGTCTGCACCAAACAAAGGACTAGATGCAAGAAACTAGGTACTTTGATTGGACACTAGTAAATAGTGTGAAGTATCTAGACCTTTCTTCGGTGCAGATTGAATTCTGTCGGTCAAGTTTCGCAATGTGGCCACCATTCTAGGTAGCTCACCATCACGGTGCACATTGATTTGATGATATTAGATAGTTGGAGGCAATCGGCCACAGGAAGCCTTGCCTGACATAGGTTTCGTGCTGGCTGGCACTCATCAGCAAGGCGTATCTGCAACCTTGAAGGGACTCGTGTCCCTTCTGAGATTCGAACCCGTGTCACCCAGTGCTGCAGTCAGAGACGTTACCACTGAGCTATTCGGGGTCGCGATTGACCTCCTGTAGTACTGTAGTAGGTATTTTGATTGGACACTAGTAATTGGTGCGACGTGTCTGGTACTTTCTTTGGTGCAGACTAAATTCTCTCAGTCAAGGTCCATCAAGATTGCAGATACGCCTCGCTGATGAGTGCCAACTGGCACGAAACCTAGGCCCAAGGCTTCCTGCTGATTGCCTCCAACTATCTAATATACTAAATACTTAATAACTAGTGTCTAATGAGAGTCTGTCTGTTTTCGACATAGAACTTTGCATCGATGTGCAGCAGTTCGAGTCGCCACACTCCCCTCCAACTAGCACACAAGGCAAGAGAAGAAAGTAGAAGAAATGCATAGTAGAGACAGTAGACAGAGATATGAGACAAAACGAATAGTAATGACGAAGAAAAATATAGTTTCATTGGATATTATAAGTCACAAGGAGTGGATACATCTGCGCCAGCCACTAACAAAGATTTTGAGCTATATCACCGACTGTTTCCAGCCATTAGTTTTTACCATCCTGAGGACCCCAACCAGGAAGTCTACACCTTCCTACTTGTCTGGCTTAAACTAACTGTTGTGGATTTTATTGACTGGTGAAACCATGTCTTGGTTTGACCGCCGCTTGATCTTTTCCAGCCTCAACCCTATATCAGCTAACATTGCCCGTCAAGGAAGGAGATGGCTAGGGGATGCATGTGTAACACATGTCCTAACCATCTCAGTCGATGTAGCTTCACAGCCCCCCCCCCCTCCTTACCTAATGATAGTATCCAATACAGACCTACAGGAGATCAACCGCGAGTCTAAATAGCTCAGTGGTAACGTCTCTGACTGTAGCACTGGGTGGTGACACGGGTTCAGATCTCAGAAGGGTTATAAGCTCCTCCGAGATTTCCGATACTCCCTGCTGATGAGTGCTAACAAGTATGAATTTAGGTACAAGGCTTCCTGTCGATTGCCTCTAACAAACTAAAAACACTGAACAACTTGACTGAAAGTACTTTATAACATTCAGAAATATTATGTGTCGTACATATTTATTCATTGATTAAACATAACGACTAAGAAATTCAATCCAATCTAGGTGTCAAATCCCTCGATAAGGCGCCGTGAATTCACTGCTGCTGCTGCTGCTGGATTCAACATAGAACTTGACACCGAAGTGCACCAGTTCGAGTTGCCACGTTCCAAATAGCACACAAAGGTAGACAAGAAAATGAGTGATGAAGAGAATCAATAGAGTTTTGACAAGTATAAGAGTGAAACAGAAGGAGTAATGGTAGAGAAGAATATGAAGGTTAAAGAGACTGAATACATCTGCGCCATTGACGACGATTTTGAGCCATGTCACCTATTGTCTGTCTCCAGCCATTGATTCTTAGAGTCCCGAGGGCGGGCCCCAACCCGGAAGTCTGCATCTCCCTCCCTACCTGACTCAGTTTAACTGTCAGGGATTTCATGGATTGATGAGGCCATGTTTTTGTTTGGCCACCACTTACTCTTTTCCAACCTCCACCTATATCAGCTAGTAATGCCCGTCGGGGGAGGCGATGGTTAGGCATGAGCAGCACGTGACCTAGCCATCTCAATCTATGTAACTTTATAGCCTCTTCGAGTGATTTTCCATCTCTGCCCAACACTCTACGCCTAATGTCAACATTACTTACCTTATTATACCACCTAACGCGAGAAAGAGATCGTAAACATCTGTGGTCAAAAACAGACAATCTCTTCATGTCTTCCGCTCTCAATGGCCACGTCTCACCGCCATAGAGAAGGACGGAGCAAACTGCTGAGCAGTACACACGTCTCTTGGTTGATAGTCGGATGTCACGCCTACGCCAGAGACGGTGTAAGTTAACGAAAGCAGCCCGAGCTTTCTGGATCCGTGCTGTGACCGTGAATTCACCTCACACAATAAGGTTGTAACAACAGAAGACAAGGGCCAGGCAACAGATCGTTTATTAAGGAAAATCAACACATATTTATAGATTTTAGTGTACATTATTGTAGATTATTGTTAGTAGAAATACAGTCTTTAGATTGGTTGTTTCTCACAGAAAGTTAACCATGCATCTCTTTGTGGCTGTGTCAGATCATCCATATGCTAACTGTATCCACCTACGCAAAGCCTTTGTTTTCATTTTCTCACCACCAATATTGGGGACATAAACATTGACGTCAATTACTGTCTACCAACTTTGGCTAGCAGCCAGCTCTCACCACAAGGTTAACTAGGTATCTATCGCGTGATTATATCTAACAAGCACAACAATGGAGGTGTGTGTTTCACTGGAGCGGTCTCTCAACTTACAACCAATAGGTCATGAGATTTCACACTTTACCTACTGGAGTTTAACTGGCTAAGTTATCCCACTAGACTTCACACATAGTAGATATAGTTCACTACTAAGTGTATGGAAATGTAAACATGTATTGAATAATATTCCAGGATATGAGCAACATCCACCGCGACATGATTAATGGTACTATCCAGTTGCCGAGGCTGAAGTAGGCAGTGTGATTCATTAGCTTAAAGCTGGTTAACCCATAAACGATCTGGTACGGCTAAGGGTGTGTAGACACCGATTTTCCTCTCGAAATGTTCTAATGTGACCAAGAGTCCATAACCTCTACCAAGTAATTCCTATTCACTGCCTTCACGTGACTGACTGACTGGTTTCAACGTAGAACTTTGCACCGATGTGCAGCAGTTCAAGTCGCCACACCTCGCTCAGCACACAAAGCCAGAGAAGAAAGTGAAGAGAAACGCAAAATAGAGACAATAAACAGAGATATGAGGCAAAAGGAATAGTAACATCGAAGAACATTATAGTTTTATTGGAAATTATAAGTCACAAGGAATGGATGCATCTGTGCCAGCCACTAAGAACTACCATTTTGAGCCATATCACCAATTGTCTCCAGTCTTTATTGGTTTCTACAGTCCCCAGGACCCCAACCAGTCAGAAAGTCTACACCTTCCTACGTGGCTGGCTGTTGTGGATTTCATTGACTGATGAAGCCATGTTTTTGTTTGACCATCACTGACCCTATGTCAGTCAGCTAACATTTCCCATCGAGGCAGGCGACTGCCTTCACGTGGCGGGAGTGTTCCTCACAAAAGTGAAAGGGCCAATGCGAACGTCTAGCACTTACAACCACCAGACTGGTGATCATGTTGGTTCACCTAAGGGAGCTTGGAAACCCTGATTCCAAAGCCATAGTATACATCGTCTCTAGAATCCGAAACGATTGAATGGCTTACGAACCTGTTTTGGTCACCGTCAGCCATGGAGACGTAGCACCTGACGCTGTTCCACTGCCTTGTGGATCAAACTTCAAGTTAAAGGCTCGGTTGGAGGTGGCCCCTTAAGACAACCACCACCTGTTTTGATCTGGGTGTCCGGGCAGTATCCCAGCCCCCGCACAAACTATGAAATCTTGTGAAGCGTATCAATTGGTGTCAAATAAAAAATTAATAAACGCTAACGAGTCATATCTCCACAAATGTTTATACTAAGGGTGCTGAGTGCGATATGCGTAACAGGTAGTTGTTAGCCCAATAGGCATTCTTTTGGAATACACTGGCACAATAACCAGACAAGTATTTCCTTCTGAAAATAAGGTTGTGATTCTATCAACAACAACAATAAAATATCGTCACATTGGACTAATTCGATCGATCGGAAACACGATCAATATAATAATATATGCTAAATGACTTTTATTCCAGTTTAGTGAATGACACCTCTAATCAATACACACCAAGACGCATCAATACTCAGTGATTCCTAGTACGTAAAAACCATTCATTTAGCAAGGTGTACACACAAACTTGTCAGGATCGAGTCCAGAAACATTAGGTTACGAAGTGAGTACGTCGACAGTCACTCCTCAGGTTAAAAATCGAATGGCTAGTGAATTTTAACTTCTGACATCTGATAATGTTGTAATGCCAACAGTATCAGGCTGAATATATGAGCATATATTCTCACACAACTTGGTGAATACCACTGCAACAAAAAAGTTCTTCCCCGGAGGCCTGCTTAAAACTTGAGCTACTGAAAACCTCCATCAATATATTGCATATAGTTTCTCTGATTCCCTTTGTTTAAATCTAGTAAAATATGACCTCTAATAGTGTTGTTTACTCTGGCGAATATTTAAAACATTTAAAACCTGCGATTTTGCAAGTTTCCACTAAACATGAGAAAAAGTATTATCCGAGATGGATGGCAGCTTATCCCAGTAAATGAGATGACCATTCCTAAACTGGTGCGTCATTGGTTCACAAAATGTACTCCTGAACTTTTGGCATTCAACAAAATGTCGTATATTTGTCGAAGGAGAAAAAGTTGAGATGTCATAAGGGGGATTGGTTTGCGCTTCATGTCAGATAGAAACTTGTCACACGATCTACTATCAATTAACCTGGGGATTTGATTGATTACAGGATTTCATCATGAACTGAAATAGGTTTAGAGGGCCATTGTGAAAACCTGCCAGGGAGAGCTGGACAGCTGTTTCGTCCTACTTTGGGGCTCTTCGCAGTAAGTACCTACCACAGGGGGTTCGAACCCAGGACCTTCCGGTTGTAAGGCGAGCTGGTAGACCTTTAAGCCAGTGGGACCCGATCAAATGGCCAGTTCATGAATTCCAACTTTGCCCCTATTCAAGTAGGTAGTTACCTGGGTTCTAATGGGAAGTCGTGACCAGTGCGGCACAGCAGATCGGGTGTGAGGACAAATACTCGCCAATTACATTCGCTAGTGGTCACGCCATGTCATAAATTGGCAAACGTTGGAATTCATGACCTGGCCATTGGATTGGGTCCCAGTGGCTGAATGGTCTACGAGCTCGCTGGCCTTGTAACCGGAAGGTCCTGGTTTGCGCAACCCCTTGTGGTGGGTACGAACTGATGAAGAATCCCAAGCTAGGCTGACGAAACAGCTGGCTGTCCAGTAGGCCCTGGCAGGTTTTCGTAATGGTCCTCTAAAAAATGTCAGTTCATGATGAAATCCTGAAATTAATCTTTTATTTGAAGATCCTGGACGTTAAGAAATAAGCATGCAATGAACTCAGCTGAGAATTCTGTACATTATGTAAATACGGTTCAGCACAAAGCTATTATTATTATCTTACTTACTTATTATTATGACAATGGAAGGCCAATCACCAAAGAGGCGGAGCAAAGGAAACACTGGGATGAACACTTCAAAAGACTTCTAAATCGACTGCCACCTACAACGCGCCCAATAATACCAACAGTGGAAGCAGAACTACCAGTGGACATCAACCCTCCAACGAAAACAGAAATCCTGAAGGCAATCAAGATGCTAAAAACTGGAAAAGCAGCAGGACCAGACGGAATCCCAGCAGAAGCATTGAAAATGAACCCAGAGACATCAGCGGACTTGATGACACCACTACTGGAGAAAGTGCGGAGAGAGGGCAAGGCACCTGAGGATTGGAAGAAAGACTACCTATTGAAACTGCCAAAGAGAGGGGATTTAGGTCAATGCAAGAACTGGAGCGGCATTATGCTTCTGCCCATCCCAAGCAAAATACTAAGCCGCATCATCCTGGAGAGAATCAAACACCCCCTGGATGAAAAACTTCCTGAACCTAATTCCCGACGTCCCGACGTTTTGGAAACAGAATAAAGTATTCTGAGAGAAATCTTCATCCAAAATGGATACCCAATAAGATTCATTGAAAAAAATATCAAACCGAGAATTCGGAGAAACGAAACTTTAATTGCGCCTAAAAAGAAACTCTACATGAACTTAAATTTTAAAGGAGATTTAACAAACGATATTCTCAAGAGAAAGATCACATCATCTCTGAGAAGAACATTCTTTGCAGCAACGATAAGAATAGTGTTCTCCAGTCGCCCACTGATCTGCAGAAGCCTCAAGGACAAGATCCCGCATCTGACCACTTCTATGTGCATATATCAGTTCACCTGGCGCTGTGTAGCTAGCTAGCTACATCGGTCGTTCGATGCGCTCCCTATCTAAGAGGATTATTCAAGAACACTCACTATCCAGCATGGTTGTGAAAAGGCAATACTGGTGCTATGAGGAGTGCGATAATTGAACACACCGGGTTAACACTGATCATTCCATGTCAACAAACGCCTCCTGCTTCAAAGTAATCTACAGAATCAAGAATAACCTACCAAAGGCAATACGGTTTGTATCGTCTTGTTTGTAACGCTGAAGCTCTGGCCATTCACATAGAAAAACCGGAGCTGTGCATACAACCAATTCTACTGTCATGGTAACAACTTTGTTGATTTTGATGACTTAATTTTGTTTGTTTGCCTGTTCTTTAATATTAATAATAATAATACCACCGAAGAGTGCCAAACTAAGGCGAAACTAAATGTTCATTGTTGCATAGTTGCTGTTGCTGCTGGATTCAACATAGAACTTGGCACCGAAGTGCAGCAGTTCCAGTTGCCACGTTCCAAATAGCACACATAGGTAGACAAGAAAATGAGAAAAGAGAATCAATAGAATTTAGATAAGTATAAGAGTGAAACAGAATGAGTAATGGTAGAAAGGAATATGAAAGATTACAGAGACTGAATACATCTGCGTAAGCCATTGACAACGATTTTGAGTCATGTCACCTATTGTCTCCAGCCATTGATTCTTAGAGTCCCGAGGGCCCCAATCCGGAAGTCTGCATCTCCCTACCTGACTCAGTTTAACTGTCAGGGATTTCATGGATTGATGAGGCCATGTTTTGTTTGGCCACCATTTACTCTTTTCCAACCTCCACCTATATCAGCTAGTAATGCCCGTCCGTCAGGGAAGGCGATGGCTAGGCATGCGCAGCACGTGGCCTAACCATCTCAATCTATGTAACTTCACAGTCGCTTCGATTGATTTTCCCTCTTTGCCCAACACTTTACGCCTAACGTCAACGTTACTTACCTTATTATACCACCTAACGCGAGAAAGAGATCGTAAACATCTGTGGTCAAAAACAGACAATCTCTTCATGTCTTCCGCTCTCAATGGCCACGTCTCAACGCCATAGAGAAGGACGGAGCGAACTGCTGAGCAGTATACACGTCCCTTGGTTGACAGCCGGATGTCACGCCTACGCCATAGTTATCAACGACTCTCTCTCTCTCTCTGTGTCTCAAATCATGTTGTTTTGAAACAAAAAGCCAAATGTAAATTCAACTAAACCTGTACACAAAAATCCAAAAAAATAAAAACAAAAACAAAATAGTAAATTTTACAAAATTAAACATACCTGTCTACTATAGTCTAATAACTGATAATTTCTACACAATAAAACACAGACACTATGCAATAAACGTCCATAGATTTGATCATAGCCTGGTCGTAATTGTGATGATAATTTGAATAATAATTGACATAATGGTTGTAGAATTGGTCTATGCAGCAGGACATTTTGTCTTGATTGTGTTATTAGCTGTTCAAAGGCAATAATAAGATTTCTGCGCAAAACATCACGTGTACTCAAAGATTTATCGTCTTTCAGCGTTGGACTAGCTTCAATCCATATAAGAAGTGATTGGAATATATTATTGTGTAGTACTGCTTCAAGATATGAACCTTGTTGTACAGTATTTTGTTCTGATTCTGTTAAGGATAGATAGATAATAACAGAAAAAAGAGGTAAGCAGACAAGATTAAACAGATTCTGGTATAAAATTAAAGGAATTAATTGGTTACAGGAATTCATCATGAGCTGACATTAGTTAAAGAACCATTGGAAAACCTGGGAGTACTGAACAGCTGTTTCGTCCTATTTTTTGACTCTTCGTCAGTGAGCACCCACCCCACTTGAGTTCGAACCCAGGACCTTCTGGTTACAAGGCGAGCTCGTAGGCCATTAAGCCACTGGGACCCAAGCTTGCCTTGTAACCAGAAGGTCCTGGGTTTGAATCCCGGTGGGTGCGTACTGATGAAGAGTCCCAAACTGGGACGAAACAGCTGTCCAGTACTCCTAGGTTTTTCAATGGTTCTCTAACTAATGTCAGCTCATGATGAAATCCTGTAACCAATCAACCAAATCCCTGCAAACCAATACTTGAATAAAAGAATTAAATTATACGACTTTCAACTAGTGAAACCCACGGATTCCAAACTGGTACCGCCTATCCATAGTGAAGATAAACAGATAGAATTACAGTCATCATACAGTAATGGTGCGTTGCTAGAAGTCTGGTTCCTAAGATAAGTATGTTCCAAAGATCAATACGTAAACTTGTCCTACCATTATTTTAGGTGAAATAAAGGACGTATGTATGTACTCCGCAACAGGGCAAAGTTCAACAATAGCGTCCCAAGGGATAATAATAATAACAATAATTTGCTTTATTCCAAAACAGTACTTGTGATACAGAATGGAATTCTCAGCATTTTTACTACAGTATTGCATCCAGTTAGTACATTAACAATAAATAAAATTCTACATAGATTAAGGGTAATCTCGGTTAGTTTTGACAACAACATATTAGCATGTCGGTAGCAAAGCCAAAATTGAACAGAGTGTTTGAAGGTGTTAGAAAAGTAGATGCTAGCATATTTACTGGCGTAAGCGGTAACAAAAAGGTCGAGATATACAGAGTGTGAAAGAACGAAGAAGAATGTTTTAAGTAGAGTTTGTAAGGAAGAGAGAAACAAAGCAGTACATAACAACAAAAAAAAGAGAGAAAAGGAAAAGAAAGAAAGAAAACGTTGTACCTATAAATGATATGAGTTGGAAAGACGAGATCCAGTTGTTCTACTGACTATTTAATAAGTTATAGGTATCACGCCTAATGCTTTCTTTATCGCACAGAACACGAGCTAAGTAGAGTATGGTTGAGTTTTTGTACTTGCTAGTGCGAGCATATAGTTTTCTATATAGGCTTCTGGTTCTGCCTGATGAGATACAAGGGGAGAGATACAAGGGATGCGAACACGCGAGTGACATTTAGCCGAACAATTATAAAAATAAGTGATTTTTGCACAAAAAATGACGATTATATTTACAAGAAAATGTATGAAAACACATTAAACAGGGTATCTTTTTCCGATATGACTTAAAGAAACGTCCCAGTTAATAATGAGAAGTATCAGTTGCTAAGTTAGACCAGTTTCTGTACATAAGTATTCACCGAGGTGACTAAAGATGAGCTGTTTTTTGTGAAATGTTTATCTCTCTTATCTTGTTGTACAGTCTTCCCCAAAAGCCCTCGGTTGAATTAACTATGGTTTCCAGTAAGAGGACCGACGACTACCCACCAGGAAAATGTGGATAAGAAAACAAATTGAAATAAATGACATCAAATCTAAATCTATCCCTAGTTTTGACCCTAACCCTAAATTTAACACTAACCCTAATGCTAATTATGATCCTGATCCTAATCCTAAGCCCAATGCTTACCTTAACCCTTATCTTAACCTTAACAAGCTATTAACACATTGTCCAAACAGTACTTAAAGACGTGATCTGAGTGAAATTTGCTGCTCATTTGGTGAATAGCGTTGATATTTCAGCTATGATAATGACAGATGCCGTTAGCCGACGCCAACGACTAGCATGCGTTTAAGGTCACTGAAGCGTTTGCACTCCTGGGACGCTATTGATTAACTTCGTTCTGTCCTCCTTCATGCCTGTAAAACATGATCATTGAAACTGGAAAATATGAAAAGGCCGGTTAGCTGTCTTTGACCATAGGTGTCTGCTTTCTGTCTCCCGTGATAGGTAGTATAATATGGTGAGTAATATCGAGGTTAGGCGTAAAGTGCTAGGTACGGAGATTAAGTCAATCGATGAAGTTGTGAAGCTATATTGATTGAGATAGCTAGGACACGTGTTATGCATGACTATCCACCGCCTTCCTCCTTTAACAATGTAAGCTGGCATAGAGTTGGGTTGAAAATGAGTTAGATTTGGACTAGACGAAAGCTGGAATCAATTGATGGATTCATTTGATTGTTGAATTGAGCCACCTAGAGAGTTGTAGACTGCCTGACTGGTTGGAGTCATCAGAATGCTGAGAACCAATGGCCTGAGACTTTTGATGATCTGGCTCAAAATTGTTCTCAACAGCGTAGATCCTATCACTCTTTGTAATTTCCCAGATCTATCTTAAATCTTCGTGTTTCCCCAAGTAATTATTCTTTCTCCTGCAAATTTCTGCTTATTGTAGTAATTTTGAATCTCTTTGTTTCCCCTTCTTCGTTTACCTCCGTGTGCTCCATGGAGTGAGACAAATTGAACCGGTCCACCTCTGTGAAAAAGTCCTGTGTTGAAACTCAGTGAGTCAGATTGCCTACTAATCTAAGCTCTTTGAGACAGAACAAGATTCAAAACCACGACTTACTGGTTAAAATTCAAATAACTAAACGGAAGAACTACAGTTTCACCAACGTTTATTTGTTAGAAGTATAACGTGCACTGGTAGTTCAGTGGTGGGATGCTGGCCAACTGCGTACCTGGTCCTAGTTTCCACTATCAGCCGGCACACTCCTAGACCTTCCCTAGCTTGACAGTCGTTAGTAACACCAACCAGTAAAAAACAACCCCAAAGCTACTGAGACTTCAAGTTTGGAGCCCTACATCCCACTGGGATTGCAAAGGGGTGAAAAAATAACTAAATAAATCAAAATAAACAATATGATATATGCCTTAAAACACAAAACTATTAAAAACCATCAGTTAGGCTATTCTACCAACAACAACAACAATAAAAAACGACTTACTACAAGAAAAGTGTTCATCAACTACTAGAAGTATAATTTTTCCAACATGATTGAAAACTGATTCAATTTTAGCAATAGACAGGACAGTATTATTACTGTCATTAATTATTGATTTACAACTATCCCAGTGATCATAGAATTCTTGAATACTTCCACTTGGTAGTATTAAATCAGACTCAGATCTACGCATTCTGTTGCAATAGAAGATTCATCTTTGAGAAGTGGACACCAGCGGAGAGCATTAAAAGCTGATAAGATATAGAAGAAAAACAGATTCGACAGTCAGATGTTATACACAAAAACTAAGCGGTTATGTCATAAGTTACACGCTGGCTGCAGAGCAAGAAGAAAACTAAATCTCCAAGAGCAGAGATCAGTGAAACCCATAAGCAAATAAATAGTGAAACAAGGTGCTGCAAATGCATATTTTTACCTCGCCTATTGACCGTGTACAATTTAGCACCATTAGTCTTCATAACTGAAAGATAAGTCTTATATATTAGAGTAGTGACCATTACACGTCAAATGGGAAAAACTAAATATTGACAGAAATGAATGCAATAAAACTCAATAAAACGTTTTAAAATAGCAAAGCTCTATTTAGAAATGCAGTACCTTATTGACATTTCTGACTATGCAGTAAACTATATTCTTGGTGTAAGCAAATAAGCAATACTGTATGCTTTATGGGACAAAATTATTCTATTATGAAATTCATCCAAATCTCTACTGACTCACACAAAACTGCTGCCTAGCGTTATGTGATGTACAGGTTGAACAAATTTGAGGAAGCTCACGAACCATTTCACGTCACTGAATGCGTCGAAATTTTTTATAATAAAAACGACACACAAGTAACTTCAAAGCCTTAAAACCTCGTGAGGTATCGTAAATAGGCTAAGCTTCTAAGAAAGCCGTGAACTATAAGCTATCTTGAGTAATTAAACAATGTACAAATTTTAAGTGAATTTTAGATTTTCCCGTCGATTGATTGGAACGAAGTACTCGGTCTCAGACTGACATGTCGACTTCTTGTGCAGATGCTTCGACGATGTCTGGACATGTAATTAGAAGTTAATTAGAGGATGCTGTCTAGCAGTGGAATCAAGGATGAGCATTTCGTCCTATTTGGGACTCGTCAGCTATCTGTATGTACCTGCATTCCCCAGTGAGTTAGTGATGGTGTTCCCACAGAGGCTGGATAACGCTTTGGCGTTTGAAACTATTGGCACTGGGTTCGACCCTCAGTGGGAACATCACAATGCGGAATGCAGGTACATTCAGATGACGAGTTTCAAATAGGACGAAATGCGCATCCTGGATTCCATTGCTAGTCACCATCCACCAATTAACTTCTAATGTACTAATTTACCTAGCTTTTTAGACTGACGTATTACTCAACTGACGTTAACATAAGTCTGACAAGTTTAGCTTAAAAACCCATTATTTTAGTCAGTAGTTAGCACATTTACAATACAGATACAAGAACTCAACCTCGAATAATAACACTGTAGTACTAAATGAATTTAAGCACAAAAGCAGTAATACTACCTACTTCTAAAACACTGTTTTGAAACAACAGCTCGAGTGCTTAAATAAGAAACTATTCTATGATAGATAAGATTTTATTTTGATAAATCATACAGTGTTGTTATAAAGTAATATTAACTGTTGATCACGTTTCGAGCACAAATTATTGCCACTTATAATCAAATCAAGTCACTCACACAACTTTTTTCCTTCATTTATATACATGATTAAAAGTTGATGATTAGACATTTGAATAAAATAAATATGAGATAATGTACATTAAGAATTATTGATATGAGTATTATTAATCAATTACATTTAGATGGGAAATAAGACGAGTGTTTTATAGTCAAAATGAGTAACTTGTTAAATGTTATAATGTATGTGAATTGAAATAGAATTTTGAGATTATTTATTATCATCTTCTGATTTGACTGACTGGTGGTAATAATAATATCTTCCATATCTCTGGTATTTGTGTTGAGTCACTTCTACTGCATGTGTTGTGTTGGATGTAAACTCGATGATCTCCATCTCTCTAGATTACTTTTTTAGAATTTTAACCCTCTCCCACCCATTTCCCATCTGATTGTGATTGATCAATAACAATCATATTATAACCACCAGTCAAATCAGAGGAGCATAATAAATAAATCTTAAAATTCTATTTCAATTCAAGCACATCACAACATACTAACAACAAACTATCATCTGCCGCGGAAAATTGCACTACAAGATATCAGAGTATATCCCCCCAGAAGTATGAGTCAGTGCAAAGCAAATGCTTAAATACTAAGTACATCAATTTATTTGTTTTCTGATATAAACAGGTACAATAAGGACAAATCTGTGGGCCTAGTGCGGATTAACTTTGATATATGGCTTGTGTAACGAGGAACTGATTAATTACAAAGTTTTTTTCACAAACTGAATATCCTATATAATAATATCTTACTGAATACAACTTTCCTTAATGATATAGAACTAAGGAATCTACAAGCAACTCATTTCAGCTAAATAACCTTTTACATACCCCCCCTAGTATTTAAAGGGTAAGACAAGTGATAACACTGGTTAGAAAATAGTTCCAAGCAATGGAGGTTGTGGACTTTAGCAGAGGCGTCTGAGTTATGGTAATACGAAGACAGGTGGAGGAGGATACACGAACAGGACAAAAGAAGTATGAAGCATGGAAGTTTAGAGACCCTACGCAACAGCAAAGTTTATTCAGAATATTAAGTGTCGTGCATCTCCTGAAAATATCAGCTCCCATGGTACACTTCAGTAATTTAAAGTTTGTCTACACAAATGGATTGATAGGTATCCTGTAAAGTGATTTTCTCTTTCTAAAACGAACTAACATCACAGTAAGGAAATTTGGCACCACGTAATTAAGGAGTAATGTATATCATAATTTTAACACGGGTGAGATAGTAAATATTGACAGCAACAACACGTTTATTGTACAATACGACAAAGTTAAAAAGCAGTACATGACATGGTCTTTAACTCCTAATCCTAGCTTGCGGTGCAAGTAAACTCACGCAGATAACCACAAACATAAGACGACTCTGTCTTAACTACATTTTCAACTCATCTGTGATACTGGAGAATCAAGCAGATTCGCACAAACTTCATTTGTAGTGCTAAAAGTGTCAGGTCGTCTTAGATGTGCGTTAAATTTTGTGACAAATCACTTCCTTGACAGGTTGTAAAAATGCAGCCAATAACAAGATGAAATTAGCAAACGCAAAATATAAATGTTATGAGGGATAACTACACTTCCTTCAATATATATGAAATATAATCATTTTTCGCAAGAAGTAAACTGTACATATAGAATAAAAGGCTCAGTCCAACATTCACACCATTTAAAGAATAAATATAGATAACTAAAATACGTACTTAAACACACATTCTCTCAATAAATGTGGTTAATGCATGTAAAAACAACCACAATTCCTTTCGTAACGGAACGTTCTATTTTTGCGCTATTCACGGACAAGGTCGAATCCAATATTCAATATCAAATTTTGGATTAAGACATTTCAAAATTTTAGTTGAGGAATGTAGGCTTCAACCTTACAGTAACCATCGTATATGCGCTCGTCTAATACCCTCTTGAATGGGCTGATCAAGGGCTCTTCCGCTACAAGTAGATTGTGCGTCAGTGGCACAGTGGTTAGAACGCTTGCCGACCATGCAAATGGTCCGAAGTTCTGTTCCCGGCCGAAGCACACCTAATATCAATGAACGGCCCGCTGAATGTGTACTACCAACACCACGTGTTGAAAATTCCATACTAGTACCAAAACATTGTGTGGGATCAAGGCGTAATAAAATAAAAAATATATAAAAAGAGGTTCTCGAGTTGATAACTCAGTGAAAAACATAACTCCACAGCAAGGCAATTCCCAGTCAGCTTTTTAACGTTCCTGATAATTTCTCTGACGTTTTTCAACTAAATGGAAAGAAAAAATAACTTAGACCAGGTCTACAATCTTTTCTCAATATGTTGGACACGCTAATGATTCTCTCTATCTGTTGTATTATTATGAGAAGAGATTTAATTGCTCATCGCATAATGAACCGGTTATATTAAATGGCTGTCATCTGCAGTTCTTCGCACTGTTTTTACTATGTGATTTGCCTTTAAGAGAAGATCCAGCTTCTAGAAGCAACTTTGTCGATGAGACTTCACTGAGGATGGACAGAGTGATGCACTTATCACGGATGATTCTAGTTAAGATCCTACGGATTTTCCAAATGGTCCTCGAGTCACAAATGCGACTTGGAGTTACTGTTTCCTGGCTCCTAAGTCATGACCTAATTTACAACCTACATCGTTGGTTTTCTAAAACTAAAGGAATTGTATTCTCCCAATATAGTGCACCCTGAAACTTGAGTGCGAAGTGGGACATGGTTGATTGGTTGGCATATATGGGGCACTTATTTCTGACCAGCTGAGGAGAAGCCAGGTCTTTCTGTAGCGTGAGTGTACTGTACTTTTTCAGTTTGTATGCTACGGATTTCAAAAAGACATTTTGTTTGACCCTTGATAAAAGGAAGGTAATTTTTCAACATCACCCCAATTCTTCATTTACAGATTACTAACCCATGTTTTGTAAACTATCCTCCTTTATTAACTCCCTTATTTTTCCCAGAACTGTTTAAAAAGCTCCTTTTGTAACTTTTAAGACTTTCAAGGTTATAAGCAACGTCAGTGAGAGATTTCTGTCCTAAACAATTGTCACTGAAGTTGACAGACACTTCAATTCTTGCCAGCCGTTGCCTTAGATCATTAAGACAGATACCAAGCATTCTCACAATTGTCTACTTCCGATTTTCCAAGAAGAGCTTTAATCAGCTTAACTAGAATCTATGTTAGTACGACTGAATATAAAAAACCACCCACCATTGCTAATGAATTCCACGAGTACCGATGCAACAATGCTAATTAATACGATGCATGCGATTTGTTCTATTTATTTCATCAAACTTCCCTGATTCACGTTCAGTCAACGACTATATTCTGACTTCATCGATACATGATTTCACATGATACACTCTACGGTACTATCAACAATACAGATTTATATGAAGTATATAAATCTACTTCAAAATTAACGTACTCTGTAGAACTTACCAGTGGCATTCGTCGCGAATGTTTCAATGCTGGGGGTGGCCAGTAAATATTCCCATCGTCGAATTCAAGGTATAGCCCTCCTCAGAGGAAGAGGTTCGTGTCGGCGTCTTCGGAAAGTATGGCAGACAACAATGCAAGTTCCTATACCTATAACTCCTATAGAATTTGTTCTGCGTAGACCAAAGGCAAAGCGAAACACCAAATTGAGAGTCCACAATATGTAATACATTTCGGGACCAAAATCGAAGTAAGAGGATAATTGCTTAACTAGCTAGGGGTAGCATACAGACGAACCAAAGTAACAAGACAGGATGCCAAATAGCGTGAATGCTCGCTTCGAGCGTGTTCTTCAAAAAAGAATATCAGCATCCAATTTTGGGTGACGAATTCTGTAGGCTGATAATGTCAGAAAGTTATCAACTGCTACACCCCGAAAGTCTGAAAAGTTGTGTAGAGACGGCCACCAGTGAGCGCGCTATGTGTTGCTAGCTGCTTAAGGAGATTTAGACTTGGTCCATTCCATCCATAGATTTAGTCCTCTTACAGATCCAAATTTTTTCTGATAGAAACTGAAAGGACCTTTACTCCTTTGGGTGTGGCGACTGGAAATTCGCGTGGCAATAGATGCCGTCTAAAGACCTTTATGAAGTATTCCAATATGCTTCTTGTTCCTATGAGAATGACTTCTGCATTGTGATTTGCAGAAGACGCTGAGTTCCATTTTTGATTAGCGAACCATTTGGGTGGATTTTTATCTGGGGTGTTTACCTCCATTGACTTTGTAGTTCAGAGGTTGATGAATACACTCTGAGTAGCTATGGTTTTATGGGAATTTACTCACTTGCACTATTTGAACCACTTCGAGCTCGCTTTTTGTTCGGCTTCAACCGAAAATGATGCTAATGATTGCCATGTGGACATTTGTCCCGCTAGAGCTCCCATTTGCTGCACTACTTACCGACGATAAAACCATGAATCACCTAACTTAGTGTTCAGTATGCTTTCACCACCTCCCCCCACACTAGTGAATGGACGAAGTCCAAGGAAGGCTTGTTCAACATAATATCAGTTATAACAAGACAAGTTCAAAACCTTCTTTTTGAGGTTTCGAAGTCGTGAGGGAATACCAAGCCAATTGCCGAGGAGCAATGCTAGTAGCCACACCTTTTGAGTTTATGAATATGCTGGACTAGGATAAATGATATGAAATATTCCACCAAATTGAGATCAGAAGCGTTATCTGATAACGTAATTAGAAGGTTCCTTTGCCCGACTTATCAGGTTTTGAAATCACCATCTACTAGACACTGACATCTTGATATCCATTCACCTAATTCCTCTGCTGAGAAGTCAGCATTGTAATATATCTAGAGGTTTCCATTGAGATTCAACCTGCAAAGTATGACCTATTTGATACATTTTTACTTGGTTATTTTGTGCTCTTCAAAGCTTTGCGCTTTTATCAAGGTGGGTAACTGTGATACCACCGCAGATTTAACCTTTCTGTCCCATGAATGGTCATGTAGTGTAAGTTACCATCACAACCTCTGATCTCTATTCTTAGCTGAGATCCTGTGGTCATGATAACATTGAAGTATTTCAGACCAACTGCACTGCCCAACACGACTCACCCACCCCCTCGAGCTTTCAGCGTTTGTGTGACGTATTGCGGATTTAATCCAGTGATTCCGTGGTTGATCCGCAGGGAATAGACTATCACAAGGCTTAGAAACTTCAGTGCACAAAAACCTGTATTAGTAAAGCCCTTGCAATCACATCACCGTTCACCTAATTCCGATTTCTAGAAATGCTACAGTACTAATAGGATAAATCTACAGAGCACCTGGCACCTACAGTGATTATAAGACTCAAGACATCAATGCACTGAAGCAAGTATCCACTACCCCATATGAGCATAAAATAATATGTGGGGACTTCAGCCCACCCAACATCAACTGGAACTTATTGACAGGTACAGCTAAATATGACAAGCTCTCAGGTACACTGGACAATTTTTGGCTGGAAACAAACTGTCACTATCTCTACAAGAGGTGACAACGTACTGGACTTAATATTCTGTCACGATATAAGTCCCCTCTAGATCTGTGTAGCTTCTAAGTTTACAAATGGTGATCACAAAACAATGTGTGCACTGCCACTTCCACTGAGTAGCGTGCGTCGGTGGCACAGTGTTTAGGACTCTCGTCGACCATGCACATGGTCCGGGGTTCGATCCCCTGCCGACGCACACCCGATATCTATGGTCGGCCTGCAAAATTTGGGCTACCGACATCCATGCTGAAAATTCCATACCTGTACCAAAAACACGGTGTGGAATCAAGCTGTAATCAAAATAAAAAAATAATAATAAATAATACAGCTCATACCTCCACTTCACAGCAAGTAATATATAGGAACTATAGTAAGACAAACTGGGCTTTCGTAGAATCAATGCTAAGATCCTCTGAATGGGGGGAATACTTCATTACTGATGATATCTTGAGAGCTCTAAGCATCCTTTACCAGAACTCAAACACATGGTTAGGTGCTGCCATTCCACTCCAAACGCTAAAGGTTTCCCCACTTAGAAAGTCATTTATAAAACCAAAGTATCGTACGAAACTAGAAAGACTCTCGACAAGTTACTACAAACACCACGACTTTGGCACACTAGGTTTGATGCCTTAACACTCTTCGCTCGATCTCACAAGCTCGAGATTTACGTATGAGAAACGAAGAACGCGCCGCAATAGTCAGTCCTGCTAGGGTGTATGCTGTCACATAAGTCCTAAAAAACCGATTGAAATGCTAAGTCACAGCATATCTCTCCTTACAGACAAAAGTGGGCTATGCACCGACTCCGTAGACATGTGTGAATTATTCAAGAAAACCTTTGTAGCGGACTACCTGAAGCCTTCTGTCCCATCACTCAGTAAGCAGCCTGATGATACGACTCTACTGTCCCCTTCTCTCACACTAAAACAAATTGGTACCTTTGAGTTCACGTACGCTAACGTTAACCAAGTTATTAGAACCCTCAAAAGCTCTGAAGTATTTGACACTGATGGTATATCATCGTATTTCTACAAATTTGGTGATCCAGATATTCGCATATTACTGCTTAAAATCTTCACAATGTCCTTAGAAACCCAAACTTATCCGGACATATAGGAAACGACATTTATTACACCCAAGCACAAATGCAGCTCGAAAACAGAAATCAACAACTACAGGCCAATCAATATCACACCCCCGTCGCGTCTAGAATTAAGCAGAGACTAGTTAAAGACAACCTAATGAAGCATATGCTTAGCTGCAACATTATAAGTCCGAACCAACATGGATTCCTAAAATCCAGATCATGCTTAACATGTCACCAGGAGTTCTTTAATTTTGTGTCTTCTTCTCAATCCAATGTTCCAATGGGTATTTTCCACGATTTGAAAAAATTTTGTGTCCAGCAGTCGTGACAGAAGACAACTTATACTCGTCATCTACTTTGACATTTCTAAGGCATTTAACCGTGTCGACCATTCACTGCTAATACACAAGCTGGACTCCTTAAGATGGCTTAAATCATCCCTTAACAACATGTCCCAAATAGTTAAACTCGGGTCTGTAACTGCCAAACCTAGCCCAATCACTTCCGGTGTAGTAGAAGGTAGTGTTATTAGGCCTCTCCTATCTACACTTGATAGCGAAGACTTATGTGCTTGCTCTTCACATGTAAAATCACTCATCTTTGCAGATGACCTAAAAGTAGCTAATATATTCTATTGTGATGACCTAGGGTACTTCCGGAATGTTCTGCAGAATGAATGAGATAAAGTGACTGTTTGGTCGTCTTTACGGAATCCACAATTTAATCTGGACAAGCGTGGTTGGATTTGCTTCGGCGCACCCTCAATCGACATGAAATTAACGCCTCAATCTGCTAACCTACCCAGACTCCGAAGTGTCGTTGACTTAGGCCTGAAGTACTCTAGTGACCTAACATTTTTTGAGCAAGTGGCACCACGGACTGAAATGTCGACGATGCCCTTGAGATGCATGCTCAGGAACTTTCACGACAACGAAGCGAAGCTCATTCCATACAAGCATTTGTTAGGCCACTATTAGAATACTGACCTTGTAATTATTAGCGATACAGGCATATGCGACAAGCTAAGGACGGAAAGTATCCGACGATATTTCGCCTCCAAACTACTTGGTTATGATTGTAAGAAAGGCTACATCTCACAGTGCATGATTCTACAACTTGACCCACTCTGGACAAGACGACTTATTATAGACCTAATATTCTTCTTTAAGGTCTTACACAAAATATCATACTCAGGCAATAGGGACATACAATTCTCACCGGAAGGCTCTTACTATCTGCGTAACCAAACTTGCACAGTGACAATAAAAGCCTTTAAATAATAGCTCCACGAAAACTTCTTCACGGCCATATATTCTTAAATATGGAACAGTCTTCCCCTGTAAATCAGAACGTGCACCTTGGTTACAAGTTTCAGATGCTCTGTATACAGACTGTTTCTTCGTACTGATTACATTCACAAACTATTTATTTCTGAAACGAATCAATTATTGTTTTCCTACAGTACCTAAAAACCGCGCGAAATTTCCCTAATTACTCTATAGACGATAAATAGACTAGTCGCAAAGATGCATAAAAAGACTAAGCAGAAATAAACATATATGTTTACTAGACGGCAATGTACAACAAATGTAAACATATATATGCAAACATTAGGGCCCTATCCGTGTCCACATACATTTACTTTCGTCTCTGGTACTTTGCTGCTTGCCTATTCCCTTGTATTTGCCTTGTAGTGGAAGTTGCACAGATTTAAAGTTAGAGTGAAGTTGAACAGGACTCCAAGCCACTCATAAATATATACCATATCATCACACAAGGTTCCGGCTCGTCATAACTCAACATCCTTGAAAAAGTCGCTGTCACCATATCAGGACGCTGTATAACATCCTATACAAGCAGCATCCATGACCTAAAATGGTTTACAAATAGTTTTCTACACGTTAATCAACTTACTCGTACAGAACACCATTCCGCTACATTTTGCAGCTGGACTCGCTGCAGTAAAATAAATCTGCCTGACAATAACCGATATCAGTCTGCATCCGGCACAATTCACTTCTGGTGTTACCTTTGATGGAAATGCTGAAAAAATTATGAAAGTATATCACTTATTTTGAATTAATACCCAATTTAGATATAAATCAAGAACTAGATTCTATGCCGTACACACCAGATTCGTATGGGAGAATTGACTTCAAGCTTTATTCTTTTTCCAAGTATTTGTAATCCATCCAACACACACTTCGGATTTTTTGTTAGTGCGAAGACAATATTTCTATATTTCTTGATATGCTCCATCGAATGTCTAGTTAGCAGATTGTCCCCACAAACTATAGACAAAATGGACAGCAACCATTTAGTTTCACCATAAATCAAGTTTATGTTATTTAAATAATATTTATGCATGCCAGTACAACTAGTGTGTTCCTATATAGAGAGGAATAAATACGTATTATTATTATGAAATTTCATTGCACGAAGACCTGTAATGGTAAACTTCTTCTCTCAATCACATCACTGTTCACCTAACTACCAATCATAGGTTAGCTCACAGATTGATATCTGAGAGCGCAGGAACATAAATGTCTCCCGAAGTCGTGCGTCTTCCGGCCATACGTTTCCCTATGCCTTCAAGAATGGGTGAAGACATTTAAGTAGAGAGTCCATCTTATAGCCCATTCTAAACAAACAAGACTCCCGACGCCTTCAAAGGACCCAGTGAATGGCACATTTGTAATAGGACTTATAACAATAAGGTTCTTCGGTTATGCTTCACTTGAGGGTTGCACTGTGTGGATAACTTCGACCTCTCAGTGCTATCAGATTTGTAGTGATCAGTGTTCTCGATTCTGGTATTGGGTAGTTTTCCCTCTTTCGGAGGCCGTACGATGTGCGTGATTGTCTTTCTGAATCCTCTGAGAATGATGACATTTCGAAATTCGGATCTTATATTCCATTCTTGATCCGTCATTGTCACAGAGTCAGGTTACAGAGTGTAAATTACACCCTTCGTGGCCAGAACTCGAGTTGTGTGCCATCAGAACGCGACCCAGGTCTTATTTTAACAGAAAAGCTAGACGCCAGTGTAAATTACACCAGGGATGTCGCCAAAGCTTACGGCACTTTACACTTTATGCATAGGCAACTGGGAGCTCTTACTCCTGAACTATTCCTAACGTTGTATACGACATGCGTAAGGCCACTCCTTGAGGTGCATAATATCATTGCTCCTCCACTACTCAAAAGGGATGCTAACATGCTAGAAAGTGTCCAGAGACGAGCGACAAAATGGGTGATCGGCCTCCGCAACAAATCATATGAGGAAAGACTGAAGAAATTAAGTCTTTTCACACTTAGTTACCGTAGTCACAGGGGAGACCTCATCACTGTCTATAAGATCTTAAATGACCAGGCCCACCCTAATAAGAGCATCCTGCCATTAAGTGATTATAGGCTTCCACGAGGTAACCCGCTAAGGATAGCACACCAGAGACCAAGGACTCGAGTGCGTTCACATTTCTTCTCGCTTCGAGTTTGCCGTCTCTAGAACGCTTTACCGGCGGCCGTAACTACAGCTCCATCTGTGGAGACTTTTAAGCGGAAGCTGGACAATCATGCAGAAATGCATGGTTTGTGTCCCAAAGGCTTATCTTCTTAAAATTTGAAACCACACTGTCAATGGATAAGCATACAAGCTAAATCTCTACGACCCGTTCTGTCTTCTCCCACTGTACCGACTACTCTATCTTTTCCTTAGGTTACCTTCCTTATTTCACCTTTATTATTTCACTTATCTCAACCTATATTGTCTACACTACAACCTATTATTATTACTATTCTACTTTTATGACTACACCGAATGACCAACGGGTGTTAGGTCAAACTCCATTCACGGCAGCAACTCAGTCCTAACATACTGCACACTACAAACCACATCTTGACCAATCCTCACACCACTCCTCTTGGAGTCTACCAGAGCTAAAGCAGACGAGTGGTGGGATTTACTACGCATAAGTTCACCGAAGATCTGGAACCTCTATCTTACAATCAAGAAGCAAGCTCAAAGAAATCACTGGTTTATACTAGCTCGTAATCAGGATATTGGATATTGGATTGTACGCCTCCTATTCTGTTGACCAGTACCCGCAATAGAAGCTTAAGCATGAAATTTACAATGTTGTGGTGACACGTACAGCTCCTCTTCTACTCAGGTTAACTAGGTGTATCACTGCTTCAGGCGTGTCCAACTATCTTTTTACATTCACTCCTCAACGATGATGTGTTTGGCTTCGCGACGAAACCAACGGTAATATCGTTATCACAGCAGTTGCCATTCTTCCTCTGTGAAGTGATAGTTTTGTCTTTCGGAAGCTTTTGTTCTTAGAAAATAAATGTTGTTGATTCCTGTATAATATCGTGCTTCTTTTTACCGTAGTCCTTACACAGGCAGTATTCGAAGTAATTGCTGAGCTGTTTATGTTAATTGGGCGTCAGGATGGTATGCTCGTAATGAAACCATACGTTGCATACGTGGCATCTCACACCTTCCTTATGATAAGAGGATGGAGCATTTAAATCTCTTCCCATTATCATATCGAAGGAGGAGAGGCGACTTAATTTTGGCTTACCGTATATTCAAGGGTGATTTAGGGATTGACCTTTCAAACCTTTTCTCTCCCTCTAGAATACATTTACGGGGTCACCAGAAGAAGGTGCTCAAACCAAGGTCGAATAAAATACGTTTGGAGTTTAGATTCTCTCACAGAGTGGTCAACGACTGGAACTCCTTACCTGATTCAGTAGTAACAGCTCCATCGGTGAACGCTTTCAAAGAGAAGTTAGATCTCTGCAGAGATATATTTTGCAATGATTAACACAGGCCACAAGAGCCTTCTATCCTTATCAACTGAATCTGAATCTGCATAGCGTCAGTCACATTGCCCTACAGGAGCAGTTGAGAACAATAAATTCAACTTAAAAGAGACAGTCAAGACACCTGGAAAAATATAAGTCACAATGATTCTTGAGACAAATTATAAGTGCTTGAAATCTGAGTCACCCATGTGATATGCCTTTGATTTGTTTAACTGCACCATTGATACTTACACAATAGGCATTTAAGAGTCTCACGTTTTCAAAGGAAATGTCTCTTGGTAGCGAAGCATGTATTCTCAAACTCAGAAAAGAAGTCAATCTACTTCATGATTTTGTTGAAAAGCTCAACAGACGCGCAAAAATGAGGAATGCATACTCGTGGAAGTTTCCTGGAAAATCAGCCCTGGAGATAAAAATTCATTCTGTCTTATCCAAGTGTAATTATTCTCAAACTAACCAGTCATCAAATACCATATTGCACGTAGTTTTACTTGAGATGATAATCGATAGGTTGCAAATAATTTTTATTTGACTAAGAAACATACTTTTAGGTGCTTACTTATCTTTCAAATCCTGAGCTATATATGCAAGGTAGATGCCCTTTACTCCTATCCATGTTCTGAAGACGTGAATTCATTGAGTTCTTGCGTCAGTGAACACATATCGGTTGTCTATGCTCTTACAGATGCGATCAATGCTAGTAAGAATAAGTGCTTACAATTCTAACGTATTAGATACCGAAGCAAAAGAAAATGATGAAAAGAAAGACGACGGTATCCGCTGTCAGTTAAACAGTCCCCTAACGGATAAATACATGGACAGCACAATAGCTGCTGAAGCTCTGAAGTGGATTTCTGACGTAGAGCGTTTCTATAACTCTCCTTCTCAAATTACATCAAAATTTACTGGTAATAATGTCGAAATAACAACCAAATCTCAGGAATGTCAGACTGATGATGGTTTAACTCGTAGTGACACTTATTCACCGATATTTTCCTCCATCGTTCAAGTAAGCACTTTGCCGGAATTTAATGCACGTTAAGGTTTTAGCAAAGTGTCTGGTAAAGCCAATGGATACATACAACTTACCTTCAGAAACTGGACGATTTGTACGTGAAGTCAACAATGTAGCATCAAGAAATAACTACGACTTAGAGGAATTAAATTCTCTGCTTCTGTTTATTGAAAGGGATTTGTTACGTCTTATAAAATATCTGGATTTGAACAGTTCATCTAGTAAGAATATGAAAGACCAATTAGAATCAATGAAAAGTGAGAATCATCAATTGTCAAAGGAGCTTTCAGATGCTCAGGTGAGTCAATGCCAGCAAAAATTTACGCATATTGTTATGATAAACCTGTAATATTATAAATTTTTTCAAGAGTAATTTATTTAATAATGAAATTAGGGTTCATTTATGCATACTTATTGAAAATATGCTTGCTGAATAAAAGATATTTAACATACCTGTAAGAAATTACACAAGCAATTAAAATAGATGAAAATACTTCGAAGTACTATTTATGCAAATGCTGCTCATAATACAAGTAAATCTATCTGAATTTAGGATAACTCGTAGTTCACAGAACTTTTTAGTTATACCGCACAACACCTTTTATCCCAATTAATTAACTTTCACTGAAGTGTATTTTAGTCGTTTATTCATCTTAGTGTAATGTTCTGAGGAATTTTGCGCATTTTGTGATTGACAGCGCTAATGAATCAATTTTTTTCCTTCACTTTCCCCAGTGGAACATAGGGCTTCAAGCTAACGGCTTGAAGTTTCTGTAGCAGTGTTTATTTTTACAGGATGGGATTGCTAGCCACATGCCCAACCTTTCCTCTTCACCAGCATTATTTCTGGCCTAGCGAGGTAAAGGAGTTCGTTGGTCGGGAATCAAACCCCGGACCATGTGCATGGTCAGCGAGCGTCCTAACCGCTATGCCAGCGACGCACATAATCAATGACTTTGGTTAATTGTTTGTTTCTTAAACATGTAAATTCAAATTATGTTATCGATTAACAAGACCATCCCTGAAGCCTAACTCTATCCACATGCATAGTTGTCGAAGTGATCAACACTTTCGTCATATGTCAATAGACACTGAAGGAATTTTAGCACATATGTATCAGGTAATACTAAAATATACAGGAAGGAAATCCGAATCTTACCTCCGTTACATTTTTGAGCAGTTCGTACCTACTACACTTTAGCAACAGCTAAGTTACTGTTAAGGACTACCAAACAGTTTGATTTGGAATCACAGAATCCTTAACTGTTACTGAAACGATTGAAATGATGTGCAAGTTAATTAACTTATAAAAGGGTAATAATCGAAAAATAACTTTGTATTGGTATACTAAAGAAACAGCAGGTGTTACATCTTGAAAATATTACAGTGACCCTCTACAGAGTCAAAGAGAAGTAGAAAGGAACAGTGATTTATACACAAGAAGATGGTATCTTATTAATCTTCTTCATTTCTGACAGGAAATAGTTAGCTAACTTTATTGTGATGCTATGAGTTGTCCAAAGTTACCACACGAAAATTTTTGACTAACAAACTGTATTCTTCTACAGATCCAACTTGTTCACACATTATTCACAAATAAATACGGACTACTTTTGATTTTCTCACTTGCCACAATATTTCTTCATAATCGTTTCATGTTTTATGCGGCTTTCTTCCATTCGGTGATTTATTATAAGTTGTAAAAGTAGTTTTGATCAGAACTAGTCAGCATATCAGTATTATCATACAGCATGTTCGCTGTATTATTTTGAATAGAGAAAGGACGAATGTATTTGCGGGATAATGGGAGCTTGTTTCATTTTGTGGATTCTCTTCAACTGCGTACGTCCTAAATAAATCAACTGTATGTTATAGAATTTCTGAACATGCCGCTGGACTCATTCCACTTTACAACGCAGTATGCTCGGTAATTCAGTCAAAAGTGGTTAAGTATCCTGCTCAGCATGTAAACTCCAACTACATGTACCAATTCACCTGCAATTGCGGCAGCAAGCACATAGGGACGACTGAAAGTAGGGTGTCTACTAGATTCTCCGAGAATATTCCTAAAAGTCTCCTTTTGAAACAAAGCAAAGTATTCTCAGGCGCAATCCTCAGACACCCAAATGAGACTGGACATACGGTGGAAACTAGTCAGAAAGTCATGGTTACTTCGGTTCTCAAAACCAGTTGCCATCAAAAGCCTTCGACCCAACTGATGCATACAGAAAGCCATTGTAACTAATCTTCCACAACCGTCGTAACCATAGCTGTTTTGCTCGTGTGCTTTCGTGTTTTATTCTGTTCCATAACATCCCACTTAATCTTTATTTTGATTTTTACTCATTGAGTTGAGCTCACTATTAAGGTTCCAAATCTAATGAATTAAATTATTTTATCTACTTTATAATTTTACTTCACTATTCACCCCCACCCACCCTCCTGTACTCTTCACCATAATATGTATTGATTAACTCTCTTGTTCAATCTTGTATTTTGACTCTAGTCCATCCTTGTTTCCAAGAGAAATCTGAATTCCACCCGTTCCCCTTGTCTAATTACTATATAAATAGTTACTCTTTTAACAATAAATGATTGTCTCCTTATGTCATCTTTGAAATTACACTTGTACTCTCTAACTATAACTTAAAATCATTGTAGAAAGTATGTGTAGATACTATTTTCTAACATATTATTGGTTTATTTAGGATGTAGGTGTCTGAAGAGAAGTCACGAAATGAAAAGAGCTCGTACTGTTATCCTGCAAAAATATTCATTCTTTCTCTGTTCAAAGTATAATTATTAGAAGGTAATCTCTTGTCTTCTTCTCAGATACAGGTATTTTCATTCTAAAGGAATTATTTTATCCAGGTGCCTCATATAAATACTTTCTGTGAAATGACAACAGTTGAGCAAGCGTACTATTTTGGCAAGGATTAGCATTTTAAATCTAATAGGCATAGAACTAGATGAAAATATCTAAATAACATTTATGCATATTCTGACAGGCGTGTTGCATACTTGCAAAACAGTTAGGCAAGAATCCCAACAAATTTAGAATTCACCAAGGGTTTTTTCAAGTGAGCATATCAGTAGGCGGCACGTAGCCGCCCACTGAACTTTGTCACACTAGCTCCGAAACACTATCCTTTTATCCCACTTCTAATCTATCTCATGTAGTTTCATCGATAACAAACGGTCTAACTGTTAATCGATGGCCTATGAGGTTGTATAGCATTACAGATTTAGGTGGGTAGAACACGATGAGATGCAAGCATTCTCTATCAACAATGCGCCGGTGACACAGTGGTTAGGACTTTCGCCGACCATGCACGTGGTCGAGGGTTCGATCCCCTGACGACGCACACCTGATATCTATGGTCAGCCTGCAAAATTAGGCTACCTATATCACATGCTGAAAATTCCATACCTGTACCAAAAAGTACGGTGTGGAATCAAGCTGTAATCCAAAAAAATCAACCAGAGTCGGACCGAATTCTGGAAGTGAGCAGATTGAAACAAGATATCATTCCATGAAGCCATTGACTTCTAGTCAAAATGTCTGAGAGAAATATACAATAAAATTCCTTCAATGTTCAAGATGCTAATTAATTCGAAATCATTCCCATTAGTGTAGATTTATTCGTCACTCAGTGTTACGCCTGAAAGTTTGAACACCTTGACTACTGTTCTTATTCTTTTCACCCTCACACACACCTACTTTCCCAGTATTATTGTAACAGTAGAAGGTAAGACACAGAAGCCAAGGCATATTTTCAAGTGATCAAACAGATATTTATATCTATTCAGTTTGTGTTCTTTAACCAATCACTGAGTGTGTGATTTTGGTGTGCATTAAACGACATGATATAGAATGTTCAAATATATACACAGTATTCTGTTGCTAATGCAGTATTGAACTGTGGGAACAGTATTCAAACGTTATCACCAACATATACAATGATTCTTACTGTGAGAATAATACTCCGTTGGAACCCCATTGTCTGTATCACACCACCACAGTATCATTAATTAATTGTGTTTCTTATCCTACTTAACTTCCTGAAGTATGTCAAATTAGAGTGATCCACACAAATGAAAAGTTTTGAGTCTGATTATTAGGTAGCCTATAGTTTCTTCAGTGAACCTTAATAATAATTTCTTTTCAATATGAATACATGACTTCAGTTGAATATAGAGGAAACAGAGGTGATGAAAGCGTTGGTTACACAGCGGCAGAATACTCGCTAACCACACCTCCTGTAGTCCGGGGTTCGATCCCCGACTGCCGATGCTCTCCTTTACCTTGCTAAGTTAGCCATAAGACTGGTAAAGAAGGAAGGTTGGGCATGAGGCTAGCAACCCCATCCCGTAAAAATAAGATACCACTGCTAACGAAGCTTCAAAGGTTTGGCTTGAAGCCCCCTATGTTCCGCTGGGAACGTAAAGGTGATGAAGATACCTAACCGCCACTACCAACAACAAGCATCAATCACCAATAAGGGAAGACATCTAGAGAACGTCCTCCCTTTCACTTCTCTGGGAAGTATAGTTTCAACTACAGGAGGCACAGATGAGGATGTCAAATCCAATCAGAATCGGAAAACTAAGACAAACCTTCATTAGTGTGAAATTAGTGTGGAAATCTGCTAAATTCAGTGTAAGGAAGAAGATTCGGATTCTACTCAACACTAATATCAAATCTATTTGATTCAAAAACGACGAATTGCGAAGAGCATTTCCAATAGGCTGCAGACTTTTTTCAACATATGCCTTCGCTCAATTCTGAAGATCAGATAGTCAGCTTGAGACGGTAAGCAATAGGGAACTCTGATAAACAACAAACCAACAAAGGACCTATCGCCTAACAAATTTACCTAAGGAAATGGATATGAATCCGACACAATCTGAGGACACAGTTGAGTGAGTGGAACCCGAGTGAGGAATGACAAGTTGAGGTTATGTGTCAGGATGACATGGATCAGAAGAGATGAAAGCTTACCAGCAGTCGTGAAGCCAGCTGAAACAGACTTCAGAGAACACAGTAAAAGTGGAGATATGTTGATGAAGGCTTATGTTCCACAATACTAAAATATTTACCAGAAATGATAATAACGAGCCGTATGCTAAAGATACTATCTTAAACATTGTATTCGAATTAATCCCTATTCTATTAATCTATAGACAGGGAATTTAGACACATTTGTCGCTCATTTTCCTTAATTATTTCTGAATAAAACTTAATTTAAATTTGATTCGATTTAGACTTTCCTGTTGATTGGTTGAACCGAAGTGCTCGGCCTCAGGTTGGTATGTCAGTTGCTTGTGCGTGGATGCCCCGATGATGTCTGAGGATTCAACCTGAAGTAATTTCTGTGGTGAAATAGAGGATAAGAATTTCGTCCTTTTAGGACTCGTCATCTGCATGTACCTGCATTCACCAGTGAGTGAGTGACTGTGTTCCCACTAGCGCTCGAACCCAGTTCACAGAGTTTCGACCGCCACTAGACCACTTGGGCCACGAAAGCAACGTCACTGGAGAATGCAGATATATCCGGCTAACGAGTCCAAAACAGCACGAAATGAGCAGCCTGGATTCTACTGCTGGTCAGCATTCACCAAAACAACTCAGCTTATCTTTCTGATGCCTTATTTAAATAGATTTTTGTTCTCAATTTTAATTTAGTTTCCTTTTGCTAAAGAAATGATGAATATTTAATATGACTATTTATTTAAATTGGTAATTAAATTGGTTTCATTTCTTTTCAATAGTTCCAATGTTTGTAATTCTTAATTTATGTAGTCGAATTTCTGCTGTATATTTTTATAACATACTGATCTTCTATGCTTCAATAAGCAACATTCTCTGTTTTTTTTCATCTTCGTAACCTTACATAGGTTTCTTAACAAGGTAGGAATAAAAGTGGCATTGAAAAAACAAACAACTACAAACTCACTTGGGATTAAATTATGTCAGTGAAAGAAGCCTGTATAAACCCATTAAATAAAATAATTTAGTTTGTCTTATACTCTTCAATGATTATGAGAATGACTACATAGATCGGTAAAGCTATTGCTGCACAAAAACCTATCGAAATCTAGATTAGTCAACGCCCAGAAAACCAAGGAATTTCGAAAAAACAAAGCCGAGTTATAGCATTACATGCAGTTACAGACAAACATACAATAGGAAAGGACAAACCAGCAATCGTAAAATCTAATATAACATGCTGTAGGTAGAGGTTGGTAGCTGAAGCTTTGTTTATAGCATCCCCTGAGAAAACACGCAATAACAATGGCTCAACACGAAGAGGAAGAAAGAAAGAACTGTGAAAATCAAATTTCGAAGTTGTGTGGTTATAACTGACATTATGATAGTGAAAAATATATTGTGTCAGAAACTTTATCCAGCAAAAATAACGCGGTTTCACCGTGAGTATGATGTTTTATTGGATGGGTGGAGGAATTCAGTAGGAAACCTTGGACCTAGGTATTATGCTTGGTGGCACTTACCAGTCAATAAGGCATATCTGCAGTCTCGAAATAACTCATCTTCCCCCTGAGATTTGAAGCCGTGTTATCCAATAATTGGTGAAGTCAGAGACGTTACCACTGAGCTATTCAGGCTCTTAAATGACCTCTTGTAGGACTGTTTTGAATATTTTGATTGGACACATGACACTAGTTCCTAACTAGCTAGTCTTCAGTCAAAGTGCCCACTACAGTCCTACAGGAGGTCAAAATGGACCTGGATGGCTTAGTGGTAACATCTCTGACGGCAGCATTCACTGGCTGACATGGGTTTGAATCTCAGGGGGCCATGAATTCCTTAAAGACTGCAGATATGCCTTGCTGAGCGGTTAGTATCAACAACCGCGAAAACAAGGTCACTAGGTTTTACAAAGGAGAAAAACGATGCCCCCGCAGCTCTATCTTAGAACATCTGATAGAATCTGGACACTAAACTACACCCCAGACAAACTTCAAAGTCGTCTACAGAGTAAGAAATAGTCTTTCTAAAGGTGTACGAATCAGACTTCTTCAAACTGCAGAAGCAGTAGTGATTCACTTGCTAAGTCCTGAACTCTGTATACAGAGGAAGTTCGTTCAATCACTACACTTGCAATGGACGTAATCTATCTTATTACCCGACAAGTAAATTCCACCTAATCTTTTTTTCTATCTCTTCAATAGTATTATTTTGTCTTCTCAATTGTAATATTTTACATTTTCAACTTTCTTGTTCTCTAACCCCCACCCGATTTAATTTCTATACCTGATTACCCCTGTTACTGACGTGACCAAAGCTCAGTTTCTAGTCGTTTGTGTTACGTCATCCAAATTATTGGCTCAATTTCAGTTCTAATTTAAATAGCATTAATCTCTATCCCACTTCTACTCAGTCTCTACCTGTAATTACCTCTGTTACTACCCCGATCTAAGTTGAAACATTTTAGTCAATTATATTACGTCATCTAACTTACTAACTCAATCCTACTACTTTAGTTGCTGTCTAATTAACCTTGTTTCTATATTAGATCATTCTTGTATTACCTGATCAATTATCTAAACTTGACTAACCTCATGTACACACACACAGAGAAATAATCGTATATAAATACGATTGTACGGCTATGTGAATGAATTCGCCGCCGAAAAGAGTCTCTTCGCTGAACGTCTTCTCTTTTTCATATGACTCATTGGGGATTTTCAAGCTACTAAAACTAGGTCAGGAAAGGCTTCAAGCCGATTTTCTCCAATCATTTTAAAACAGCAGTTTGGACTGCTCTATGATGGCAAACAACCTAGTATAGTCACCAAATAGCAAACTTGACTGATAGGATTCAATCTGCTACAAACAAAGGCCTAGACACATGACACTAGTCACTTACTATCCAGTGTTCAATCAAGCTATCTGACAAGTGTTAGCTGACATCAGAGCAGAATGACAAAACATGATAGATGGTTAAACCAAAAACTTGATTTCAATCCGTGACGTGTTTGACAATTAGTTAGAGCCCGGTAAGGAGGTACAGACTGCCTGGTTGATGTCATCGAGAGTCTAAGAACCAATGGCTTCAAACTTTTGGTGACATAGCTCAAAAACCGTTCTCAGTGGTGTAGGTGCATTCAATCTTTGTAGTCTCCCAGAATCGTTATGCCTCGATGTTTGTCCGTTGTTATTATTCTTCCTTCCGTACATTTCTATTCACTAATGTTCGTTAGAATCTCTTATTTTCTTTTTTTTTCTCTATCCTTCTGTCCTACATGAAATGTGGCAACTCGAAGTGACGCACTTCACTGCAAAGTTCTACTCCGAAAATGATCTTGTATAACTTATTTAAAGGAAAACTGTAATGGTCTACGAGCTCACCTTGTAACCGAAGGTCCTGGGTTCGAAACCCCCTTGTAGCGGGTATGTGCTACTGAAGAGTCCAAAACTAGTGGGTTCCCCGGTGGTTCTCTAACTGATATCAGCTCATGCCGAAATTCTTTGACCAATCAAATCCCTGTAAACCAACATTTGAATGTTGCAACCATTTCAAATGTTACTTCCAGCTGTTTTAAAAGAACTCTGCAGCTTCTTTACGCAGCTGGAATATCTGTGGCGTCATTCGTCATACTGGGCGCGAAAACACTTTGTAAATATCTTCCCCACCAAATTCAGTCTGTCAGTTTCCTCAAAAATTACTGACCTTTGTTTAGACAATAGTTACATAGAAACATAATTTTTGAGGACGTAATTTGAATTCTAACTATACTCAAACAAAATTTGTTTTTCTTCTTTTCTCAAGAATGAATATAACAATCTCAATGAGAAATTATCTAAAGAATTGAGTGAATTAAATAAGAATTATAAAAAAGCACAAAAAGAGAATTCAAAATTCAAAACCAACTTGGAAGATTTAAACAAAGCGTTAAACGTTAAAGATACACGAATACAAGAATTAGAAAATCAGCGTCAAGCATTGGAAAATAATTTGGGTAAGATAATGATTATAAATTAAAGAGTTTTATGACAAGAGTTGCATTTATGACAAATGCCTACTGAATTAGCTTTGAATCACTATAATTGTCTTGCGTTACTCCCCTTCTGTTATGTCTGTCTGTTTTCGACATAGAACTTTGCACAGATGTGCGGCAGTTCAAGTCGCCACACTCCATGTAGCACACAAAGCAAGAGAAGAAAGTAGGAGAAATGCATAATATAGGCAGTAAGCAGAGGTGTGAGACAAAGGAATAGTAATAACGAAGAACAAAACAGTTTCATTGGAAATCATAAGTCACAAGGAGTGGATGCATCTTCACTAGCTATTGACAACGATCACTTTGAGCCATGTCACCAATTGTTTCCAACCATTGGTTTTTACCGTCCTGAGGACCCCAACCAGGAAGTCTACATCTTCCTACGTGGCTTAGATTAACTGTTGTGGATTTCATTGACTGGTGCCATGTTTTGGTTTGACTGCCGTTAGCTCTTTTCCAGCCTGACCCCATATCAGCTAACATTCCCCTTCTGTTATGACATATCTTTAACGGCGTCGAGTGTCTTCAGGAAGTTTCTTTCCTGAAATTCTACTTAGAGGAGGCCACATGTCTCAGAGGTTTTCGCTGACAAGATGACCAGACGCTTTGTTTGAGAATTCAGTTGATCACCTCATAAAAAAGAAAATGTTTTATCTTCATGTTGTAAGTGGCTTTGTGGTGAGAGCTGACCGCTAGCCAAATTGGTAGACAGTAATTTACGTTAATGTGTACGTCCTCAATATTGGTCGTGAGAAAAAAAAGAACGAAGACTGATTCAACAACCAACCACAGCAGACTTTGTTTGCGTAGGCAGAGACAGTTTGTAGATAGATAATCTGACCATCAAAGAAACAGCCACAAAGAAATAAAAGATTAACTTCCAGTGAGAAACAACCACCAATCAGAAGACTGTGTTTATCTACTAATCATAATCTATAATAATGTACATGAAAGTCTATAATTATGTGTTGATTTCCTTAATAAACGATCTGTTACCTGGTCCTTGTCTTCTGTTGTTACAGCTTAACTTTGCCGTTCATAGGCCACCACCAGCTAACTAAATAATAACGTGTTCTTGGTAATTTATTCATGAATTCAACACCTCATGGAGTTTTGAATGAGTTCCTCTAAAGTCTTTGAAATTTTCGGAATTTTTCAATTCCACTTTTACCAATGTCCTTTTTAGTAGCAAAGATGAATTAGGTCGGCATTTGGATACATAAATTCACACGGAGACAAACTTTGTAGGCTAAATGACCCAAGTGATCCAAATAGACATATCATGTGATCTACAAAATCCTACACAGATTATAACTGTAGATCAGACTTAATCAAGTTGTCGGAAGACAGGAATTCAGCTAGATGTAGAATAATTGACCCCAGAAAAGGAAACATTCAGTAGTACCGAACTTGAACATTCTATTTCATGTCGTTTAATGTAAGCCAAAATCACACACTCAGTGATTGGTTAAAGAATATAAAACTGTATAAATATAAACAGCGGTTTGATCACTTGAAAATATACCTTTGCTTCAGTCTCTTGTCTTCTGCTGTTATAGTAGGAATTTCTTGACACGATCATCAACACTGAATTGCGCCCGTCTCGCGATCAGTAAATAACGGTAGACTGTATCACTGTATGTTTCCCCATGAAATAAATTTATTCTATACAGCTCTTTAGAAAACTGATTTTTTGTGTTAGCTATGGCAAGCTTGACAGAAAACTTAAGAAACGTATCGAGTTATTTCACTGTCACGGAGTTCTTGCTCTCCTTCAAATCACCGAAATACCCATTGAGTCATGAAGAAAATAAAAGACAATCCATCAGAGAAGAAAATCCTCTTTATCGACGAGATCATCTTCACACGATGTACTGTCATATTTATGTTTTTTCAAAATTTAATAATTCCCATTGTAGCATTAAGAACACAGTATTCAGCGAAGAGACTTTTCAACGAAGCTATTATCAAGCTATACCATCGTATATATATGGTTTTTAAGAAATTATATCCAGGGAGGGAATTAGGTCAACGGTGCGAATATATGAAATAATAACAGTAGTATGAAATGCAATTAAACTGCTTGTGATTATAATCATAGTTTAATGTCAAGTGGCAAAATAATTAATGTCATATATAGAATAATACATAAGGTGTATAGAATTTTGAAAAGGGGTACATAACTATAGGATTAGTAGACGTATATAAAATGTTACATAACATGGTGTGAAATTTGATAAGATAGAATTCAATATTGTAAAAAATAAAAATATAAAAGTTAATAATTTTGGGTTTAAAATGTCAAGTGGGACAAGTGGAAAAGATTCAGAGTGAGAATATTAATAATAATAATAATCGTAGTAATAAGGCAGAAGTACATAGAATAACTAAAGAAACAAAATAAATGAATGTCTATCCCTCTACGGCCAAGGCAGAAGTAGGGATTGTACATACTTCTTTTGTACACAAAGGTTTGTTTGGCTTAAAGTCATGAATTGCCAGGGCCTCAGCTGTCTTTAGAAGTCTGTAACGAAGAAAACGCGGAAAGTTAGCATGGGTTCGGTAGATGATCTTAAAATCATGGTCAGAGTTGACAGAGTGACAGAAGTCAATCAGGTGTTCCAAAATGTAGCTTCGCGCACACTTCCTTTCTCCCTTGTAAAACCATGCTTGAATATGTTCTCGGATCCGTGTGGAAAGCGTCCTCTGACTACGGCCAATGTACCTTGCTCCACAAGATGAGCGGGTGAACCGATAGATGCACATGGAGGCGGCCAGATATATTTTCCAAAAATGTATAGTGGTCTATTATTGAGTAATACAACTGGGGTAACATAATTGACATAATTATTTAGTAATGACTTTAGAAGTAAAAATAAAAGTTGTAAATTACGTGGTACTCAACACAACAAAGTTAGAAATTTGATAAGGTTAAAATTGCTATTGAGTAGTGAGATTAAAGGTGGTAGTTGAGTGTCAATTTAACAAGTGTGAAGAGGGTGTGAAAATGTACAAAAGGAACATATGAGAGTGATAATAGTGAATTAGTTATTAAAGTAAAAGCAAACTAAAAGTAAAATTGAAAATTAAAAAATTAAAATTTTTTTTACAGGGAAAGACTAGAGAAGAGGTTAAGACCATGGTAGAATATTATTATTATTCACTGTGTTATTCCAAACATTTTTGAGTCCTTTCTCCGATAACGAATTGTCTAATGTAGTGACGTAATTGGTGCGAGATACACTACAGTCTTAATTTTCAATCTCGCACACCCTTTTTTCCTTATCTACCTGAACATGACTTTGAAAACATTCAAACCTGTCGTTTTACAGGATTCATTTACCATGGTAGTTTGTTTAACTTATATGTCACATATCTTCCAACACATTTCTAATTGTAAATGTCACTCTATGTAGAGTATTCAGCAGGTGAGGAGTGGTCTGTCGAAATTTGATTAATTCATTATATCTTGCTTAATCAACTTTTGTCGCTTTCTTTAAAAATTAGATCCATTAGTTGGGTTGTTGGCTGACGAAATCTCAGCACGGATACAGAAAGATGGTTTGACATATGCTAAATTAGTCCATCGCTGGCGTAGACGTGATATCTGGCCGTCGAACCAAAGACGTGCGTACTGCTCAGCAGTTCGTTCTGTCCTCTTTTATAGATGACTATGTGACATGGTGTCATTAAAAGTGGAAAACATGAAAAGCCTGGCTAGTTGTCTTTGATCATAGGTATCTGAACTCAGTCTCCCGCGTTAGGTGGTACGTGTAACAGGGTGATCAGTATTGAGGTTAGGCATCTGTTGAGTGCTAGGTAAGGAGGTGAAATCAATCTATCAGGTTGTGCAGCAGCTGCATCGATTGAGATGCTTAGGACATGTGTTACGCATGCTTCCCTGGCCATCCATCGCTTTCCCCGATGGGAAATGTTAGCTGACATAGGACTGATCAGGTTGGAATAGAGAGGGATAGCGGTGGTCAAACGAAAACATGGCTTCATTAACCAATCAAACCCACAACAGTTAGTTTAAACCATCCAACCAGTCACAAAGGTAGGTGTAGACTTCCTGACTAACTAGTCGGGGTCCTCGGGATGGTAAGAACCAATGAAGGCTGGAGACAATTGGTGATATGGCTCAAAGTGATTGTTCTCAATGGCTCGCGGAGATGCATTCACTCTTTGTGATTTATAATATCCAATAAAAGTCTATTGTTCTTCCATATTACTATTCTTTTTGCCTCACTCACGCTTCTGTTTATTGTCTCCCTTTTGAATGTCTTTACTCTTTTCTCTTTCTTTGTGTGCTACATGGAATCGAATGTGTCAACTTCGAAGTGGTGCACATTTGTGGAAAGTTCTACACTGAAACCTATTAGTCAGTCAGTCAGTCAGTTGGAATTATACATATGCATCACAGAGATAACTTTTTTTCCAATGTTGATCGAAATCAACAATTATCTCGTATTTTGTTAAACAAATAACCGATAGTACTGCATAGTTTGAATAGAATCAAAACATAGTTAAGTGACTACTTAAAAGGCTTCCCCATCATTTTCAGTAGTATATTGTATCGCTGCATAACACAGTTTGTGATATTTTAAACTGAACATTTTTCACTGAATAAGAAACACTTTCACATATCATACTTTTATTGATTCAAATGTCGAAAATATACAATCGAATTAGTTATTGACAAAGTATACATGTCGAGAAGATGACTCGCCACACTTTTCTATGGATACCAAAAGTATACAGATATGAATATGCGATTAGCTAAATCCAATAACTGGGTAGTCAAGTAACCAAGCAACATAAACTGATGTTATATATACTACTAGTCGATTTATATGAGTAGTCAGAGACTACTCATTACAAGTAGTAGTCTGACGCATTTTACAACCAACTTCATCAGTGATTTACTCAGATAAATATATTGTCACTTATTACAGAAATCAAATTGCATATTGTAATCTTAACAGACTGAACTCTGCAAACTTTAGTGCTTCAGTCAGGATAGCAGCTAAGAGAATTGTCGTAGTTGTCATCCAGGACACATTTCTTGTGTGTAACATAGTCTCCCAAATAGTCATTGCCTAAGAGATTGATTCAATTAGAGGTGATGCAAACAACTCCACTATAGATAACATTTTATTTTGATAAAATCACACAGTGTTGTGTTATACAGTAATATTAACTGATGACCACGTTTCGAGCACAAATTATTGCCACTCATAATCATATCAAGGCACTACTCACACAACACTTTTCTTCGATTATATACATGAGTAAACATTGATGATTAGACATTTGAATAAAAATCAACATGGGATAATGTACATTCAGAAACAGTAATACGAGTGTTATCAGTCAAGTACAATCAGATGGGAAATAAGATGAGTGTTTTTTATAGTCATAATAAGGAACTTGTTAGAATGTTGTGATGTACATGGATTGAAATAGAATTTTAAGATTATTTTTTATCCTCCTCTGATTTGACTGAGCAATAATATTGTCCATATTTGTGGTATTTGCATTGAGTCATTTCTGTTGCATGTGTTGGGTGAAGGTGGACTCGATGAACCAGGATTCGGTAAGTAATCAATCTCTCCACTTACATAGGTTACTTCTTAGACTTTTAACCCTCTCCCACCCTATTGTATGGTTGTGTGTTAATGCATGTAGTGCAATTGCTGAGCTTTTTTCCAAATTACCCATCTTCTCGAGGTAAATCATTCTTACCTTAGCTAAATTCTTATATTCTGAGAGGTAATCTCACTAACCCTGATCTACTAGTTTGACCTATGTAGTTGACCTTACTCACAGTCATTGCAAGGTATTCTGCAAATTGTATTATTTTGTCTAACTGGGTCAACCGACAGGATCTTTCATTCTACCTACAGAGCTTGTCCAACCCGAATGACTTTTTAGGTTTGAATGCCACCCTAATTCCTGCTTTACTGAAAATCCTACACAGGGTCTCAGATGTCCCCTCTTGATACAGTATGACTGAAAATGCCTTATATTCTTTCTTATTTATGTTATCATTATTAGTTTCCCCTTTATTTTTATTTTGCTTTTTACCTTTTCTGATCTTCCTAATGAATTTTATAGGATAGTTATTTAACACAAACGCTTCTTCTATCTGTTTCATTTCTTGTACCAATTAGTGCTATTGCTCGGTTTGTTAGACACTTAACTAAGCCTGCTTTAACAGTTAAAGGATGAGATGAATTAAAGGCTAAATATCTGTTAGAATGCGTTGGTTTTTTATAAACGCTGGTAGGCAGTTTACCCTCTTCTGTTCGTTTTATTTTACATTCTAACATAGTTAATTCTCCTTGTTCATTTTCCGATTCAATGTAAATTTTATTCCCTTCACTATATAGGTCATATTGATTTTGTTGGAATGTCTAATCATCATCTCCACTCATGTATATAAATGAAGCAAGAAAGTAGTTGTATGAATGCCTTGATATGTTAATGAGTGGCAATAAATTGTGCTCGAAACGTGGTCATAAGTAAATATTACTGTATGACACTGTGTGATTTATCAAAATAAAATCTTATCTATAATGGATTTGTACTCTACCACCAAAGTGCTCAAGTTTTATACTTACATCAGTGATGCAGATGAGACTGTTCCTTCTTCGTGAAACGTAAGCTGATATCCCATTGGGGTGATGAAGTTTTATTGGTGATCAGAACAAAACATGTCATCAGCTGTTTAAATCTTTGACTGTTGCTTTGAGTCACATGAAGACAGGTGTAAACTGCCCAAGAAAAAACGGATGACTTGAGACTGTTGGTCATGCTGCTGAAAATTTTTTTAAGTGCTGTATAGATGCATTCACTCTTTGTGAAATCCTAAATCCATTAAATTCCCGTTGTTTTCTGTGAAATCATTCTAACCCCCAAAACACCGACCCACCCACCCCCATACATTTCTGTCGCCTGATTTTTGTACCTTCAGTTTTGCGCTTTTATTAAGTATAATGGCAGCTTGAACTGTCACACCTTTGTCCAAAGTTCAATTTTTCAAATTCAGTTCATTTTACAAGAACAAATTCCCGAAAAGATTTTGGTTTCAATTTTTTCCAAAGATCTTTCTTCTCATAATCGTATTTCAAAGATTATGAACCCTTTCATTTTCGATTTCTCTTATCCATAATCCAGATCACATTGAAAGACTATTTAATACCGACGTGGATCAGCTGAATGACGATAATTTGCCATCAAAATCACCGCCATCATCATCGTTATCAAATGTTCAATCATGTATTCTAGAACTTCAGAGGAAACTGGCATCTACTACAAAAGATTATCAGTCTGCCTTGAAACAATTAGAAGTCAAAGAAATGGAGAATCAAAATATGAATTCACAATTCACGGTAAAATTTCTGATAAAAATAATAATTATAATTAATATGTGTACATTGAACACCTTGATCAGCGCGAGTTTCAAAATAAAACTGTTTAATATAGCTAAAATTCTCATTTAGATATTAAAAAGGCGAAAACAAATGAGAAGATTGAGCAAATAATATTTATTGTCTTTGATAATTTCTTCATTAGG
>OX235274.1:134463867-134584669 GCA_944472155.2 Trichobilharzia szidati
TACATAAGACAACCCCCTCCCTTACCACCTTCCCTGTCACACCGAAAGTGTGTATAGTTATCTAAGCTTATCTCTTCATCCAGTATGTTCGAGTTACACCAGGATTCAGTGATGACAATTATAGGGGGTTTGTATATTACCGTGAGTGCTCTGAGCATCGGTAGTTTATTTAGAACGGATCTAGCATTTATGAGGATTAGGTAAAGATGAGATTTGAAATAGCATTTGAAGTACTTAAGTTCGTTAATCAGCCCCGAATGTGGTTCAGCACCCAGTAGTACTGTTTGACATGACGACCCTATGTTAAGAGGAGTTTCAGCATCATGTTCAACTATGTCTATCGAGTTGGTGCGTGCTGTTTTCGGTGAAGAATTGAGCGTTGGAGTACTGGATGTGCTATAGGCTAAGGCATTTTTTATTTTTAGTTGAGCAAGAAACGGGGGTAGGGATCTTTATTTGACCTAAACTTGTGCATGTACCAAGTGTGCTTAATGGATGCGGGTGAACTAGACTGTTCCTACATTCATGCAAAGGGGGAGCCAGCATTAACGGTTTAGGAGTGTTAGCATCCCTACCAGCTGTTTTTTCAACGCTGACAGGGACGCAGGGGATAAAAAATGATTGGGACCTTGTGAAGACCATGGTCTACTAATCCACCTATTGTTAGGTACTAGTGGTGTCCTTGTAAGGGTTTCGAACGTACTGCTTTGTGGGTTAGTTCCCAGCAGACTTGTACCGTATATCCGATCAAAATTTATTAGCGTGCCATACTGTGAATGCCCTGAGTTGTTGGTGGTCGAGTTCTGACTATTGCCACTTGTACTCTTGAGGGTGGCATCGTTTTGGCGTTGGTTATCAGTATGGGCCATGGTGCTATTTCGCACGTTGTGGGTGCCAATACTATTGACCGTGGGGAATGTGGGCTTACTTATACTGCCATTGTTGTTGCTGGCATGATTTGGGGTCATATTCTTCTCTTTTTTACCAATGGACTTATGGCTAGGAGAGGACTTGACTTTTTTTCTTGGATTATTTAGTGATATGTCTAAATCTACGGTGGTAGGTGGTATAGTTTTATTGGCTATCTGATTACAATTTAGCGGCCTTTCGGTTGGTGTCGCTCTCTGAGAAGATAATTCTGTGTGGTTAGAGAGGGGTGGTTCGGTGGATTCTACGGTGTCTCTCAAAGGGTTGGGTATAATTGCTGCTTGCAATGTCCTATTGTTTATTCCACAATTAGACTTAGTGTGATAATTATATACGCGCCTTTCTATGACGGTCTTGTCCACCACAACCTTTATTAGTTTGTAATTTCTGGCTTGCGATAGGGTGTGTTGGGAGTGGGTAAATTTTCTGGCCTCAGCCGGTGTTTCGAACTGAAAACGAATAGGACAACACTTGTCATGTTGACTCTTCTTCAGCCTGTAGCACTTAGTCTTGGAGTTGGGCATTTTCGCCTCACTAAGTAGGATGCGCTGTACCTTTTTTAGTGCCTCATTATCCGGAACGTTGTAGACAATAGCATTTAGTTTAGCATCGAGTCGTTTTGTTACTTCTGTAGTAACAAAGTTAATTAGGTTATCCACCTTAGATATCCATTCACTGTCAAGTTTGTTAAGGTCTACAGTTTTCATGAGAATAGTTAAAGGTGTCAGTTCACAGACCTGCAGTCTGATATCACTGATCTGACCTGATAAACTGGAGATTTTGGTATTGGTATCGGAAATTCCAGGATCTACTGACTTATTGTTTTTTAGGTCCCTTAACTCGGCCTTAAGTTCTCCTATAGACAACTTTAGAAGTTCTATTTCTGAAGATAGTACTGAAACAGAGCTTGAAGGCTGGAGCTTTTCGATAAGCACAAAAGGTGTGGGGAGGGTTTCTGTATGAGCAGAGGGTACTGAATTTTTGGGAGTAGTGCTAATACTAGCTGTCAGTATAGTTTTATCCTCAGTTTCAGCTCGACGCTTACGACATACAAGTGAGTTTTGTGGCTCACTATAACCATTTGTAGGAAGTATGTTGCTTGATGTAGCAATCAACGACTTAAAATTAGTCATCAGTTTTACAGGGGATTGAGTTCGCTGCTTTTTACTTTGGTTAACCATAACTATTTGATATGAAAGTTAATAGTTATAGGTATGGAAGTAGTAGAGGACTTGTGCAAGGATTACAACAAGATAAATTTTATGTAACGAATCACGCAAAAATGTAACGCAAACGTTGGACGTACCGCGTTACCTGTTCACGTACGCTAACATTAACCAAGTTATTAGAACCCTCAAAACCTCTAAAGTTTTTGACACTGGTGGTATATCATCGTATTTCTACAAATGTGGTGATCCAGACATCCGCATATTACTGCTTAAAATCTTCACAGTGTCCTTAGAAACCCAAACTTATCCGGATATATAGGAAACGACATTTATTACACCCAAGCACAAATGCAGCTCGAAAACAGAAATCAACAACTACAGGCCAGTCAATATCACACCCCCGTCGCGTCTAGAATTACGCAGAGACTAGCTTAAGATAACCTACTCAAGCATATGCTTAGCTGCAACATTATAAGTCCGAACCAACATGGATTCCAAAAATCCAGATCATGCTTAACATGTCACCTAGAGTTCTTTAATTTTGTGACCAGCAGTCGTGACAGAAGACAACTTGTACTCGTCATCTACTTTGACATTTCTAGGGCATTTGACCGTGTCGACCATTCACTGCTAATACACAAGCTGAACTCCTTAAGATGGCTTAAATCATCCCTTAACAACATGTTCCAAATAGTTAAACTCGGGTCTGTAACTGCCAAACCTACACCCAATCACTTCTGGTGTAGTAGAAGGTAGTGTTATTGGGCCCCTCCTATTTACACTTGATAGCAAAGACTTTTGCGCTTGCTTCTCACATGTAAAACCACTCATCTTTGCAGATGACCTAAAAGTAGCTGGTATATTCTATTGTGATGACCTAGGGTACTTCCGGAATGTTGTGCAGAGTGAATGAGATAAAGTGACCGTTTGGTCGTCTTTATGGAATCCACAATTTAATCTGGACAAAAGTGGTTGGATCTGCTTCGGCGCACCCTCAATCGACATGAAATTAACGCTTCAATCTGCTAACCTACCCAGACTCCGAAGTGTCATTGACTTAGGCCTGAAGTACTCTAGTGACCTAACATTTTTCGAGCAAGTGGTACCACGGACTCGAATGTCGACGATGCCCTTTAGATGCATGCTCGGGAACGTTCACGACAACGAAGCGTAGCTCATTCCATACAAGCATATGTTAGGTCACTATTAGAATACTCACCACTTATTATTAGTGATACAGGCATATGCGACAAGCTAAGGATGGAAAGTATCCGACGATATTTCGCCTCCAAACTACTTGGCTACGATTGTAAGAAAGGCTACATCTCACGGTGCATGATTCTAAAACTTGACCCACTCTGGACAAGACGACTTATTACAGATCTAATATTCTTCTTTAAGGTCCCATACAAAATATCATACTCAGGCAATAGGGACATACGATTCTCACCGGAAGGCTCTTACGATCTTCATAACCAAATTTGCACAGTGGTGATGAAAGCCTTTAAATAATAACTCCACGAAAACTTCTTCACAGTCATATATTCTTAAATATGGAACAGTCTACCCCTGTAAATCAGAACCTGCACCTTGGTTACAAGTTTCAGATGCTCTGTATACAGACTGTTTCTTCGTACTGATTACATTCACAAACTATTTATTTCTAGAGCGAATCAATTACTGGTTTCCCACAGTACCTAAAAAACGCGCGAAATTTCCCTAATTACTCTATAAACGATAAATAAACTAGTCGCAAAGATGCATAAAAAGACTAAGTGGAAATAAACATATATGTTTACTAGATGGCAATGTACAACAAATGTAAACATATATATACAAACATTTGGGCCCTATCCGTGTCCACATACATTTACTTTCGTCTCTGGTACTTTGCTGCTTGCCTGTTCCCTTGTATTTGCTTTGTAGTGGAAGTTGCACAGATCTACAGTTAGAGTGAAGTTGAACAAGACTTCAAGCCACTCATAAATATATACCATATCATCATACAAGGTTCCGGCTCGTCATAACTCAACATCCTTGAAAAAGTCGCTGTCACCATATTAGGACGCTGTATAACATCCTATACAAGCAGTATCCATGACCAGAAATGGTTTACAAATAGTTTTCTACACGTTAATCAACTTACCCGTACAGAACACCATGCCGCTACATTTTGCAGCTGGACTCGCTGCGGTAAAATAAATCTGCCTGGCATTAACCAATATCAGTCTGCATCGGGTACAATTCACTTCTGGTGTTACCCTTGATGGAAATGCTGACAAAATTACAAAAGTATATCACTTATTTTGAATTAATACCCAATTTAGATATAAATCAAGAATTAGATTCTATGCCGTACACACCAGATTCGTATGGGGGAATTGACTTCAAGCTTTATTCTTTTCCCAAGTATTTGTAATCCATCCAACACACACCTCGGATTTTTTGTTAGTGCGAAGACAATATTTCTATATTTCTTGATATGCTCCATCGAATGTCTAATTAGCAGACTGTCCCCACAAACTATAGACAAAATGGACAGCAACCATGTAGTTTCACCATAAATCAAGTTTATGTATGCCTGTACAACTGGTGTGTTCCTATATAGAGAGGAATAAATACGTATTATTATTATGAAATTTCATTGCACGAAAAGCTGTACTCATAAACATTCTCGCAATCACATAACTGTTCACTTAACTTCAATTCTTTGTTCTGTGATAGGTCTACCAATCACAGGTTAGCTCACAGATTGATATCTGAGAGCGCAGGATAATAGATGTCTCCCGAAGTCGTTTCCCTATGCCTTCGAGAATGGGTGAAGACATTTAAGTAGAGAGTCCATCTTATAGCCCATTCTAAACAAACAAGACTCCCGATGCCTTCAAAGGTCCCAGTGAATGGCACATTTATAATAGGACTTATAACAATAGCGTTCTTCGGTTATGCTTCACTTGAGGGTTGCACTGTGTGGATAACTTCGACCTCTCAGTGCTATCAGATTTGTAGTGATCAGTGTTCTCGATTCTGGTATTGGGTAGTTTTCCCCTTTTCGGATGCCGTACGTTGTGCGTGACTGTCTTTTTGAATCCTCTGAGAATGATGACATTTCGAAATTCGGATCTTATATTCCATTCTTGATCCGTCATTGTCACAGAGTCTGGTCACAGAGTGTAAATTACACCCTTGGTGGCCAGAACTTGAGTTGCACTCGAGTGCACTCACATTTCTTCTCGCTTCGAGTTTGCCGTCTCTGGAATGCTTTACCGGCGGCCGTAACTACAGCGCCATCTGTGGAGACTTTTAAGCGGAAGCTGGACAATCATGCAGAAATGCATGGTCTGTGTCCCAATGGCTTATCCTCTTAAAATTTGAAACCACATTGTCAATGGATAAGCATACAAGCTAAATCCCCACGACCCGTTCTGTCTTCTCTCACTGTACCGACTACTCTATCTTTTCCTTAGGTCACCTTTATTATATCACTTATCTCAACCAACAATGACATTGCGGATCAAATGAGATAAACACATCACTGATTTCAAAATAACACATCAATGAACTATAATTCGAGGACTCTGCACACAACGAAGTTATGTATGAATATTGACTTCATGCTTTATTTTTTTCCCAGGCACTTATAATCCATACACCAAAGACCTGGTTTATTTTGTTAATGCGAGGACAATACTTCTGTATTTCCTGTTGTGTTGCACTCACTGACAATCTAGCAGATTTTTCCAACTTTGGACAGAAATGATTGTATATAAGTGAAAAGGCTGTTTTATACTACTGGGATTAACATTTATCAAGTGTATGTATAATCTACAGCGAACATGTACAGCATATCTTGCTACTGCCTGTAAATTGTGATTGAATTATATGGTTCTATTTCTGTAACAATTTGATGATGCCTGTAAACTGGCGTCCCTCATGTACTGTACTATGAGAATAAATTTATTTATTTATTTATATTATCTACACTACAACCTATTACTATTACTATTCTACTTTTATGACTACACCGAATGACCAACGGGTGTTAGGTCAAACTCTATTCACGGCAACAACTGAGTCCTAACATACTGCACACTAAAAACCACATCTTGACCAATCCTCGCACCACTCTTCTTGGAGTCTACCAGAGCTAAAGCAGTCGAGTGGCGGGATTTACTACGCATAAGTTCACCGAAGATCTGGAACCTCTACCTTACCATCAAGAAGCGAGCTCAAAGAAATCACTGGTTTATACTAGTTCGTAATCAGGATACTGGATATTGGATAGTACACTTCCTATTCTGTTGACCAGTACCCACACTAGAAGCTTGTGCATGAAATTTTCAATGCTGTGGTGACACGTACAGCTCAACTTCTACTCAGGTTAAGTGGGTGTATCACTGCTTCAGGCGTGTCCATCTATCTTTTTACATTCACTCCTCAAAGATGATGTGTTTGGCTTCGCGACGAAACCAACGGTAATATCGTTATCAGAGCAGTTGCCATTCTTCCTCTGTGAAGTGATAGTTTTGTCTTTCGAAAGCTTTTGTTCTTAGACAGAAACTGTTGTTGATTCCTGTATAATATCGTGCTTCTTTTCACGGTAGTCCTTACACAGGCAGTATGCGAAGTAATTGCTGAGCTGTTTATGCTAATTGGGTGTCAGGATGGTATGCTCTTAATGAAACCATACGTTGCATAGCGTCAGTCACATGGCCCTACAGGAGCAGTTGAGAACAACAAAGTCAACTTAAAAGAGACAGTCAAGACACCTGGAAAAATTCAAGTCACAATGGTTCTTGAGACAAATTATAAGTGCTTGAATTCTGAGTCATTCATGTGATATGCCTTCGATTTGTTTAACTGCACTATTGATACTTACACAATAGGCAATTAAGAGTCTCACTTTTTCAAAGGAAATGTCTCTTGGTAGCGAAGCATGTATTCTCAAACTCAGAAAAGAAGTCAATCTACTTCATGATTTTGTTGAAAAGCTCAACAGACGCGCAAAAATAAGGAGTGCATACTCGTGGAAGTTTCCTGGAAAATCAGCCCTGGAGATAAAAATTCATTCTGTTTTATCCAAGTGTAATTATTCTCAAACTAACCAGTCATCAAATACCATATTGCACGTATTTTTACTTGAGATGATAATCGATAGGTTGCAAATAATTTTCATTTGACTAAGAAACATACTTATAGGTGCTTACTTATCTTTCAAATCTTGAGCTATATATGCAAGGTAGATGCCCTTTACTCCTATCCATGTTCTGAAGACGTGAATTCATTGAGTTCTTGCATCAGTGAACACATATCGGTTGTCTATGCTCTTACAGATGCGATCAATGCTAGTAAGAATAAGTGCTTACAATTCTAACGTACTAGATAACGAAGCAAAGGAAAATGATGAAAACAAAGATGGTAGTATTCGCTGTCAGTTAAACAGTCCCCTAACGGATAAATACATGGACAGCACAATAGCTGCTGAAGCTCTGAAGTGGATTTCTGATGTAGAGCGTTTCTATAACTCTCCCTCTCAAATGGCATCAAAACTTACTGGCAATAATGCAGAAATAACAACCAAATCTCAGGAATGTCAGACTGATGTTGGTTTAAATCGTAGTGATACTTATTCACCGATTTTTTCCTCCATCGTTCAAGTAAGCATTTTGCTGGTATTTTATGCACGTTAAGGTTTTAGCAAAGTGCCTGGTAAAGCCAATGGATACGTACAATTTACCTTCAGAAACTGGACGATTCATACGTGAAGTCAACAATGCACCATCAAGGAATAATTACGACTTAGAGGAACTGAAGTCTCTGCTTCTGTTTATTGAAAGGGATTTGTTACGTCTTATAAAATATTTGGATTTGAACAGTTCGTCTAGTAAGAATATGAAAGACCAATTGGAATCAATGAAAAGTGAGAATAATCAATTGTCAAAGGAGCTTTCAGATGCACAGGTGAGTCAATGCCAGCAAAAAATTACGCATATTGTTCTGATAAACCTGTAATATTTAAAATTTTTCAAGAACAATTTATTTAACAATGAAATTAGGGTTCGTTTATGCATACTTATCGAAAATATGCTTGCTGAATAAAAAATGTTTAACATACCTGTAGGAAATTACACTAGCAATTAAAATAGATGGAAATGCTTCAAAGTGCTATTTATGCAAATGCTGCTCATAATACTAGTAAATGTGTATGAATTTAGGATGGCTCTTAGTTCACAGAACTTTTTAGTTATACTGCACAACACCTTTTATCCCAATTAATTAACTTTCACTGAAGTGTATTTTAGTCGTTTATTCATCTTAGTGTAATGTTCTGAGGAATTTTGCGCATTTCGTGATTGACAGCGCTAATGAATCATTTTTTTTCCTTCACGTTCCCCAGTGGAACATAGGGCTTCAAGCTAACGGTGGCATGTAGCCACCCACTGAACTTTGTTATACCAGCTTCCAAGCACTATCCTTTTATGCCACTTCTAATCTATCTCATGTAGTTTCATCGATAACAAACTGTCTGATTGTTTGTTGTTGGCCAATGAGGTTGCATAGCGTTATAGATTTAGGTGTGTAGAACATGTTGAGATGCGAGCACTCTCTATCAACAATTCTGACTAGATTCGGACCGAATTCTGGAAATGAGCAGATTGAAAGAAGATATCATTCCATGAAGCCATTGACTTTTAGTCAAAACGTCCGAGAGAAATATGTGATAAAATTCCTTCAATGTTCAAGATGCTAAATAATTCAAAATCATTCCCCTTAGTGTAGATTTATTCATCACTCATTGTTATGTCTGAAAGTTTGAACACCTTAGCTACTGTTCTTATTCTATTCTCTTTCACACACACACCTACATTCCCAGACATTTGATGATTTACTTTCCCTGAATCCACCATGTTCTGAAAGGCGGAGTTCTACATCCAGAACAGCTTTTCGTCTCGGCTAGGTCAGAAATTCTTGTCAGTAATAAACACCAAAGAACACGTACAGTGTATATTTATGTTTTGCATTCATCTTCAGTGATTAAGATGCTGTCATTCGCATCAGTAACAATTATTCTCAACTATGCCAAATAAATTATGCTGCAGATAGATATCGAAATAGTATTTTAGGATTCATTTGATTAAATCCCTTTTCAATTTTGATGAGCAACTTTAAGCAACTATAAGAGCTATTAAAATCCATTCTTGTAACTTTCAGAGAGCTCTAGCATTTAGGAATTCACAAATACAAGTATATTCCCCTTCATATTAGTTTGTTTATCAGATGTATCACACACAGTGTGAAACAGTATTATTTACTGGATGGTGTTTCGAACAAAATTTATCATTGTTCATAATCATACCAATCAATTATAATGACACGACTTCGAAATTTGAGTTTTATAGTTTTCTTTGTTCTCTCCTATTTGTCGTAGGAGTAGCAGAATTCTCCAGATATACGGGACAGGTGTCGGATCATTCCTATTACACGTATTTGCAGTTGATTCGACAAACAAATCTTCCTCTGTCATCAGTCTCTCCCTACACCCTGTTACATTAGATTTTAGAACTGTCAGCCTTTCCCATCCTATTGTATGGTTGTGTGTAGTTGCATGTAGTGAGTGATATAGGTGAACTGTTCTCTAGATTTAGCTAGGTTTTTATGCTCGGCTAGTCTGACTGCCCCTGTTCTACTACTTTCACCTATGTATTTGACCTGACAATCATCGCAGACAGGGTATTAGATAAACTAAATTGTTTTGTTTAATTGGCTCCACAGGATTGATACTTTGACCGACAAAGCTTGTTTCTAATTGAGTTTGTGGGTGGTTTGAATGCCAGCAACTTTTAATCCTGCCTTGTTAAGAATTCTGCGTAAGGTGGTTTCCGAAGTTCCTTCCTTGTATGGAATTACTACTGATGATTTAGATTCCCTATTATTGGTGTTGTCATTATCCTGTGCATGTTTGACATGCATATCATCATTAATATTATTATCATCAGTATCACTACTATTATTACTTATTTTATTTTTACATTTCCTTACATACTCTTTGACTAATTTATCCGGGTAATTATTAATTAATTTTCAAGGCTTCTCTTATATGCCTCAATTTCTGTCTTAGATTTTCCTTGGTACTACTTAGTTTTTGTGCTCTATTACCTGAATATTTCACCAATCCTATTTTCACTGACACAGGGCGGGATGATGGGAAATCTAAATATCTATTTGAATGTGTGGGGTTCCTGTAAACACTAGTGTTTGACTTCCAATCGTCTTTACTTTCTAGTCTACAATCCAACATTGGAAGCTCCCCTTCCTGACCTTCCAATTCACAAGTGAATTGAATTGCCTCCACCTTTGAGTTAATGTGTTCAAAAAATCTACCTATATCCTGTGTTTTAAGTACAGTGGATGTGTCGTCTACATACCTCCACCATACTTTTGGAGTGGGGCTGAACGTTTCAATCACTATGTTTTCTTGTCTATCCATGAACCAGGGATATTGGTGACCTTTGAAATTACTAACTACCACAGTACCTAAGTTTTACACATATACTAATATATTCCCTTTGTATACTAATCAGTGTGCAACATTGATTCAATGATAGAATGCCTAACAGTCACGTGGCAGGTCCGCGTTCGACTTCCTGCTAACTCAAACTTAAAATCTCGTCTAATAGGTAGCATTTGTAGGAAAGAAGGAACGTTGGCGATGAGGCTAGCCACGCCAAACCATGAAATCAACTCCACAGCTACTGAATCTTCAAAGGCTTGAAACCCTGTATTCCACAGGAGACGCATACAGTGAAAAAATATTATTTAAAGTTGTACGGTCAAGTTCCAGTCTTCAATTATAGAACTAGTGATTTCATTGGTTGGAGGGTTTCATCATTAGCTAACATGAGTTAGAGAACCATGCGAAAACCTGAGAGTACTGGACAGCTGTTTCGTCGTATTTTAGGACTTTTCGTCGGTACACTCATGATGAAATCCTCGAAACAATCAAACAAAATCCATACAAAACCAATACTTGAAAATTAATCTGATGCTCACTGGCGACTGGTCCTATTGAGACAGTTACATGGGGTTCTAGTGTGAAGCTGTGACCAGTAGGGTACAGCAGGTTGAAGTTGAGGCAGTAACTCATCGAAGAAGACATTGAGACATGGTCGCGTTATGTCATGAATTGGCAGAAGCTAGAATTCATGGACCGGTGGGTCCGGTCCCAGTGACTTAATGATCTACGAGCTAGCTGGTCTTGTAACCAGAAGATCCTGGGTTCGAACTCTTGCGGTGAGTGCGTACTTCTGAGGATTTTCAAACTAGGACGAAAAAGCTCTCCTGTAGTACTCCTTTCAGGTTTTCCAATGGTTCTCTAGCTGATGTCAACTCAAGATGAAGTCCTCCAACTAGTTTCTAATCATCTTCGTCAATAAATATTCAGAAGGAATAATTGCCAGCATTATTTTTCATGTGAAGACATGACTTCAGTTGAATATAGAGGAACCCACCACCAGCAACAACAAGCATAAATCACCATGAACAGAGGACATCTAAAGAAAGTCCTCTTTTTCACCTATCTAAGCAGTGCTTCAAGTAAAAGCGAAGCAAATAATGATGTGAAATCCAGTCAGAATCGGAAAAACGAAGACAGAACTTTATTACTCTTAACTTAGTGTGGAAGTGTACTACAACTCAACGTAAGGTACAAGATTCGAATTCTGTTCAACATTAATGTTAAGCCAGTACTTCTATATAGTTTGGAGACTCAATGCGTCACTAAAAGCATTTCCAACTGCCTCATTCAGACTTTCACCAATACTCAGTTTCGCTCCATACCGAGAATCAGATGACCAACTAGAAAGGATTAGCTACAAGCAACTTTATGGAACGAATCAACAAATAATCTGCCTCCAAACAAATGTGCCAAAGAGAGTGGAAAAGGGTTGGTCATACAATGAGGACACCGTTCGGTGATATCACGTGACAGGTCCTAGAGTGCAACCTGAGTGAGAAACTACGAGTTAGTGTGACTCCAAAGGTGATAAGGTGGAGATGGTGTGAAGAAAAGAGGAAAGCTTATGGGCAATGGCGGAGTCAATTAATACAGAGTACTGCGTTGGTCGCACAGCGGTTAGGAAGCTCGCCGACCGTGCACGTAGTCCGGAGTCCGATACCAGGCCACCGATGCACTCCTTCACCTAGCTAAGCCAGTAACAAATAAAGCTGGTAAAAAGGAAAGGTTGGACACGAGGCGAGCAACTGTATCCTGTAAACATAACCACCACTGCTACAGAAATTTCAAGCCTCTAGCTTGGAGCCTTATGTCCCACTGGGAACGTGAAGGAATAAAAAAAGAAAAACTGCAGAGAAAAGAGTGAAACAGAGATTTGCCTCTGAAATGCTGAATTCCACTAGGAACCCAAGAGAATAATAAAAATAATATTGATAAAATTATTTTCACAAGGATTTACAAAAATTAATAATTAATTATCTGTGTGCTAAAGGTGCCATTTTAAACGTTGTATGACTGTTAACCGTCCTTCTACTAACCTGTAAACGTGGAACCCAGACACCTATTATCTGGTATCTTTCTAGCTTAGTCTGAATAAGACCTCATTCGTCTTTCAGATGATTTCTTCAGACAGATTTTTGTTTTTAATTTTCATTTGGTGGTTTTCTTTCCATCATGAAATGATGAATATTTAATATGACTGTTGATTTCAATTGCTAATTAAATTGGTTTCTACCTTTCTAATTCTTAATGTATGTAACTGTAGTTCTGTTTTACGCTTTCTATTGCATCTTATGCTGATTTTCTATGCTTCAGTAAGCATTTTTCTATTTCTATTTAAGGGTCAATTTGTAAGGATTTGATTTACTTTTCGAAGTTGACCACGGATTGATATCAGTTAAAGAATCACTGAAAACCATCACTGGAATACTAGATAGTTTTCTCGTCAACCTAGTGAGGGAATCATCGGCAGTATGCACCCAACGCCAGGGTTCGAACCCAGGACCTTCTGGTTACAAGACCAGCTAGCTCGTAGATCATTCAGCCACTGGGACTCGATTCAATGAACGGCGAATTCTAACTTCTGCCGTTCTATTTCTATTTGTTTCAAGTTTGGTCATTAGCTGACATTGAATAAAGAGGATCATCGTAATCCAGCGTCGGTGGCACAGCGGTACAGTTCTCGCCGACCACTCAGGCGACCCCGGGTGCGATCCCAGGTCACCGATGCGCTCCTTTACCTCGCTAAGCCAGTAATAACAAAAGCTGGAAAAGAGGAAAGGTTGGACATCAGGCTAGCAACCCCATCCTGTAAAAATAATCACCACAGCTATGGAAACTTCAAGCCTCTAGCTTGAAGCCCTATGTTTCACTGGGAACGTGAAGGAATAAAAATAATCGTAAGCCTGTAGGAAGTAAGACAGCTGCCGTTTTGTTCTGGTTTGGGACACTTCGGTATTACTCACCCATCACTGCAATATCTGAAATCGAGTCCAAAACCTTTAGATTATGAGGCGAGCTCATTTACTATTCAGCCACTAGAACGGGATTCAATGATCCATAAGTTGTAACTTCTGTCGATTTGTGATACATAGTGCCACCGTTATTGATTTTAGACTGTAACACTGTTTCACAATCCTGGTTTATGTATGTTAACTTTTCACTCATTTGAATTTTTCCCAGTCGGTAGGTGACAATGGTACCTTAGTTATGACTAAGGAATCTGCATTGATAGTTAGAAAATCTGGAAGAGCCATGCGTTAATAGACTAATATTTATGTAATGCATAGTTATTTAGGTTGATATAAGTATAAAACTTTGGGACTGTGATGGTAGAGTATAACTGTATTATGGATAAGATTTTATTTTGATAAATCACACAGTGTTGTACAGTACAGTAATATTTACTGATGACCAAGTTTGGAGCACAAACTATTGCCACTCATATCATATCAAGTCATTCACACAACTAATAGATATTTAGACTTGAACTCATCGCATCTGTCGTTGTCTGTAAAGGCTAGCTTAGCCAAGTGTCTAACAAACCGAGCAATAGCACTAAGTAGCACGAAAAAGGCCTAAACGATGAATTGAAACATACAGAAGAGGCGTTGGTGTTAAATAACTAACTATCCTATAAAATTCATTAAGAATATCAGAAAAGGTCAGAAGCGAAAGAAAAATAATGTTGAAACTAATAATGACAACATAAATAAGAAAGAATATAAGGCATTTAAAGTTTTACCAAATAATGCCCTACATAAGATTCTCAATAAAACAGGAATTAGGGTGGTATTTCAATCTACAAACTCACTCAGTTAGAGCAGGCTCTGTAGGCTAAAGGACCCGCTTGGTTGACCCAATTAGACAAAATATAATTTACAATATACCTTGCACTGACTGTGAGTTAAATCAACTACATTGGTCAAACTAGTAGATCAGGAGTGGTGAGATTACCTGTCAGAACATAAGAATTTAGCTAAGGTTAGAATGATTGACCTCACCCGAGAAGTTAAGTAATTTAGAAAAAAACTCAGCGATTGCACTACACGCATCAAAACACAACCACACAATAGAGTGGGTGGGAGAGGGTTAAAATTCTAAGAAGTAAAATAGGTAGGTGGCGAAAGAGAGAGAGATATTGATTACTGAATCCTGGTTCATCGAGTCTACACCCAACACAACACATGCAACAGAAAAGACTCAATGCAAATACCAGAGATATGCATGGAAGACATTATTACCACCAGTCAGTCAAATCAGAGGAGGATAATAAATAATCTCAAAATTCTATTTCAATTCACATACATCACAACATTCTAACAAGTTACTTATTTATTTTGACTATAAAAACACTCGTCGCATTTCCCATCTGATTGTATTTGATTGATAACACTCGTATTATTATTTCTGAATGTACATTATCCCATATTGATTTTTATTCAAATATCTAGTCAATTCCACACATGTATATAAATGAAGGAAAAAAGTTGTGTGAGTAGTGTCTTGATACGATTATGAGTGGCAATAATTTCTGCCCGAAACGTGGTCATCAGTTAATATTATTGTACAACATTGTGTGATTTATCAAAATAAAATCTTTTGTGTAATGTAGTTATTGAGGTTGAATTGAAAATCTGGGTGGCAGCAGATTTATGGCTTTTATATTGGCTAGTAAACTGTCGGGATAGTAATCTGGAGGTTGTCGTTTCGACTCCTGCTACCACTAAGACCTGCATCCCATCTGTAGTCACTACGCACTGCACAGATACTGAATTCTATTTTATTGACTCGGTACATTCAAAGCACTTGTTGCTCAGTAATTATGCAGAATGAAATGGTAATGGATTAAAAGTCTTTGAATGAAACTTTCAAGTGACATAACACACCAACCTCCTGAGTAGAAAAGGAGTGAATAAAAGCTCGTGAGGAGTCATAGATCCGGTTGAAAATAATGTCAAAGAATTGAGAACAATGAAAATGGGCTGCTTAAGTCTTATTTCACACTCAGAAACCAAGGAACGATTACTGACACTTATAATAAAAGTACTCATCTAAAAATAAAAAATAGAATCTCTCTTACTTTAAAATTTGGTCTGTTCTAATTTCAAAGTTTCGGTATTTTGGAAGTGAAGTTATCATAGTCAGGAGGAATGTGTTTCAATAACTCTAAGCTTCATTTGACAAGCAAAAATTTAAAAAAAGATGCTGTAATGATCCCTCGGGAACTTATGTGCTTGAGTGAGGTAAACTAGAATACATATGTATTATATTGTACATTTAGTGAGTGAGTATAAAAGAAACCTCCTCCCCCTAAAAAATATTTACCCCCATCGGTTCCTGTCTCCCTCGTAGGATGGAACAAAGGCGGGCAATGACGATTCGAATTTCAATATAGAAAAAATTCCCATTTAGACATTTAGAAAACAGAAGGATTGAGCGAAGAAATATTTACTTTTCAATTAGATCCTCATTTCACTCTGGTTCTACTCTAATATACACGCAGGGAATTTTCATTACAATACACAACAGTTTACCAAGCAAGTGGCACTGATATGTTTGTTAACAATAATTAAACAGTGTCAAAATGTCAAGCAGCGGGGTGATAATTAACGAAGAAAATCAATACACACACAATTAAAAGGTAGAAATGGATAGAATAAATTAATTTTACAAGGATAACACGTAATTAAAGATGAAGTGGTCGAAATAAAAATAAAATAATTTGGACAATTATAATTTTTATAGTTTTTAAAGGTTTAGGGGGAGGGGGATGACGTAGTCCTGTTTATACATTCATGTAACGATGGCCACGGTAAGGAAAGTGGCTGTACAAATTTCTTCTGAACAGATAGGCTTGGCTTCTTCAGGTGGATTCCAATTGCTTCAGCTGTTGTTGTATGTAGAAGACAAACTCGTAGAGCAAAATTAAGGTTATTAGGAATGCGACAGATAATTTTAAATGCATTATTAACATCAACCTTATGCTCAGCATCAACAAGGTGTGCTAAAATAGAACTTCGAATAGATCTTGTTTGTCCCTTGCTTAACCATGCCACAGGATGATGTTCGGAAATACGACGATGAACCTGCCTAACTGTACGCCCAATGTAGCTGACACCGCAGCTGCAGTCGAATTTCCTCAGGTAGTTGATATTATTCATCACCTTTTTCGATAAGCAATATTAGCTGATATAGGAGTAAGTTGAAAAAGAGTCTGAGGAGGTCAAATAAAAACATGCCATCAGTTCATGAGGTATTTAACCGTTGTTTTGAGCTAGCTACTTAGGAAGGTGAAGACCGCTTGAGTGGGATCTCAAGAGACTAAAAACTAAAAGCTTGAGACTCTACATGAATGTTGCAGATGCATCGAGTCTATGTGACCCTTATGTTTTTCCATGTTACTATTTCTTTCCCCCATCCATTCTTTTGAATATTTTTTTTTCTCTGCCTTTATGCACTACTTGGAGCCTGATAGACTGAACTGATGCGTTTCTGTGCAACGTTCTAAGCTGAAACTTAGAGAGCTTTATACGATCATTGTATAACTTATATAAGTTCAAACCAAGTTCACTTTTAACAGTTTGAAAAACATTTGGTATTGGGTATACGATATTCATCATAATTAACGTCTTTTGTATTTCCCAATGAATGAATGAAAAACAAAACCATATTGCTGTTTTTACTGACGTTTCGATATTTAATGCTGCTAACAGCTTTATCAGAGCAGTGATACTAAACCAGAATTTACAAAATCCACTCAGCTTATATATCCAGCAACTTAATCATTGTCCCTCAGCATGGGGTCATTTTCGCGTTGTTGTCAAATTAGCCAATTGGTAAAGATAACGAAACCAGGTGTAGATGATTGTTGGATTTGATCAGTGTGTAAAATTATAAAAGCGGCATGTGTTTACATAATGAAATTGCTTATCACATTCGTGCTGATTTTGTCATTTCATGGGGGAGGGGGTTAGTGTTTCAACCAGGTAAAATTCTGTTTTAGTCCATCATTCCTATTCAGACAATTGGGATTCCATTTGATGATATGAAGTGCTTCTGATTATGTGAGACGTTCTCTGTGATTTCTGAAGTTTTTCTGGATTATTTCAATATTGTCAAAATCAATTTTGTGACCTGATTCTATAGCGTGTAGACAAGCTATGGCTGATAATTTTTCAAGCTTTTCTACTTCGTAACAGGATTTCTCGGTGGTCGAACAGATGCTCTAAGGTGTTCATTTCTTCTGATTTTGATTTCTCGAGATGTTTTTCCGATGTATATCGCATCACATTCCAAGGAAGCATTTTATTTTTTAGACGCAATTTGATAGAGAATTTTAGGGATTTGGTCTTTTATATGGACAAGGTTGCTTCGCAGTGTATAAGTTGTTTTGAAGAAAACTCTGATGTCTAACTTACTGAGTACTCTTCTGATATCGTCTGACGTCTCTGCTCTATGTGGAATGACTGACAACTGTCGAGTTCCATGTTTTTGGAATACGTTTTCTACCATACTTGATGTCAGTGTTGATTTTGTTGATGAAGTCCTTTGGGTAGTTGTTTTGCTTTTGAGTCTCAGTAATGTTTGATATTTCTTCTTCTTTTTCTTTCTCGTCGGTTAACATCAGCGAGTGTGCTCCTCTAAGAAGACTTGAAAAAAGTGATATCTTTGCGCTGCTTTTATAATTTTACACACTTATCAAATCCAACAATCATCTACACCTAGTTTCGTTATCTTTATCAATTGGCCAGGTTGACAACAACGCAAAAATGACCCCATGCTGAGGAAGGATGATTAAGTTGTTATATATAAGCTGAGATTTTGTAAACTGTGGTTTAATATCACTGCTTTGATAAAGCTATTAGCAGCAGCATTAAATAGCGAGTCATCAGTAAAAACAGTAATATCATTTTGCTTTTCATTCATGCACTGGGAAATACAAAAAGCCTTTATTATAATGAATTTTATAACTTGTTTGAGAGAATAATGCAATCATTTCAAATGTTACTTTTAGCTGTTTTAAAAAGAAATTTTACAGTTTCTTCACAAAGTTTGAATATCTGCGTCGTTATTTGCCATACTCTCCGCGAGAACACCTTACAATTATTCCTATCTCCACCTAATTCAGTCTGTCAATTTCTTGAAAATTATTCGCATATTTCTACACAGTAGCAACACAGAAACATAATTTTTGGGAACGTAATTTGAATTCTAACTATACTCAAACAAAATTTGTTTCTCTTCTCTTCTCAAGAATGAATATAACAATCTCAATGAGAAATTATCTAAAGAATTAAGCGAATTAAATAAGAATTATAAAAAAGCGCAAAAAGAGAATTCAAAATTCAAAACCAACTTGGAAGATTTAAACAAAGCGTTAAAGGTTAAAGATACACGAATACAAGAATTAGAAAATCAATGTCAAGCATTGGAAAATAATTTGGGTAAGATAATGATTGTAAATTAAAGAGTTTTGTGACAAGAAGTTTATGTATATTATAGAATTGCATTTATGAAAAATGCTTACTGAATTAGACTCGAATCACTATAAGCGTCTCGCTTTACTCCCCTTCTGTTATGACATCCTTCTGACGTCGTTCAGTTTATTCAGGAAGTTTCTTTCCTGACATTCTACTTAGGAGAGGCCATATGTCTGTAACGACAGAAGACAAGAGCCAGGCAAAAGTTCGTTTATTCAGAAAATCAACAGATATTTATATATTTTTATGTACACTTATTTCTTTTTATTTATTATCCTTTACGCTCCCCAGTGGAACATAGAGCTTCAGGCTAATAACTTGAAGTTTCTGTAGCAGTGTTTATTTTACAGGATGGGGTTGCTAGCCTCATGCCCAACCTTTCCTCTTCACCAACACTATTTCTGGCTTAGCGAAGTAAAGGAGTGCGTCGGCCGGGATTCGAACCCCGGACAGTGTGCATGGTTGGCGGGTGTCGTAACCGCTACGCCACCGACGCACTTTATGTACACTATTATTCGTTATTGTTAACAAAGAGGCAACGTCTTCTGATTGTTCAAGTATTGGTTTGTAGGGATTTGGTTAATTGGTTACAAGATTTCATCATGAGCTGACATTGGTTAGAGAACCATTGGAAACCAGCTGGGAGTACTAGACAGCCGTTTCGTTCCAGTTTGGGACTCTTCAGCAGTACGCGCCCACCAGGGTTCAAACCGAGGACCTTCTGGGTTGTTTTCCTGCAGAAGGTTATTCTGTCATCTCTTTGTGGCCGTTTCTTTGAAGGTCAGACCATATATCTGCGAATCGTATCCACCCACGCAAAGTCTTCTGTGATTGGTTGTTGAGTTAGTCTTTGTTCTTGTTTTTTTCTTATGAACAAGATATGCGGCGTACACATTGACGTAGATTGCTGTCTACCAATTTTGGCTAGCAGACAGCTCTCACCACATGTCTCATAGTTTTTCGCTGATAACATGATCAAACGCTTTGTTTGAGAATTCACTTGATCACCTCATGAAAATGAAAATGTGTTATCATCAAGCCATAAGTGGCTAAACGTTGTCAATCATAGACTACTGGATTTAAACCAGCTGACTAAATAATAACGTGTTCTTGGTAAACTACTCATGAATTCAGTTCCTCATGGAGTTTTAAATGAGTTCCGCTAAAAAAATTTCGAAATTTTCGGAATTTTTCAATTCCACTTTAACTAATATCCTTCTTTGTAACAAAGAATTAGGATGGCATTTAGATATATAGGTAAATTCACACAGAGACAAACTTTGTGGGCTAAATGACCCTATTAATTCAAATAGACATATAATGTGATCTACAAAATCCTATTGATTGACAACAATATATAAAATGAACTGAAACCCCGAGGGTCCCATTTGCCACACATGTTTGGCCTTCCAAAGACACACAAGAAATCAGTCCCTCTGTGACCTTTACTTTCAGTGATCAACTCGCCCCATACGTCGACGGCTAGCTTTGTACACCACGAAAGACTCATTTAATTTCGCCGAAAGTGTGAATCACATGAACGTTTCAAATAAGTTCATGGCGTCATTTGTTGCAACCTCCTTGTTCACAATGATCCCAATCAATGAAACCATTGAGATCATTTGTCAACAGTCTGATCTTCTCCCACTTCCAGAGTCGGAATTCAAACACCTACTGTTGAAGTATACCATGGGTGTACAATTCTAGTTTAACAGCACTCTTCACCGACAAACAGATGATGTAGCTATGGGCAGTCTACTTAGCCCTGTTTTAGCAGATATATTCATGTAAAGCCATGAGAGAACAAAGTTGAAGCATGCAATCGACGAAAAAACTTCCTATTGTTGATTTGTCGATGACACACTTGCAGTGTGCAACAATCAAAGTCATGCTTCCTACCAACTTACTGCTCAGATTATTCAACGACGCACATTCAAATATTGAATTTACTACGGAAAATGAAAATGATGGAAAGTTTCATTTCCTTGACACTGCCATGCAACGCCTGGAAGACGATGGTCTCCAGAGATCAATTTACTGAAAGCCGACACGGAATAGACGATACACACATCTTAATAGTTTTTGTCCAAATAGCTATAAAAGAGCACTACTCAAGACTCTGTATTAGTGAGTGAGGAGAATATGCTCTTCAGAGAAACTAGAGGAAGAATTTAAGATTCTCGAAAAGGTGTTGAAAAACAACAGTTATCCTCAAAGATTCATTAACAAGTTTGGAAGATTTGAAGGCTCAAACATCAAACAAATCACAGCTGAAAAAAGCCTGTCTTCATTCAACTAGATTTTAAAGGTGAAAACATCGCAGCAATGGTCAACAGAAGACTGAGTATGTCACTAGCCAGAGCCTATCCTGCAGCTAAGTTGGTTCCCATCTATCGAACAACATGCTCTTTGGTGCAGTCAAAAGTCGACAGATACCCTTCTCATGTTAACTCCAACTGTGTATACAAATTTACGTGTATCTGTGGGAGCAGTTACATTGGATGAACAGAAAGAAGGGCACACCTTCGATTTGCTGAACATGTGCTGAAAAGCCTACGTTTCAAGGGAACAAACTCTTATAATAGCGCTATTACCAGGCATTTCCTCGATACGGGTCATGAGGTGGGAATCGCGAAATTCTTTAAAATTATCAATAGACAAAGGAGCTTGATTCTCCTCAAGTTTGCCGTAGGGATTTCTATCAAACGCTCGAAACCAGATTTATGTGTTCAAAAAGAAGCAGTTATTAGTCTTTCCTTGCCCACCTGACAACTGGATGTCTTTATTCTTTCTTTCAGTTGATTACGTAATCTTTGGCTTCAGTCTCACCCCTTTGACATAGTGTAATTTCTCTTGTCTCTTGTTTATAGGGTTTGAGTCGAACTCAGTCCATTTTTGCCTAATCTTACGCATCTCTCGTCTTTATTACTTAACTCCTCTACCATTGTAAGCGTGCATTTTTTTGTTTAAACTTGAACTGCCTGTGTAAAAACTATATAAGCGCAATTTTCTGAGCAATGTGTTACTAACTGCGTAACGTTCTGTCAACTGACATCATGTAAAATTTACAAGCATGTTAAAACTTTTCTGTACACAAACCTCATAATTTGTTTAGACTGTAAGCAGCTGATGAGAATCCAACGAAATAAATGATGGTACCATATTATTCTGCACAAACCACTGTTGTTCTTGCTTTATTCAAAATCCTATAGAATGACTGTGAGGTGAGTTACACAGATTATGCCAGTGGATTAGAGTTAATCAAGTTGTCGGAACATAGGGATTCAGCTAGGTGTAGAACGATTGAACCCAGGAAGGTGCGTACACTATTAATACACAACCAAGCCATCTGGCGAGTCAGAATTACAACTCTGAAAAGCAACATAGGCAGATGGAGGGAAGGATTGATCATTAAATCTCAGGTTGTTCATCGAATCCACACCTAATACATGCAATAGGAATAATGCAACGCCGATGCTAGAGATGTGGAAAAAGAATATTACTACCAATAAAATCATAGTACCGGACATACTAGAATTCTATCAAATGGAGTTTACATGTTATGTTGTGGTGGTGATACAGACAATGGGTTCCAACGGAATATTAGTCTCACAGTCAGAATCATTGTATATGTTGGTGTTAGCGTCTGAATACTATTCCCACAATTCAATAGTGCATTAGCAACAGAATATCGTGTATATGTTTGAACATTCTATTTCATGTCGTTTAATGTAAACCCAAATCACACGCCCAGTGATTGGTTAAAGAATATAAAACTATATAGATATAAACAGCGGTTTGATCACTTGGAAATATACCTTTGCTTCCGTCTCTTGCCTTCTGCTGTTGTAGTGGGAATTTCTTGACACGATCATCAATAATAAATTGCGCTCGTATCGCGATCAGTAAATAACGGTAGACTGTATCACTGTATGTTTTCTCATGAAATAAATTTATGCTATACAGCTATTTAGAAAACTGACTCTTGTGTTTGCTATGGCAAGCTTGACAGAAAACTTAAGAAACGTATCAAGTTCTTTCACTGTCACAGATTTCTTGCTCTCCTTCAAATCACCGAAAACACCCATTGAGTCATGAAGAAAATAAAAGACAATTCATCAGCGGAGAAAATTCTCATTATCGACGAAATCATCTTTACAGGCTGCCGTAGAGTCGTATTTGTGCTTACCAAAAATGCATAGTAGTCTGTTACTGAGTAGTAGGGGTGGGGGTGACATAATTGACATAATTACTCAGAAGTGGCTTTAGAAGTAAAAAATAAAAGTTGTAAATTACGTGGTACTCAACAGCACAAAGATAGAGATTTGATTCGGTTAAAATTGTTATTGAGTGAGAATAAAGGTGGTAGTTGAGTGTCAACTTAACAAGTGTAAAGAGTGTGTGAAAATGTACAAAAGGAACATATGAGAATGATAATAGGGAATTAATTATTAAAGTAAAAGCAAACTAAATGGAAAATTGAAAATTTAGAATACAAATTTGTTTTATTTTTACCATAAAACCACCTTATATCCTATCCTGTTTTATTTTATTGATAGCACTCATATTATTATTTCCGAATGTACTTTATCGTATATTGATTTTATCCAAATGCCTAACCGTCAGTTTGTACTCATGTATATAAATAAAGCAAGAAAGTTGTGTGAGTAGTGCCTTGATATGATTAAGAGCGTTAATAAATTGTGCTCGAAACGTTGTCGTCAGTTAGTATTACTGTATAAAAACACTGTGTGATTTATCAAAATAAAATCTTACCCATAATGGAATTGTACTCAACCAGAGTGAACAAGTTTTGTACTTATATCAGTGATGCAAGTAAAACTGTTTCCTCTTCGAGAAATTTTAGCTAATAATTTATTGGGTTGAAAAGGAGCTAAGGGTGATCAGACCGAAACACGTCATCAATCGTTCAAGTCTTTGACTAATGCTTTGAGTCAAATTTGGAATGGTATATACTGCCCTAAAGACGATAAAGTGAGACTGTTGGTTATACTTCTCGAAATGATTTTAAACGGTGTGAAATCCTAAATCCATTAAATTTCCACTGTCTTCGACCCCCGCAATCGAACCAACCACCCCCAAACATTTCTGTTGTCTGTTTTTCGTACCTTCATGTTTGCGCTTTCTATGAAGTATAAAGGCAGCTTGAACTGTCACACTTTTGTTCAAAGTCCTATCTTGCAATTCAGTTCAGTTCAGAAAAACAAAATCCCGAAAATGTTTTGGTTCAAACTTTTTCCAAAGATCTTTCTTCTCATAATAGTATTTAAAGGATTGTGAACCCTTTCATTTTCGATTCCTTTTATCCATAATCCAGATCACATTGAAAAACTATTTAATACCGACGTGGATCAACTAAATTGCGATAATTTGCCATCAAAATCACCGCCATCATCATCGTTATCAAATGTTCAATCGTGTATTCTAGAGCTTCAGAGGAAACTGGAATCTACTACAAAAGATTACCAGTCTGCCTTGAAACAATTAGAAGTCAAAGAAATGGAGAATCAAAATATGAATTCACAATTCACGGTAAAAATTTTTGACAAAAATAATTATTGTAATTAATATTTGTACATTGAATATCTTGATCAGCGCAAATTTCATGTAGCTAAAATTCTAATTTAGACATTAAAGAGACGAAAACAAGTGGTAAAGTTGAGCAAAGAATATTGTCTCATCAGTCTCTACAGTTTTATTCACACGTAGTATTTAAAGAGTAGTCGTTATTGAGAACACTGACATTTTCGGTCAAATAATATCGAGTCGTTTGGAACAATAGAATTACAGTTCCAAAGCGTTTGTATGTGATCAGTTGAAGGGCAGGGAGAAAATGTGGGATGTATAACCCTTGAGGTCGATGATCAAGTAAAGTGTAGTGAAAGAAAGTACGCAGTTAGATGTGGGCCAGGTTCACGGAAACTCCTCCTGAAGTGGGAAGGGCCATACACTGTCACTGAGAGACGTTTATGCCATCAAAAGAAGAAATAAGCGGAAATGCATTAACATCAGCTAACTGAAGAAATGGATTCAATTGGATAAGGAGGCCGGGACCACAGTACAACAGCAAGGGATAGAATCAAGAAGGTCGGAATGGCTCAGTTCGAAACAGTTTGATAGAGGAACTAGTGTGGTGCATTCTACTGATAATATTTATCAGTAGTTTATAAAGAGACATTCATCGGCATAAAAACAACAAATAGAATGGAGATAGATTTAACGTCAAAGAAAGTAAATGATACAGTGTTTTGGAGAGATATAGGGGAGACGTGAAAGGAACACAAAGGAATACAATATGATGAAGGAAGGCCAGAAGTAGCACAATATAGAAGATCTGTGCAAATGGGTGCGTTGAAGATGAGGTGTATATAATTTGGCTATATAGAGGAGATACCAAATCGTAAATAAACATTACTTTTTCAAGTCTCTCGTCTTCTACCGTCACAAAACGAATGCAGCAGTTAAAGATAGTTTAAACAATGACAGCTTGTAAAACAATAAGACGGTAGGTAAAATTTTAAAATTTTTACAATAAAGTTATGACGGTTACGGCAAGGAAAGCGCTGATAAAAATTTCTTATAAACACAAGTTTGGATTCTTCAAATGAATTTGGACGCTTTCATTCATATGTATAAGAAGAATTTGTAAGACAAAGTTAAGATTGATGAGAATATGGTTGATAATTTTAAATATCTTGATAATATCAACTACAAATAGACCTTGTTTGTCCCTTGCTTGGCCAAGCAGGATGACGTTCAGAAATCTAATGACGGACATGTCTAATTGTATGGTAGATGTAACTGGCTACACAGGAGCACTCAAACTAGTAGATACACTTAGAGAAAGTGAAATAAATCTAGTTTAGCTAGGATTCCCGAACGTAAAATTGGAGTGGTTGTATAAAGAGGCAATGAACGTCTGCTGCAACGAACGCCAGACAAGGAAGATGTCGAAAAAATATTCTTTATGCAATATTTCTCTTTTTTGTCCTCTAAAATCGTGAGAAGCGGATTATAATGAATAGTTACCTCGTCTAGTTATGATTTGTGCGGTGTAGTATTGTAACGACTGAAGACAAGTGCCAGGATACAGATCGTTTATTCAGAAAATCAACAGATACTTATAGATTTTTATGTACATTATTACTAGCATTATTGTTAGCAGAGAGGTAACGTCTTCTGATTGGTTGTTTTCCTGCTGAAGGTTATTCTGTCATCTCTTTGTGGCCGTTTCTTTGTAGGTCAGACCATATATCTGCTAATTGTATCCACCCACGCTAAGTCTGCTGTGATTGCCTGTTGAGTTAGTCCTTGTTCTCGATTTTTTCCTCATGACCAAGATTTGGTACGTAACTAATGACGTCAATTGCTGTCTACCAATTTTGGCTAGCAGACAGCTCTCACCATAATATGAAGTCAGTATGCTTTCAAAGCTCATGAATTCTCTGAGCTGGAAGGTTAAAGTGTGAAGTTTTTATTTACTCCTTTTATACAACGTCTTCGGAGATAACTTCATTTGATGGATGCCATATCACGACCCTCCTCAGCGAAACAATATTAGCTGTTATTATATTAGAATGAAAAAGAGAAGCGGATAGTCGGAAGTCATCAACTGTCAGTTTGCTGTAGACTGCGTTATCGAGTTGCTGAGAATCAATGTCTGGAAAAATCTTAGTGGTGTGGCAAAGATGCTCTTTCTAATTCATATTTTCCAGACTTTCAAAACTCGCTTTATCCTTCAGCCACTCATCTTCTCTGTTGTTTCACCACATATCTTTCGCTAATTTTATGTGTGCTTCTCTAAAGTGTATCATTTCTCTGCTGTATTCCGTGTTGATAATTCAGTCAAAAGGTTATCTTTTTCATCGCCCAGCCTTCCCTCTTTACCTTGCTTTCTACCAGCTTTAGCAAGGTTTAGAAGTACATCAACCTACCACGTGCGTCGTTTGCGAGAATTCTACGATTAGACCACAGAGAATTAGTTATTCTATATGCCATATATTCTTAACGGTCATCCTGTTAACTTGAAATTTGAATTAATTCTCATTTTTGTGATTTTTATTGGTTGATCAACTGGATTGCTTACAATCTGTTTATTTCTGGGCAACCTCAGTATTAAGTTTCTGAAATTAGCTTGACATTCATTGTATATCTTCTATACTTGATCTGTACACTATTCCAATAAACGCCTTGCTCATAGTTGTCGAAATTACCAGGAACAAAATTACTTCTGTCAATATTCCACACATTGATTTGTTGATTAACTAAGTCAGTTTGTTTGAATCAGTTAAGCCATCTGCATGCCATCATCTGATTCTATAGTTGTTGAATAGTTGTCACTCCTCTTCATTGATTTTATCAAATGCCATTCACCCTAAATCTAATGATTTTCAATGATTAACTTTGTAACTAGAATGTCAGAATGAAATATAAATTACTTTTCTCTAACGTATTCAAGGGGTATATGTGAACGTCACTGGTCCTCATAATCAATCAGACCCATGCAAACCAACCATTGAGAATTAATCTTTCCCTCTCCAATAACTGATGTGACTGAGAAGTAATGAACAGTGGAGCCCATCAAGTTGGGTGTGAATATAATAATAGTGGCTAGAGGTTGTGTTGTAAATCGCTAGTCTGCAGATGTTGGAACTCATAGACTATTGTATCTCGTCTCAGCAAACTAGCTGAAGAAGCGGTGAAGATAGGACTGCAGGTGAACATAGCGAAGAGAGAGGTGCTAAGGAAAACTATCCACTCACCAACAGCAACAACAATAGCAACAACCAGCCAGCACGGGAAAAATTTCACAGAAGTTACTTCCTTCACTTATCTGGTTGCGAAGCACGGTTTCAACCACAGGCCAGAAGAACAGTTGAAGATGTCAAACACAGCCAGCCAGCCGGCCAGAATTGGAAAAGCGAGATACGGCTTCATCACTCTGAAACCAGTTTTGAGTTCCTCTGCACTCACTCAGCCAGCCAGCATAAACAACAAGATTCGGATTCTATTCAACACAAATGTCAAGTCAGTCCCTCAGTCAGTCACTTCTTCTATATGGGTCTGAAATTTGCAGCGCGTGTCACGAAAAGCATTTCCAACGGGTCACAGCAAACTTTTATCAACAGCTGCCTCCTTCACTGGCTGGCTCCGTACTGAAGATCAAATGGCTGGCTGGCCAGAAAGAATCAACAACATAAGTCTATGAAAACAAACCGACTAACAATCCATTGCTCAGCAAGTATGCCAAAAAATGGAGCTGAATTAGGCACATGCTGGCAAGACTGTTGAGCAACATCACACACTAGGCCACTGTTTGAGTGTAATTTGAATGGGAAACGACTAGTGGGTCATCCAAGGGTGACATGGAGGAGATTGTGTGAGAAGTTGATGAAAGATTATGGGTGCTTGTGGATCTAGGTGAAGAGAACAACAGAAAATATAGCAAAGTGGAGGTGTGTTTCTGAAGCTCTATGTCTCACCTGGAACCCAAGGGAACAATTGTAATAGATAAATTGTATCCCATCCCAGTAGGTGAATGTCCAACGGGCGTCCTTCGTAAACTGAAGCTTGTTGATTCGATCATTTGTAGGAACATGCTTCAGTAGTGCTGAAGAGACCTGAAATAGGACAAAAAACTGTTTGTTCAGTACTGATTAATAATTTACAGTACCTCCCTAATTGAAGTAATTTTGTAGTCTAACTCGATACAGAGTGGTACTGGCTCCTTCAGTCCTGTATTTTTATTTCACTGAATGATATGCACCAAAAATTTTAATATTTCACTAGAATATTTCATACTACTTAATAAGTATTGAGTAGCATACATCTAATTCTTAATTTTGTTATCGTAGATGCTTACTAAGAAACATGAAAAACTTTTATCCCGAATAAATGAACTAACTGAGATCAATGAAAAATTAGAAGAACAACTGAAAGATAAGAATAATTCGATGGAACATCTGAACTCTGAGATAAATAATTATAAAAGTAAAATACAAGAGTTGGAGAAATCAATACAAGAGATCAAGGTAAGTTATCTATTTTCGTTTATATCATCATTTTATATTTGAATATATTAAAGAACAAATCAACTGAAAATGAGAGCGTTAAAAGTCAAATTCAAATGAATCTTGAACAAGTGAAGTTGGAAAATAATGAATTATGTCAAAAGTTGAATAAATTGAATGAAGATCTTTTACATATGGCTCAATATCCTGATTTAAATGGACCAATTGTGTTTGAAAATGAAAATTGTAAGTTTAAAATGCAATGATGTAATCATTTTTTATATGTGCAACCAAAAATTTACAGAAATAAGTGTGAATTCAAAATATTGAAGATTTAGTACATAGGAAATCAATATTTTTGAACCAACAGTTAGAGGTTACGATGTGTTGAAGAGACGCACGGATGAAGCCCTATGTTCCTCTAGGAATTAAAGGAAATAATAATAACAATAATGTGTTGAAGAAATTCGCTGTCACTACAATTTGTTTTAATTGATCAATAATCCATCAGCGCTTAATTTAAAATCAAGAGTCATACTTGCATCTCTTCGTTAAGTCTTCAGCAAGTGTCACTAATTCATTGTTGAAGATACATTTAATATTATTATTTTTTTACCTTCACGTTCCTCAGTGGAACATAGGGCTTCAAGCTAGAGCCAGCTTGAAGTTTCTTTAGCAGTTTTTTTATTTTTATTTTACAGGATGGGGTTGCTAGCTTCATGCACAACCTTTACTCTTCACCAGCATTAATTCTGGCCTAGCGAGGTAAAGGAGTGCGTCGGCCGGGGATCGAACCACGGACCATGTGCATGGTCGGCAAGCGTCCTAACCGCTATGCCACCGACGCACCATTATTATTATTGCATCCTTTAATTCCTAGAGGAACATAGGGCTTCAGCCGTGCGTCTCCATTGCGTTCGATTCTCTGCTAGAGTTTTCACCTGGCTCCATGTCTGCCCACACGTTTTCATCTCCTCTTCACATGACCTCCTCCAAGTCACCCTCGCACTGACGACCAACTCGCCGCTTCCCTTTCGGCTGGGTTCCACTAGAGAGATGGCGTGTCTTGTGATGTCACTTGATGGTTTCCTCAGAATATGGCCAATCCATCTCCACTTCTTCCTGCCTATTTGTTTCACAATCGGTTCCTGGTTGGTTCGCTCCCAGAGATCTCTGTTGCTGATCTTTTCTGGCCGGCCATCTGATCTTGAGTATTGAGCGAAGACAACTGTTAATGAAGGTCTGCAGTCTGTTTGAGATGCTCTTTATGACGCGCAGTGCAAGTCTCTGATCCGTATAGTGAGTAGCACTGACTTCACATTGGAGTTGAAAATCCGGATCTTATTTTTGATGCTGAGTGCTGTTGACCTCCACACAGACTTGAGAGTAGTGAAAGCTTCTCTTGCTTTTCTGATTCTTGCTTTGTATTCTTCATCAGTTCCGTCTACCTTTAGTTGAAACGACGCTTCCCAGGTAGGTAAAGGATGTTGTTTCTTTCAGGTTCCTCCCATTTATGTTGATTGTTGTCTGTTGTTGTTGTTGCTGGTGGTGTTGCCCAGGAATCTTCATCACCTCTGTTTTCTCTATGTTCACCTGAAGTCCTATCTTTGATGCTTCTTCTACCAACTTGTTGCTTTTCATCACTTGCATATCTTCCAGTTTGTGGGAAATCAGACATATATCATCGGCGAAGTCAAGATCCTTTAAGTTTTTTGTGTGAGTCCATTTTGTGCCTGTTTCCTCATTGTCTGCCGCTGTCTGTCGCATTATCCAGTCTACTGCAATCAGGAAAATCATTGGAGATAGTAGGCAGCCGGCTTGTCTTACTCCTGTCCTCACTTCAAACGATTCTGTAAGTTTCCCGTTGTGGATTACTTGGCATGCAGCATTGTCGTACAGCTGTTGGATGAGATGTATTATTGTCGGTGGCACCCCTTGGTGGTAGCGAAGTAGTTTCCAAATCACCTCTCGATCGACGCTGTTGAAGGCCTTTTCAAAGTCGATGAAGTTGAGATAGAGAGGTGACTGCCATTCCAGGCTTCGTTCAGTGATGATCCGTAATGTGGCGATCTGATCAATGCATGATTTGTTTCTCCTGAATCCAGCCTGTTCCGGTCGAAGTTTTTCATCCAGGGCGTGTTTGATTCTCTCCAGGATGATGCGGCTTAGTATTTTGCTTGGGATGGACAGGAGCATAATTCCACACCAGTTCTTGCATTGAATTAAGTCTCCTTTCTTTGGTAGTTTGAATAAGTATGCTTTCTTGAAGAAACATTTAATAGTTTCTTTTGGATGATTTCAGTTAGTACTGTAAGGATGAGGATAAAAACTAACACGACGTGTTTCTGTGCCTAGTGTAGCAAACATCAGGACAAATATTCAGGCTGTTTTAAAAAAAGTTGATATAACACTTTTAAAACAGTCAAACGTAACATCTGACATAATTATACCATTCCTGTGGGCGCGTAATACAAAACCAGCTATCTGATGAAATTCAAGTCATAAGTGACCGCCTTCGTCCTAACCATACAAGTATACTGAGACGAAGGCGCGATGAATTCGATTACTAGTGACTTATGTCCTCGTCCCAACTGGAATCAAGAGGCTGTGTTTCACAGCACTTTGGGACCCGTTAGCCAGACATACCCGAGACTCAAATCCCCCGCCCATCGTTTCAAAAACCAGAGCGTTTTTCATTCGGCCGCCTGACCGGATGATGAGTTCCGAAATAGGAGGGAACGCGCATCCTGGATTCCATTTTTAGCCGCTATCAATCGGAATGATGCCATGTTAACCTTCGCTTCTTTTTGAGGCGTTTATACTAGGTAGAAGTCGACATGTAAATTAAGATCCAGAATTTTGGTCCGTCATAATTAATCAATCGAAAGTTCAAAAAGTAAAATTTGAAGGTATTCGACAATTCTATTTTAATTTCTGACTGTCAGGAAAATTAAAGTGTCTCTCCTTACCATTGTTTAACTAACTTATTCGATTTAAAACGTCCAAATAAACAAAACAAAACTGGATGATACTTCAAAGGAGCTTCAAGAAGATACTTTTATATCTTTTGCTATACTTTTCCACTTATAATGTGAATGAAACATCCGATTGTGTATTACGTACTATACTACTCAGTTACGCTTCCTATCCTACTCCAGAGACGTGAAATATGTCCCTTACATTTAAAAGTTATGAAAACCCGCTAGTTATGTCTGTATCGTGGAAAATACCCATTGGGACATTAGAGGGAAAAGAACCAGAAGTTCAGCAAAGATACCTTTTCGGTGATTGAATTCTCAAAAGCTGTACAATCACATTTATATACATTAGTTTACATGGGTACAATTATTATTTATTTAATTCCACATAGTAAAGAATGTAATTATTATTATTATTCCCTTGAGTTCCAAGTGAAACATAAGGCTTCAACAATGCATCTATTTCCTACTTTACTCTTCAGCTGAGTCCACGATTGCCCATAATCTCTCATCTCCTCATCCTCTTCACATGACCTCCTCCATGTCACCCTCAAAATGACGACCCACTTGTCACTTCCCACTGGGATTCCACTCGAGCGATGACCTGTATTCCGCGCGATGCCATTCAACGGCCCCCTCAACGTATGCCCATTCAACCCATCTCCATTTTCTCCTACATATTTGTTGAGCAATCAGCTCTTGCTCAGTTGGTTTTTTGCCGGCCAGAGTTTCTTGTTACTAATTCTTTCTGGCCGACCAGTGGACCATTTGATCTTCAGTATGGAGCCAGTCAGCGAAGGTGGCACCTGCTGATAAAAATCTGTAACTTGTTAGAAGTCTTTTTAGAAGAACTTAATGACTGACTTCAAATTTGTGCTGAAAATCTGAATCTTGTTCTTTATGCTGAAGCGGAGTGAAGAAGATTTCCGAACTGATTTCAGTTCGGTGAAGATGTATACTGCCTTTCCGATTCTGTTTTTGTTGTTGACATCTTTATCCGTGCTGTCCGACTGTCTGCGGCTGACACTGTGCTTCCTGGCCAAATAAGTTAAGGAAGAAACCTCTGTCAAATGTCTCACGTTAATGGTGATTGGGGCTGGTTGTTGTTGTTGTTGGTGCGTAGTTGATTGGTTGGTTATCTTCATCACCCAGTCTTCTCTATGTTTACATGGAGCCTTGTCTTCGCTGCCTGCCAGTTTCTTCCGCTAGCTTGGTGGTACTCTCCTGCAATTCTTCCAGTCTGTGTGATATAAAACAAAAATGATCCACGCACAAAATCCAGATATTCTAAAGTCTTCCTATTGGTCAGTCCAGAGCATTCCTGACTTCTCACTCCTCATACACTGTCTTCCTCTAATCCCGTCCACCACAATTAAGAATATCATCGTGGGTGATAACAGGTAGGCAGCCTTGTCTTACTCATTGGTTTCAGTTGCTTCAGTTTAATTATTTTTTACTATTTTACGTATTTATCTTTCTATTTGTAAGAGAAGCCAAATTGTTTCAATATGTTCAATAATGAAAATTCCATTCTGTAGGAAAAATTATTAATTGGAATAGAGGGACCATTATTATTATTATTATTATTACTTACAGTAATGTTTTTAGCACTAGCTATGCAAAATCCTGTTTTCACTCTCTATAATTAGGTGTAAAATCTGTTCATGAAGAATTAGAAGGACAAATTCACGCCAATGAACTCCGTATTACTTTATTGACGGAACAAACTAAACGGTTACGTAATGCCTTATTAGTTATGAATGAAAAACATGACGCGAATATTCATACGACACAATCAATAAAACAAGAAGACACGGAATTATTGTAAGTAAATAACCATTGAATATTGAATATGTAAATATATTGAACGATTAGCCTTTTGTTTTAATTTATTGAAAAATAAATCGAAATCTTTTTCAAAAATTGTTTTTACGATAACTAGAGAAAGACTGGACGCTGTGATTAAAAAGACTTTTATGCAATTATTGTCATAATAATTGAGAATGTGAAGCCAATATATCCATTCATCTAAGCCCTTTGAACATGCGGAAAATGATGTCACATCCCAATGTATTTAGGTATTTGAATGTACGTGTGGACACATATACATAGGGAGGACTCATCGATCTCTGCAAGTAAGGGCTGACTTCAGAGCATACTCCTAAATGTCTCCAGAAACAAATGGAATCTTCAGAACCTATTAACGGTGAGAACAGGTAACCTTGCTCTTCTATTGCGAAACATGTTATAGAGACAGGACATAAAATTGACGTTAACACATCTTTTAAACCTATCCATCCATAAAATGTGTTTGGAGGAGGGCGTATCCTAAAGTTTGTGGAAGCCATAGCTGGCAATTAGAAAGTTTAAACCACCTTTATGAGTTCAAAGCAACAATTCGTCATCACCCTGCACCATCCTTGGTAAATTTTGTTTTGATACCGTAGCAGATGTACTGTTACCTCTGCTATTTGGTTTAGTGGTTTTCATTGTTATTTTGACCTTCATTACATCCTTTTAACTTGACCTAACTTGTCTTTTTTTCACCTCTTAACTCTTTATTAATTTCATATATATTCCTGTGACAAGTCAGTGTGTGATAACATTGTTCCAAATGTGTTGCGCAAATACAACATTACTCGATTCATGCAGACAAATTACGTCTGCTTATTGCTTTGTATAAATGATGTGAGCAAAAAATGGAAGTTTCCTTAGCTGACAGTAAATACCTCAGGAGATTTTATTTAAAAGTAAAACGATTGAGTATGTGTCTGTGGTACAGTGGTAGAATGCTCGCCAGCCACCCCTCATGTTGTTCAGGGTCCGATCCCCGACCGACGCACTTTTCTATCTCGCTAAACCAGTAATAAGACTGATAAAGAAGGAAGGTTGGGTATGAGCCTAGCAACCCCACCCCGTAAAAAATAATAAATAAAAAGGACTGAGCGAAGAAATATTTACTTTTCAATTAGATCTTCATCTTACTCTGGCTCTACTCTAATATACACGCACAGCATTTTTAATACAATACACAACAGTTTACCTATCAAGTGGCACTGATATGTTTGTTAACAATAATTAGTCAGTGTCAACATGTTAAGGTAGTGATAATTAACGAAGAAAATTAATACATATACACAATTAAAAGGTAGAAATGGTTACAACATATCAACTTGATGTGATTATGAGCAATAGTTTGTGCTCGAAACGTGGTGACCAGTTAATATTACTACTGTACAACACTGTATGATTTATCAAAATAAAATCTTATCTATAATGGAGTTATACTCTACCACAGTGCCCAAGTTTTATACTTATATCAATAACCCACGAAGATAAGTAATTTGGAAAAAATTCAGCAATCGCGCTGTATGCCTTAACACGCAACCACACAATAGGGTGGGTGGGTAGAGTCAAAAGTCTAAAAAGTAATCTATGTAGGTGGAGAGCGAGAGAGATTGATTACTGAATCCTGATTCATTGAGTCTACACCCAACACAACACATGCAATAGAAGTGACTCAACACAAGTACCAGACATATGGAAGATATTATTACCAGTTAAATCAGAGGATAATAAATACTTTTAAAATGTAGTCAATCCTCATTATAACATTCTAACATGTTACTTATTTTAACTGTAAAAAACATCTTACTTTCCATCTGAGTGTACCTGATTGATGATGCTAATATTATTTCCGAATGTACTTTATCTTATATTGATTTTATTCAAATATCTAATCAGTTTTTACTCATGTATGTAAATGCAGCCAGAATGTTATGTGAGTACCTTGATGTGATTATGAGCAGGAATTAATTGTGCTCGAAACGTGGTAATCAATAAATATTGGTGAATAACAGAATTATACTCTACTACAATGCCCAAGTTTTATCCTTATATCAAAGTCAGTTGAAGATGCTTCCAGGGGACTAAATTCAACGAAAATATTCAGCTTAAGCCATACCTTCAAATCATGATGCTAGAAATGAGCAATACATAATGACTCTATGTAATAACAACGACTGTTGGTCCCTTGAATTGAAAGCTGCACTCCTATAATTTGAATCCTTTTAGAATACAGTATATTTGAAATAGAACTCATTTATATTAATCATCACAGCATTTTTTTATTTATTATACTTCAAGGTCACCAAAAATTGATCATTTAACATTGAACAATATTACACCGAGTATAAGTAGATCAAATTCTTCTATTTTATCAATTGACAAGATTTCAACAGAAAATCAATCAACAAAAGAAGATGCCTCATGCATACGTTCTAAAACATACACAAAATCAAAAATTATACCGAATGGATCTGTTGAGAATCATTCAAATATACAATTGTGGTCTGGTCCAAGTACAACAGCAAAAGGTATTGTGGTGAAAGTTTAATTCAAAAGATTGATTACTGAACAAAGAATATTCATATTTTCGATAACCTGCTCTTCATCACGTTCTACAGTTATATATCCATCCATAATACTGAATGAATAAGTGTTATTAACAACATTAATGTTGTTTAAATAACATCAAATCAATAATCATACCAATGGACTACAGTTAAATAGCATCAACATAACAATACACACTTAATGTCAGACAGAGGAATTACGCAAGATAATGGTACAAATTCATCAATTTATAGTCTCCACTGTAGGCCGGCTAGGGGAGTAGTGGTGGCTGGCTAAATTTGCTTCTTTTGCACACAAATCACTGGTTGTTTCACGCCAATCGCTATAGCCCCTCTGCTGTTTGGAGTATGTGGTACCTTGATGTTTCTTGGCAATTTATTTGCTACCCAGTAGATGATAGGGGAGGATTCTTCAATGCTAGCTATCTCTGTGGTCGGTTTGGACGAGATGGTTTAATATCGAATTGCTGATAGTGGTTTAAACCACATCTTTACTTAGCTAAACTGCATGAGCAGATAGTGAAACACAGCCCGTCAAAGGTGTATTCGAATTCAAAGACAAAATCAAAGATATTAATGTCAAGGATAAAACTATGATATCTCTGGACATAACATCTTTATTCACAAATGTACCTCTAGTAGAAACAGTTAACTGCATATGTGAACAAGTGTATAAACAGTCGATAAATTTTGGTATCCCAACGGGAATCCTAAAAGAATCGTTATTGAGGTGTACCATGAATGTAAATTTCAAATTATACGGCACACTTTACCGACAAGTGAGCGGGGTGGCAATGTGCTCCCCATTAGGTCGCATTTTGGCGGATTTCTTTTTTAGTAGACCAGAAAATGGACTCGTGAACAACCTTATCAGAAAGTTCCCAATTTATTACCGGTATATGGATGGCACTTTTATTTTTTGTGACGGTGATTCGGATAGGAAAACAATAATAACCGAATTCAATGAAGTACATTCTGCTATGAAATCCATGTGCGAAGAGGAATCCCAAAATAGAATTGCCTTCCTGGGTGTCCTCCTTACAAGAAAACTAGATGGTAGTATGAAGAGAAATTTGCTTAGGAAAGGCGCCTGGACAGGACAATATACACATATTCATAGTTTCGTTCCTCCCCAGTACAAAAGAAATTTAGTAAGGATTCTCAGCCACAGGGTTAGAGCTATATCCTCAGAAGAAGCAAGTGAATATGAACTGGGGACTGTATATGATACCTCGATTGAAAATAGCTATCCAGACAAATTCATCAGGAAGCATATGACTAAGAAAGTTGAAAAGGACTAATCGCTATCTGTAAACAAAAATCCTTTATACATATGACTGCAATTCAAGGGCAGTATACCCAGCGAAACTATTAAGAAGAAGTTAAGAAAATGCTGGTAAACTACGTCTTTTTTTCTATACGACCGATGGTGATTCCTCGACTGAAAGATGAAGTGCCTAGACTAGCTACCTCTTCTTGTATCCACCAATTCAACTGAGCTTGTAGAGAGAGTTATATTGGTCGTTGCTCTAGGAACTTGATTTTTTGTGCTCGGGAACATCTACCAGTTTGGCTAAATAAAGATGCAGTAAAAACCATCAAAAGTTCGATATTAAAACACTTTTTTCAAACCAGCCACAGAGCTAGCCAGCATTGAAGAATCCTTCTATTTCATCTTTCGGGTAGTAAATAAATTGCCAATAAACATCGAGGTATCGCATCCTCCAAACAGCAGAGGCTATCGCGATTCGCATGAAACAATCAATGCTTTGTGTGCAAAAGAAGTTACCTTAGCCAGCCACTAATACTGCCCTAACCAGTCTTCATTGGAGACTATAAATTCATGAATTTGTATTATTATCTTTCTTAATTCCTCTGTCTGATATTCAGTGTGTATTGTTATGTTGACGCTGTTGAACTGCAATCCATTGATATTGTTATTATTATTATTAATTATTGATTTAATGTTATTTAAGCAACATTAATGTTGTTGTTAATAACACTAATTCACTAATTCACTATTATGGATGGATATGTGACTGTAGAAGCTGATGAAGAGCAGGTTATCGAAGAGAACATTCCCTCTTCAGTAACCATTCTTTTGAAAAAAATTTTAATGGGAACTTTTTATTAGTTGAAAGTTGTAATCCCTATAAATTTCAAAGTTGAAATGACTTAATTAGCTGTTACAGTTTAACGCACAAAGAATTTAAATAATAATTTTTTGCCATTTTAATGAATTATCTAATCTATTATTATGAACTGAATGTTCTTCTTTACTTTGGGTTTCTACTAGAACATAGGTTTCAAGCTTGAGGTTTGAAGTTGCAGTAGTCATGGTGTTGTTTTATACGAAACTGGGTAGGGGGGAATTGATACCCTTAGTACCAACCTTCTGTTTTTACCGGATTTACTACAGGCTAACCGAGGTTTAGGAGTTAATCGGTCGGGAATCGAACCTTAACCATTCGCGTGGTTAGTAATCATTCTTTTATTGCGCTAAAATCTCACATGAATGAATATACCATTATTAATAAATACAGGTCAGATTAAAACTGATTCCATACTTTTGGAGCTTGTTGAAATCTTGACTAGTTTCAATGTACATTTCAGTATGAATCAGCATTGTTTACAGAGTCATTGAAGGTTGAAAAGCCTTAGGCATTTCTCTCCATCGTAGTTTTCCACTCTTCATCAGCATTTCCTCATAATATCACCAAAGATACAATCCAGAACCTTCAGATGATGATTTTTTTTATTCAAACATTGGACTGAAACCTGATGACATATGAATTCGTGCTTGTGAAGAGTTCCAAGCTAGGAGGAGACAGCTGTTCAGTGTGTCGACTTCTTCTAAAGAATTTGGGATGACAGTAAGCAGTGGAACTTTTAATCGAATAAATGAAACGTTTGGGTAATGCGTGAAATCTAGAACACAAGTAATTCCATATTAATTTGTTTATTAGATGGATATATCACACGCAGTGACAGCTTACTCGAGAATAGTATTATTGTTATTTTCCTACTGCTCCCTTGGGGGTAACAAAGCTGGACAGTTACTTATGGCGTTTTCTGAACTTACATATAAGCTATGTACATCGATATAGTGAATATTTTCCTTTAGAAGCGTAATCGTATCCCACCTAATGGAAAGATGACTTCATATGAGGCATTAAGATATTCAATATTCTCAGTAGATCGAAATGTGCCCTGTTTGGAAAACTTAGACACTTCCTTTCTAATAGTTCCAGTGACTAGACTAGCCAATGAGTAGCATGGTAATAAGGGGAACCAGCCACACCCCCAAAGTTGGACAAGAGAATTGTTCAAGTTTCGTATATCTCCGGTAATCCATTTTTTCTATGGTCAGAAAGAATCACTACCATTTCACGCACATGTTTGCGGCGGATTCATTAAATTTTGCCTGAACATTTTGAAAGTATTCAGAAGTAAGAAAGAGGGGTTGGCATTAACTCAAACGAGTGACAACGTACGAACTTACCTAGATTTTGAAACGAAAGCTCTTCAAACGATTTTACTGTCAAATGTTTATTCATATTCATTCATAGGCCCTGGATTAATGGCGACAAGACTAATTGGTTATAAAAAAGCAAAATATAAATAATAGTGTAGGAGTTATTGAGTCTTGATTTCACAAGATTTTTTGTCATTTTTACTCTAATTGTTTTTACAAGAGTGTTTTGAGTCATGAAGATTGTGTCGTCCATAAAGTGGGAGGTATCAAAAGATACTCAGTGCTAGTGCAAAATATTTCTTCTCTGTAATCTGGTGTGCATAATTCCATATTGATCTGTTTATTAGATATATATCACACACAGAGTGAAACAGTATTGCTCTTTACTGGATAACAAAGTTTCGAACACAATTCATCATTGTTCATAATCATACCAATCAAGTATAACCACACACAATCTCGAAACTGTCGTTTTACAGTTTTCTGTATTCCCGCCTTTTTGTCGTAGTAGGGGCAGTAGAATTTTCCAGATGTTCTCATGGACAGGTGTTGAATCATTCCTATCACGTATTTTCACTTGATTCGATGAATAAAGCTTTCGTTATCAATCTCTCCCTATATCCTACTATATCAGTTGGATTTTAAAACTGTCGTCTTATCCCATCATCCTATTGTATGCTTGTGTGTAATTGAATGCGGTGTAGTGCTATACTTGAACTGTTCTCTAGATTTCTTATTTTTTCAGGGTCAGATAAACTAGGTTTAGCTTCACTAGTCTGACCGACTCCGTCCTACTAGTCTGACTTAAGTACTTGACCTGACAATCTGTACCCTACAATGAATAGAACTTGTCAGGTAACTAGATGTACCTGCATTCACAGTAAGTGATGCTGTTCCCATGGACGAGTTTCTAATAGGACGAAATTTGCGACTTAGATTCCTCAGCTAGTCAGTATCCACCGAATGATATGACGTATTGGTGAATAACCCTTGACTGGATTATGTCGGTTGCCGACAAAATCTACACTGTGATCAAACTAGGTTTCACTACAGGTTAAGTGAAAGTACTCGCAAGTTACAAAAGTAATCCTTTTGAAGCATTATGTTGAAACATTCACAAATAGAAACTCTCGTCTTGAAATCCTTCCAATCTGAATATTTATATGATAAGTTATAAATAGTTTACATTGTATGCACACAAAGGTCTCAAAGTTTTCTTCTCATAAACAGTTTACGAGTTGATCACGAATTGATATCAGTTAGAGAACCATTGAAAACTAGGGAGTACTGGACAGCTGCTGTTTCATCCTAGTTTGGGAATCATTGGCAGTACGCACCCAAACTAGGTCGAAACAGCTGTCCAGTATTATTGATATAAGTATAAAACTTAGGCACTGTGGTCGAGTATAACTCCATAATGGATAAGATTTTATTTTGATAAATCACACAGTGTTGTACAGTTAAATTAACTGATGACGTTTCGAGCACTCACACAACTTCTTTCCTTCATTTATAACATTTCATGAATTCGGGGAATACAAGAAGTTATCTGGAGTTCTACTAAGAAGTCATAACCAGCAGGTTCCACCAGGACGATAGTTACTCTCAGACAACATTGGCTAGCGGTACTGTCATATACTGAGAAATGGCAGAAGTTGGAATCCATGGGCCATTGGTCAGCATCCCAGTGTCTGAATGGTCTACGAGCTCACTGGCCTTGTAACTAGAAGGTCCTAGGTTTGACCCTTGGTGGGTGTGTACTATTGAAGAGTCCCAAACCAGGACGAAACACCTGCTCAGCACTTCCAGGTTTCCCAATGGTTCCGTAACCAATATCAGCTCATGACCCAGCCTGTAACCAACCAAATCCCTGCAAATCAACTCTTGAATGTTTTGTCTATAATTTTACTACTCATTTAACCTCTCTTTGTATTATAGTATCTCATGATGTAATCATGCCGCTGAATAACACCTTTCTTACCATACTTGTATGTTTCTATCTCAATCACAGGATCGAGTCGTCCACGATCTAAAAGGGTGAAATGAGAAAAGCAACTTGTATCATTCAGTTATCCATTCATTCATTCAATTAAGTCAACTGAGAAAATGCACAGATTTCATTCAATGTTCAACAAAATATATACATGTATGCAGATATACAATTTTAGGAATCATTTTAAATTATATAATTGACAGTAACTGTTTTACTGAATCATTGTGTTTGTTTATTCGATCATTTTTCGCCCTTACTAACATTTTGTTTCCAAAAGAATTTCTCTTTCCAGTCATTCATACTGTCTATCATCATGAATTTTCTAGTAACTCCATAACTGTTAGAAAAACAAAATATATTTAGATGATTAAATATTCAGTTCGGTTGATTGAATTTTGAAGGGATTTTAATTTATATATTGGTTGTTATTTTCTAGTTTTTACCGGGGATTGAATTGCTAGAACTTCCATGGCATGAAGTAGATGTAAGCGGAAGCTTCATATTACTTTATATCTGATTTTGAATGAAGTCTGTGGTGAATTTGCATGACCAGAAGTAATAATGTTCTCTAGAATGAAGCTTTCGACTGTTGTGCATTCTTCTTCCGCCAACCATATTGGTAGGTGTTCATGACAGCGCCTACATAATATCCAGTTGGTGCGACCTATGTATTGAACTCTACGGAAGCAACTCAACTGGTAAATATACAGTGAATTTGCCAAAAGCAAGAACTTGTCTTTGATATTTCGGTAAACAAGACCATATGTTGAGAAGGTGGGGCATAGAGAGAGAGATGTGACAAAGGGCATTTTTTGAGTTAGTCTCTTGAAGAACTTCACTAATTGTATCTCTCCTGAATTTCAGACTTATAATTAGCTTTGAGAAAGTCATTTAGAAGACAAATTTCGCGAGATGATATCGTCATTTCTTAGTTTCTTTACAGCCGCTTTACAACTAACATGGTTAACGATAATAAAATAAAATAAAGTTCATCACTCAATTACTTGAAAAACAAAAGTACATACTAATGACCAATCATATTTAAATAGGTCAAGTAGTCCAGGGTAGGCGAAAGTTGAAGCCTACTATTTTTTGTACACACAGTTTAGGCTGTATGTGATTAATCCCCAAAAGTGCTCCCATCACCTTCAATAACCAACACTGAATTAGAGTTATGTGATGAAATAATTGTGAAACAGTCATTAATATTGATTTTGTAACCTGACATTAATAAGTGTTTTGCAATGGATGATGATGGATTTCTATTCAGATTAATTGCATTGGGATTTTCTGTGTGTTTTAGTAACCATTTTGGAACATGTTCTTTTCGACGACATTGAAACATTCTATTGGTTCTACCTATATATATATGTGTGTGTCACCGCAACTGTCGGTGAACTTGTTGATACAGTTTGAAGTAGAGTCCAGAGGATTTCGTCCTTTAATCGTAGGTACAGAGATCGGAAATGTTCGGCAAGTGAGAAAAAGAAATGCGGCGGCGTAGAATGTGCGCTTGATGGCCGACTGAAGTCTTTGAGCTAGCTGTCAACTGCATAATCTGGTCACCCTTGAATGGTAGGTTAATAAAGATAGCTTTCTTTGGTACAAAAGCTGTCTTTTCTAGATGTGGTCTATCTTTACTGTGACAAGTGATGAAGTTCTCTAGATAACCATTAACTAATAAAACTGAATGTATATGTCGAAGCTCATCTTCTAAACGCCTTATTCAGATTTATCAAAGGGACTAATTGTTTTAATTATAATTAGCTGTTTCTTTGGCACATCTATGTTTCTCAGAGCATCATCAGTCTTTCTCTTTAGATGTTTTTGTCGAGGAAAGAGATTGAATATCTATTTTTTTATTAGAGTGTTTCCGAAAGATCTCAAGTCCTTACTTAATGTATCTACTATGCATATGCAACGGATGATGATGAAATTTCTCCTTCTTTTTCTTCTTCTTTTTATTGGAACGAAACTGTGAAATTTCATACATTTGTTCCCCTTAATGAATTTAAACAAAGCAACAACTACAGATTTTGCAGAATAAAATGGTACCATATTTTATTTCGTCGCCTTCTCTTCAGCTGCTTACAGGGCAAAAACATTATTAAATGTATCTACAATAACAATTTAACATACTTACACAGAGTTCATTTTAAACAGAAATCAATCGATCGATATACACATACACTAATAATATATACATATATGTATATATATGCAATCTTGAACACAAATTTACGTGTATCTGTGGGAGCAGTTACATTGGAAGAACAGAAAGAAGAGCATATCTACGATTTTCTGAACATGTACCAAAAAGCTTACGTCTAAAGGAAACAAATGTTTTAGGCAGTGCCATCGCCAGGCATCTTCTTGACACGGGTCATGAGGTGGACGTGGAAAAGTCATTCAAAATTATCAATAAGCAAAAGAGTTCAATGCTCCTTAAGTTTGCCGAAGCCTTTTCCATCAAGCACCTAAAACCTGATTTGTGCGTTCAGAAAGAAGCAGTTATCAGTCTTTCTTTGCCCTGGTAACTGGATATTTTCCATCCTAATGCGAGATACTAAAAAGTTTTCATTCTGTATGATGATTAATGCTCGGAATTGTGTTCAAGATTGCATATATATACATATATGTATATATTATTAGTGTATGTGTATATCGATCGATTGATTTCTGTTTAAAATGAACTCTGTGTAAGTATGTTAAATTGTTATTGTAGATACATTTAATAATGTTTTTGCCCTGTAAGCAGCTGAAGAGAAGGCGACGAAATGAAACTGTGAAAGTCTGTCAACTATCTATTCAACCTAGACTTGTGGTAAATTGGTCTTTGTAGAATTCCGTCTGTTCGTCTTGAAAAAGGGTATCTGGGAAGGATGAACGTTGTTAAAGTCTCTAAGGATTTTACTTAGCTCAGTAGTTTTTCTTATCCTATAATGATAAGGATATACTACATGTACGGTTTGTGTACTTTGCACTGTTTAATGATTGATCGGAGTCTGTTGAACTCAAGGTACACCATAAAGCATTCGGTGGACAAATGGCCAACTGGAGAATCCATAAGTAAATTTGCTGACATCATTCAACTATATGAAGTCTATGACACAATGGGATCAGCAATATCCCCTATCGTAGCAGACATATTTATGGACAGCTTGGAAAATATTGCTCTATATACATTTAATCCTACTCCAAAAATATGATGGAAATATGTGGATAACTGACACTTTCACAGTATAAGAAACAGAACATATCTCTAGCTTCTTCACACACATATAAAATAACTAGTATAGGGAATAAAATTCACATTTGAATCGGAAAATGAACTAGGAGAATTAGCTATGATGTTAGATTGTAAAATAAAACGAACGGAAGAGGGTAAACTGCATACCAGCGTTTATAAAAAGCCAACGCATTCTAATAGATATTTAGACTGTCATCTCTGTGTTGCTGTTACTTAGACAGTCCAGTGAAATATCTGCACATCGTATCCGCCCACGCTAAGTCTGCTGTGATTAGCTGTTGAGTTCATCAAGGTTAGGCTTTGTTCTTGTTTTTTTCTCATGATCAGTTTTGGCTTGCAGACAGCTCTCACCACACCTGTAGGACCTGATGAAGGAGTTATCAAAAGGAAAATTCTTTGATGACACTCGATAGTTGGAGGCAATCAGCAGGAGGCCTTACTCGACCTATGTTTCGTGCTAGTTAGCACTCGTCAACAAGGAACTCATATCCCTTCTGAGATTCGAACCCGCGTCACCCAGTAAGTACTGCAGTCAGTGATGTTACCTTTGAGCTATTCGGGCTCGCGATTTACCCCCTTTATGAATGTAATGGATAATTTGATTGGACAATAGTAACTAGTGCGTTGTGTCTAGTCCTTTCTTTTGTTCAGCAATCAGTCTTTTGAAATGTAAATATATTACGAAAATTATGATGAGACTTTAAATAAACTTATCATTTTTGGGAATCTATAGAAGGATACTGAATCTCAGGAATAAGCTCAGCAGCATACAGACCCTGTCATTATTATGAGAAGTGTAAAATTCAAAGTACAACTACATAGTGAATTTCTCCCAAAAAAATCCCGAACAACAGTTTGTAATCAAAATTTCGATTAATTACACCAAAACGTTTGATATGATGGAGAAGATTTGTAGCTCAGGTAGATGATTTTGATGTGGTTGTATTCTCTGAGCTAGCTGGATGGTTTATTTGCGAAGCTTTCATTACCCCACCCACTAAGCAACATCTTCAGTACACACTTCAATTTCAATTGAAGTGAGCTTTTATATTTCTCCACGAGTTTATTAGTCATCTCTCCCGCTGATCCTGAACGTCGTGACTGGTTGTTTTTGTGTGTTTTCACATCTTCTAGACCACTTGTATTGGAACCGATTGTTTCATTGACTTGAACTTTGACCCTTTGTGTGTGAAATTTCTAAAAGCTCACTTCAAAATTGAAGTATGCGCTAAAGATGTTACCTAGTAGGGCGATGAAAGATAACAAGATACCGAACATAGGAATACCGTCATATTCGAATGAGTTGCTATTAAGGTGCACATTTAACATACAATTCACATTCAACGACGTCATCTACAGACAGAAAGATGGGATTGCCATGGGCTCTTCCCTTGCCCCACTTTTGGCAAATTGCTTCATGGCCAGCCTGGAAAGCGGGGTCTAAAAATCAACAATGGCCGAATTGCTGCTATACAAAAGGTATACCGATGACACTTTTGTAGTCTGTCAGGATGATTCTGATTTAAACTGTATTTTAAAGCAGTTTAATAACTGCCATCCTTCAATTAAATTCACAATGGAAATTGAAAATGAATCAAAGATTCCATTCCTGGACGTCGAATGGGCAAGAAAAAATGACGGAACTCTGAAAAGATCTATCCATAGAAAACCAACATGGAATGGGCAATTGACAAACTTCCACAGCTGCATACATATCAGTCGTAAAAGGGCTCTCATCATCTCGCTGACCCACCGTACCGGCAGAATTTGTAGTGGCGACTGTTTAGAAGAATAGCTCCTATTTCTCAAAATCATTCTGGTTCAAAATGGATACCCACCGTGTTTCGTGAAGAAGAACATGAAATCAAGGCCAAAAAGAGAAGAATACACTTCAGTGCCAAAGAAAACACTTTATCTGAATCTGGAATTCAGAGGAGACCTAGCAGCAGATATCCTTAGAATCTCCAATTCCCTGGAGAAGACATTTCCTGCAGCAACTCTAAGAGTGATATTATTCAGCCGCCCACCGATTCGGAACAACGTGAAGCACAGACTTCTGCATACGACCACTTCAATGTGCACAGATCAGTTCACCTGCTCTTGCGGAGCCAGGTGCATAGGTCGTTCTATGCGGGTCTTATCAAAACGTATTAGAGAACATCATCCAGCACGGCTGCATAGAGGAGGCACTGGTTCAATCAGAAGCGCCATAACTGAACACCTCGTCAATACTTGTCACAGCATCTCAACTGACCCATCACTCAGAGTCATTTACTAAGCGAACAACAAATCTACCAAAGGCAGTGTGTTTCCGACATTTTTATAATGCAGAAGCCCTCACCATATGCATTGAAAACCCGGAGCTGTGTATTCAAAAGAAATTAGTCTAGCCTTTACAACTACCATGGACCTAGTTTCGGTATGTGCACTTATCCTTCGAAATTTTGGTTTGTTCGCTGTGTATGATTTTTCTCTCTTTGTCTTCATTCAATTCATCCAATTTTTTCAGTTATAAGAACAGTTATTTTAAGTTTGTTTCCTTTCTCTTCCTGATCACACTTGTAATTCGTTTAGAATAACTATTTTACAGTTATATTGTAATCCTGTGTACTTTTTGTTTCTAAGCCTCTCGTAATCTATATCAAGTTGAAGATATTCACCATCTTTTATTCGCCTTCCTAATTGTGTGGAATCAAATAATAATTGTATCTATGTAAATTTATGTAATTAAATGCGATTGTACAGTTGCTTTTGAAAATGATATTACCAGAAAAATATCTTTGCTGAACTTCGTGTTCTCTACATTCTCATACGATTAAAAACCCTGGATTTGTTTAAATGCGGCATTATAATACACATGACTAGAATAAACTGTATATATAAATCTTAAATTGAGAAGCATCAAGGTCATACATCATCAAGGGAACCCTAATCGCACTTCAATAATTAAAAAACAGCAAACCATTGTTAAAGATGACGCGTGGAAGGAAATAAAATCTGCTTTGATGTAAAAGTCAAGAAATAAGATAAACAAAAAACAGTGGTCAGGAGAGAGTGGTAGTTATAAAGGAAATATTGAATGGTTACGCTTCAACCATCAGAACAAAATTACACCAGATCGAATCTAAGGTATGTACAATAAGTGAGATAAACACCATTGAGAATTAATCATTACTGAGTAACAAAATGGTAAGTAGAATATGAAATCAGGCTACTTACTAGCAATAAGTAGTATGAATTTAAACGCAGGTGGAAAGGTGGTTAAGAATGGATAAGTGACCCAGTCGGAGATTGCACATGTGCAATGTGGGCGAAACGTGGGTTAAAGGGGCAATCCTGATTGGTCAAGACGTGGGCAAGAAGTGGATAAAATGCAACACAATATACCAACTTTGACCACATTGGCCACATTTTCCCGTATTCCATGTCCCGAAAAATTTTCACATCCCACTTTTTCCAATTTTACCCACACTACCCATGTTTTTATCCATTTATCTCATGTGCGGAAAGCCAGAAATTACCCAATTTTTCTTACTTTCGAACGGAAAACTGCCCAAGTTTTTTCACACATATCCCAGGTCTTTAAAAAGCTCCCCAACTGGGTAAGAATCAACATACGCCATCAATTGTTTATCCACTTTGTAACAAAATAATTAGCAATATAAGGCAGTGAAAGCAGTATGTGCGAGTTCATGTGGCCTTTCTTTGTTATTTTTGAAAAGGCTGAAAACGTCAAGTAGAAACCCATGAAAGCCGTTCTTACCGAAGTGTCCATTGTATGAGAATATACTATTATTATTATTATTATTATTATTAGTAGTAGTAGTAGTAGTAGTAGTAGTAGTACACTACCTGAAGTCGCAATAAGTAAGAAAAAAGTGAGATGATTTTTGACGAGAAATCTGCAGGCTGACATAGCCACACTTATGATGGATACCGTCTGTCTTCCGTCTACGTTATACGACTAATAGTTGATTTCCGCATTGTCGCACAGTAGACAATACATCTGACACGATCATAAAGGTTTTGCTAACACCGCAGAGAGGAGATAAATGCGTCAGTAGGAATATGTCAACTGGTACATGATGACTTTATTAGAAGATGAAGTCGACTAGTTGTCTGTTCAAGCAATTATTAGACACGTTATCCAGGCATATTTTGATGAGTTCATTTTCTGAGGATATATTGATATCCATGCCAAGAGGTAACACCAAGCTCCTTGCCCTGACCATGAGGAATGAATGCAGCATGGCTCCAGTAGATGAAAGGTGTCTGGGACCACTTTGTCGTTGGTAATTTCTCGATCCCTCACAAAACCCCTCCAACCAGAATCAACTAGGGATGATTCGGTCCAGTGAATAAAGTTACTGAGCTAGGAGGATCGTGCGAAAACTGTAATATTCGTTGTGTATCGTGAATCCAGCTGTTTCCTAATACGTGAGTGTATCTATCATCCAGATGCATTCTTATAATATCAGTATTACGTGCAATATTTCCACCTTTAAACACTATCGTTTTACATTTTGTGTTAATCAAACAGTTTGTGCTTCATTGGACTCTTGGGCTTCTCTTGTTTGAATTGACATTTTGTTAATTACGAACTGATTTTGGGTTCGACTACTGTACTCCTCATGTTTGGATTTCGGACAACCTAGTATTTGAAGTTTTGTAAAATGTTTACCTAATACATTCCATTTATTAGAACAATAATCTTGCAGTAATTCAACAGTCCATTACCGATACAACTATATTCAGAGCCATTTGGTTTAAATTTAGATTTGGTCGAGTTTATTCGAAACAATGTGGCTTTATTTCCATGAGGATATATCCTCATGCCTTACTCGCGCGGAGCCTGTAACAGTCAGCTTGTATGCCTTCATCGAAATTATTTGAAATAACCTCCGGAAAGTGTGACCCGAATTAGTACTGTTATTTAGCTGATAGACAGAAACATAACGGGGTAACATGGCAGGCAGCAGATTATAATATGGGCAAGAAGGGCTTGGGAAGGCATAAATCGTGTTGGGATCATCAATTCCAGAAGACCAGTCAGTTGCATTGCTTGAACGATTTCCAGCCAGCTTCCCATTGGCTTCGGCTACAAATAACACTAACAATTCTAGTGTGGCTACCTATCATGCTAGACCCGGGCTTTGGCCACACCATCTGCTCATTCCTCAGTCTGACCCATCTAACCTGGTGGCTAGGCTGAACTTAACGCCACCTCAACCAGTGAAGAAAGAATACAGTACTTACAGCTGCTCACGGATGTATTTATTAACAGAGGTATGGAGGCAGTATAGAGGTACACAATCATGCCACAACTCAATGGACGTAGACTCGTCCCATGAGACTCCAGTTATCCATTGTGTTTCAGTCGGCGCAGATGACCTGACAATTTTCTTTGATCATTTAAAGTATATTCCCATTAAACCCGTCTTCGATCCTATAGAAATGACAGAACTTTTAAATCACTTCCACTGATGGGCTGAATTTCACTGGAGGCCACTGTGGCTAGCTGACTGGTCTAGGGTGAACACAGTGAGACAGCCATTGTTGCAGACTCGACAAGACTTATTTGGAAGGACAATCACACTCATCGCTAGAACTTGTATTTGCGTTCTTCTGAAAGCTTCTGTATAGCCACGTACAACTGTAGGGTTTTTAGGTTCTGGCTATCGTGAATGTGATGTCATTTTCCCGACTCCTACTGACGTGTTTTAAGATCTATTTGTCACTATGAATTCACAAAATAACAAGGCATTTTCGACATATTGTTGCATTTATGCAGGCGGTTGTCAATGACGCCGTCAAGAATTATTACTGTTGTCAGAAGAAAACTATCCGGAATTCGGAACACTAGTTAGTTACTTAGTAGCCAAATGAACTTCAATGAGACTGATGACAAAAAAATGACTGGAACTTCGAAGCTTTGTTGCTCAACTAACAGCAAACCAATATAGCCAGGCTAATTATACTCTAGTTCGATCATTAGGTTCACATTTGGTTAACATAAATATACTGTAAAAAGTCTACAAATAAACGCCAGTATAATATACAACAATACTTGTGATCGTATTACTTTTGTCTTCTGACAAACAGTAAACGTTAAATTCAAGGCAAGGAGTGTCATACTGCTGGCACTGCTTGATGTAAGATGGACTGAGTCATACAATAACGTCCAGAGCACCTGTCACTCGTACTATTGTGTTTTAGGATGTACAGTCCTGAAGTATCACAAATTAATGCTCTTTCAAAAGTTAAAATCGTCCAACTATTCTACAATCAATCAGAACAGGTTCTTACAAATGTTAAATTGTAAACCGTTTACTAAGGTCACCATCAAAGTTGAACGACAACCAAACTTCGGTCCGTTTCCTGCTGATAGGTGTGGTCAACCAGCGAACGGCATATATTTGGGTAAGTGCTATGCCGCCATGTGATCAGAAGGTATTTCAGAAAGAGAACTTACTGGAAAACTGTGAAATGGTATAAAATACAATTCCGGATAACATATTATTGGAAGTATATTTACGAGATAAATACAAGGGGAAGAAGCTATATGGTACTTGAAATGATAGCATACATTTGCAATGTTTAATGCTAACTGTGTTGGTCTAAGCATGGAAAATATGATGTTTCTGATGAAGAAAAAGCTTTGTTCAAACATTGGTGTTGTTGTGTTTTTGGTCAAAGCAACCAGACTTTGGGCAAGCAACAAATGTGACTGTAGCAGGAGTAAACTACTTTGAGGTCGTCAGCATATAGGAATGGTTTACCTGAGGTGAAGCGGTTACAAACGCTGTTAATGTAGACTGTAAATAAAAGTTGACCTAAGCCACTACCCTGCACAATTCCACTTGTGATCTGCCAAGGATGAGACAATACTGATCCGACTTTGGTTATTTGTACCCTGTTGCTTAGAAATGACTCTAATCAGTTAAGTAATGGACTGTGAATTCCACATTAGTACAGTTTCTCAAAGAGAATACTGTGAGATACCATGTCAAATGCCCTAGATATATTGAAGTAGAGAACAAGGACTAGCTTAAGTGTTTCGCGACTACTAGTGATGCAGTTGAAAAAGTCGAAATGACAAGTAACGCAGAACCTATATTTGAGAAATCCGTGTTGAAACCTTTTAACAAGATCTTCTTTAAATAGATAGTCTGACAATTGATCTTTGAAAACTTTCTGAATGATTCGCGAGATAACTGGGTTATATTTATAGGTCTGTAATTGTGAACGTTTGCCTTATCACCAGATCTGTGGTGTGGAGTTATAAAGCTAGTTTCCCACTCATTAGAGTGAGTCCCAGTGTCCACAGATGTTGCGAATTTAAGAAGTAATAGGGGAATGTCACACCCACTGCTTTTGAAAATTATTGAAGCAAGGCCATCTGGTCCCGTGCTAGTAGAAGGTCTAAGGCTTTTAACTGCTTGTCCTAGTAATTGATTGGTGAACAATATGCTCCTGAGGGAGGAGCTATTACTGGCTGCGGTTTCATCATGAGTGTGCGTTTCTAAACTGAAGTACGCACACCACTTACTGAAAAGTTCACAGATGGTGGAAGGATTACTGTGGACTACTTTGTCGTGAAGTAAGTACGGGTTGTCTTTCGTCGACCGCATTCCGTTTTTAAGAAGCGTTGTGAGGTTATAAACTTTGGAGGTACTTTTAAGTGCACTTAACTCTTCATCGAGGTTCTTTTGGGGGCGCAGGCGCTTGACTGACTCAGGAAAGCCGTGGATTGAGTGCAGCAGTGATATATCGTTAGTGGAATAGTACTGTTTCATCAACTTCCTTAACTTGTTGCAGTATGACTTGGGAATGGATTCAGCTTGGTGCCTCCTTAATCTCACTAACTTCTTAGGAGTAACCGTATCTAGACAGAGGGTAACATTCCTGTAAAATAGGGACACTATAGCCTCCAGAGAGTCAGTGGTAAAATAGTCATCCCTTTGACAGAATCGAATGAGTCCTTGGACTAATCCCCAGTCTGTATGTTTGTAACTACGGCATATCGTGCTCCCTAAATCTTGTTTGTATCCTTCATTTAGTGGTGAGAAAGGCAGAGAGCAGAGTGCAATTCTATGGTCACTAATGGAAAATCTGTTACCAACATAGGTGGAGAGTGGGACTGTGTCATGACAAATCACAAGGTCCAACATGTTGTTACCTCGGGTAGGTGTTTGGATGCGTTGTTTCCATCCGTAACAGTCGGTAGTGGGAAGTAATTCGTCGAGGCTTTGTGGTGCGGAACTACTTAAGCAGTTGACTTCTGGAAGATTGAAGCTCCCTGCAATAACTTTATAATTAGTTTTAAGCGAGGAGGTGTGTGTTAAAGATTTTGCCAATAATGCACCAGTTTCTTTGGTTGAACATGGTGTTCGATAGCCTGGACTGTCATTGAAGCCTTTTAATGCACAAAAACACTCTGCTCACAAACATTAAATATTTTCAGTGATGCATTATAATACTGCTTCCAGTTTTGACAGAGTTGGCAAATAATTTTGATACGCCTTCCTGGAGTTTACGATTACTGGCGATTCCGCACCTTTATCAAATAAACTTGCTGTGACAAACTGGATACTGAATTTATAAACGGTTGCACTTTGATTCTTCTGATAGGAAGCAGCACATCGCACACAAAGTAAATAATTGTTGGTTTAGAATCGTAGTCTTCCGGTTTCCATGCACTAACCTCCTATTTCCGATTAAAAGCTCAGGAAATTCGCACTCATTCTATCATTTGAGTGAAAACACTTGGTACTGAGTGAAGGCAGTAAATAAGGTATATCAGCCAACCAACGTCTAATCACACGTCATCATTTCCAGGGAAACCGAATGAGAATCTAACCACACACCGTCTGTGCGAGTGATTTGTGGCGTATATAGTACGGATTATAGAGTGTTCCGGGACTCATGCCGAAGATCTTAGGGTATAAACCTTGATTTTTCTAGAAGGGTGTCATAACTGTGTAAATGCCTTAGGTGAGAAAACATTACTTTAGTTTATGCATTTGCTATAAAAGGACTTTGTCGCTCCGTAATAACTCCAGAGAGAACGTACTGTACAAACTGCCCCTTCCGAGATGGCTTCGTACCACTTAGTCTTTTATAGGAGTATGAGTGGAGTATGATGATGTCTCATTAGTTTTTTGCAACCGGATGGCACTGTTTTGTAATTCAAAGGGACTCTGCAGGACCGCCATTTAAAGCGAGAGGGGAAAACGTTAAGGACCTGGTGTTACAGCTTTAATTATCCATCCAAATAAGTCTCAAAGGGCAACATTTTATAAGGCTTCCTTCCGTAAACACCGATATAAGACCCAATTACCTCTCAAAGGACTAGTCATTCTCATCACTAAAGCAAACATAAAAACTATTTTGGATAATTTGCAGAGATATCACCAGCATCGAAACACTTTCAAAACCTATGTTGGATATTGGACACAAGTACAGTGGGTCTTTCGACTAAGTGCGTTGCACGTAAGTCGCATGGTTTAACATTTTACTAGCTGGACATTCTAAACAGTGCCGTCGTCAACTCTCTTTTGGTGTATCCAGTATGCTTAAAGTTATTATTGTCACGAAAGTTGAAGTATTTAAGTTAGTCGTAGTTATTTATTTAGTGCTGTAGCTAGTCAGTAGTGTCAATGACAGTCTCACTGCCTAGAATGTATAGCAGTTAAGTTGAGTTATCAATAAACCTCCAGTCTTTGAAGTTTTCCTTGGCTTAATTTTTAGTGTGTGTAACATGTGTAGATGCTTCGCACTTATACCAAATTTTAGGATTGGGTAACAACTCTAGTCGTAACAACCATGCGTCTTCTAATAGGATGTCGTTCAATGGCAGATTTTAAGATAGCCGTTATGGTGTTACTGCCATTATTTTTGTTTCGACGCAATATCCACATTAGTCAGGTAGTCATTTAATAGTGATTTATTCGCCATGTACATTTATCCATAATCTTCCAGCAATAAATGTTTTCAACATCACATCTGAAGGTATTCTATAGAGTACATGGGAACTCCTAAATAATGCCCCACTAATTGAGAATCACGATAAACTTACTGATCAGCGTAAAACGTCTGTTGTTGATCGCTATTATATCAACTAAGTGTTTCACAATAGTCAAAAGAGTACAAATAATAGTCCAGACCTGTTTCACTCTGAAATGTTGATTAATATTCCGGTGTGTCTAGATATTAATTTCTGGCCACATATTTAAAAATGTCTGAAATCAAGACAAACTAAACTAAAAAAAGTGTCCCTTCCTGTAGTTTTATTAATAGTTCCCGTCTCAATTCGCGTTTAAAACAGTACGAAGGACTTATCCCTTTACAGTGAGATACCTTCCTGTAACGAGTTTTAATATTCCGAAGAAATCAAACGATTCTTACTTTTTTGGTGCCATGACTAACTTATGATTGTTAAGGAATGTTTCTGATCCACCCGCCTAAATTTAAAAATGTATGCTAGAACTTCAGAGTTTCCTTATGCCGAAAGTAAACTACTTCACAAAGTATTATGATTTATACTGTTTAATTATTAACTTGTCACCTATTTGGTACAACAGCGGTGTAAAGACATCTATCTATCTGTCTGTTTTCAACATAGAGCTTTGCACCGATGTGCAGCATTTCAAGTCGCCACACTCTATGTAGCACACAAAGCAAGAAAAGAAAGTAAAAAGAAATGAAAAGTAGAGACAGTAGACAGGGATATGAGACCAAAGGAATAGTAATAACTCAGAACAATATAGGTTCATTGGAAATTATAAGTCTCAATGAGTGGATGTATCAGCGCCAGCTATTGAGAACGTTTACTTTGAGCCATAACACGGATTGTCTCCAAAAGTCATTGGTGTTTACCATCCTGAGGACCCAGCCAGGAAGTCTACACCTTCCTAAGTGGCTTAAGCTTACTGTTGTGGATTTCATTGACTGATGGGGCCATGTTTTGGTTTGACCACCACTAGCTCTCTTTTCCAAAATGATCCTATATCAGTCAGCTAACGTTGCCCGCCGAGGAAGCCGATAGCTAGTGGTGCACGCGTACTAACACATGTGTACTAACCACCTCAATCAATGTAACTTCACAGCCTTGTCTATTGATTTCCCCTCCCACCTGCCCAGCACTCGACAGTTAACCTCTATGTCGGTCAACCTATGATACCATGTTACACGTAAGATAAAATGCAGACACCTATGATCAAAGACAGCTAGCCGGCATTTTCACTCTCAATGGCCATGTCTCACAGTCATAAAGGAGGACGGAGCGGACTAATGAACAGCACATGCACCCCTTGGTCGTTAGCCGGCGTCTAGCTTACTTTATTTTTTACTTTACTTCGGCTATCTCCTACGGGAGGATGAGCCGGCTTCATGAACATCTCGAGTCATCGCTGCCCAGGTGCGCGATCTGATGCAAGGTTTTGCGACAGGGTTATCCAATTCTTGTTCCACAGACGGAGTCCGTAGACGGTTTGTAGCCTCACGCACTCCATATCAGCCTTGACTGTACCAAGCCATGTAAGAGAGTTCATGAGGTTTCATAGGAATTTGGTACGAGTGATGTCCCCAGAATCGCTCGGCCTTTTCTTTGAGAGTGCAGCTCTAGCCTTTACACAATCAAGTGTGACCTACAAGGCAGCAGGAGTGGAGTAGGGAGTCCACTATCCATTGGCAGCCGGTGACCGGAGTTCGGTTCATACGCCTTTTTGAATGGGGCCAGACATCCAGGACATCCAACAAACCCTTTGTCCATACGTCTGCCGGTGAGCTCCAGTGAGCTTCATACGCCAGTCGTTGGAGGTTTGGAATCAGGGTTTAGCCATCTCCCCTAGACTGTCATCCAATGGACAGTCAACCCGGTGAAGAGCGCCGGGCATCCGCTTTCGCCCTCTCACTTTGGTGAAAAACACCTCCGCCACGTGAAGGCAGTGATTAGGACTTCCTGAGGAGAGACTATGTAAGACGCCCGGTCATATGGGAGCATTTCAAGAGGTGTGCGGAGGGGTGGCCAACCCGCAGCGCAAGGCACCCACCCCCGACCATCCTGAGGCTTTGGAGGCCTAGCGTCTACGCTAGAGACGGTGTAAACTAGCATATGCGAAACTAGCCGTCTGTATCAGTGCTGAGTTTTAGTCAGCGATCAACCCGTTGGACTGGCTTATGCAACTTCCCAAATAAGTGAAGCGGTCAACGTGCTCTATCACTTCACTCCCTATTTCTAAGCTAGGAGTCAATGTAGTTCAGTCCTGTAACATCATCTTACATTTGGCAGGAGCGAATCGCATGCCAAACATTCGCAGACTGCAGCATAGAAGTTAAGGATTAAAATTATAAGACCTAATAGTATACAAAGAGCTGAATGGATTGAAAACGTAATAAAGGGATACCTAACCAGATAATTTATTAGTTGAAATTGAGACTGCAGCATTACGGTAAAAAACATTTGTGGACTTCTATTTTACAAGAAAATATAAAGGTGCCCAAGATGTCGTTTAAGGAATTCTCGTACAATTAATAGTAGCAATGCTCCCTAAGCTAAGTTAGCTAATGCAAACGATAGTCGGTTATTAATTATCAATGTACCTTCACTGCACTTTCACGTTATGAGCAGTCGTGGGAACTAAAATTTTCCCACACACTTCCAAAACCATACAAAGCTCTATCTAGCTTCACTGTGTAACTCATTAGGTACAAGTGGACATGTGGTTCATTGGCCTAAGTACTTGAATTTCGGTCAATGGGAGCAGCATACGAGTCCTACTCCACCTATTTCAGCCTGGGAAACTGGGTATTGTCTTTAGCCCTCACAAAAATGTTGCTCATAGCCCATTACTGAGCAATTGAGTAATCACCTATAACTAACTTTCAGGTGTCAGCTTTATCGATTGAGACAATGTCGATTCTGTCATTATCTAGTTAAATGCATGTAATCTCTATTGTTGCTATTGAAAATGGAAGTCAGAATGCTCATGTATATAAGTGATTCACACTTATTGTATAATCTCCCATAGTAACACAGTATCCTAAGCGCCGTAGATTGATTAGATTTTGGAAATGCAATTCAGTCTTTAAATATTGGAGTTCCTTAGTTGATGAACCATTAGTCCACTAACAATACATTTTAAGTCACAATATATGCTTGATAACGTATTGTATACTGGTCTGTTGTCTTACATACTGTCCATAACGCCTATTTGCTTTTTCAACTGAATCCCAATAGAACTTCAAAAGCATTGCCATTACCTTTTGTGTATTAAAATGGTTGGATAGTATATTAAAATTTTAACAGACCACTGAGCGAATTACCTATCCATCCTACTCCTGTTAAGATAAAATTTAAGTATTCAGAAGCCTGAAGAGTGTTTTTCAAAGCTTCTTAAATCAACCTAGTTTTGACAAGCGTTCCAATCAGTTTTCCTTTTATTTTTCCCAACATCTGGCATTGTGTTTCGATATTCACCTTCTAATTGACGAATTTCAACGTAGTATTTCACTTCGATCAAGGCATTCGTTTATTGTGACCAGTAGTTAAAGAACAACGCGTGACGTTGGTTACACCCTAGTAACCAATCATAATGGAATTATATTCTACCAAAGTGCCTAAGTTATATCCTTATATCAATGCTACAGTGATGTCTTGCTATCGATCGAAAAACGTGTGTACTGCTCAGCTGTTCGCTCCTTCCTCCTTTATGACTATGATACATAGACATTGAAAGTATAAGGTATAAAAAGGCTAGCTGCCTTTGGTCATTATTGTTATCGTTTCCTTTACTTCCTAGAGGAACATAGGGCTTCAGTCGTGCGTCTCCATTGCGTTCGGTTCTCTGCTAGAGTCTTCACCTGGCTCCAAGTCTGCCCACACGTTTTCATCTCCTCTTCACATGACCTCCTCCAAGTCACTCTTGCACTGACGACCAACTCGCCGCTTCGCTTTCGGGTTCTACTCGAGGACTTTTATAGTGATGTCACTTGGTGGTTTTCTCAGAGTATGGCCAATCCACCTCCATTTCTTCCTGCATATTTGTTGCACAATCAGTTCCTGGTTGGTTCGCTCCCAGAGATCTCTGTTGCTGATCTTTTCTGGTTATCTGATCTTGAGTATTGAGCAAAAGCAGCTGTTAATGAAGGTCTGTAGTTTGTTTGAGGTGCTCTTTATGATGCACCAAGTCTCTGATCCGTATAGTAAGTAGCACTGACTTCACATTGGAGTTGAAAATCCTGATCTTATTTATGATGCTGAGTGCTGTCGACCTCCTCACAGACTTGAGAGTAGTGAAAGCTTGTCTTGTTTTCCCGATTCCTGCTTTGATATCCTCGTCAGTTCCACTTGTAGTTGAAACGATGCTTCCCAGGTAGGTAAAAGAAGTTGTTTCTTTCAGGTTCCTCCCATTTATGCTGATCGTTGTCTGTCGTTGTTGTTGTTCTTGTCCAGGAATCTTCATCACCTCTGTTTTCTCTATGTTCACCCGAAGTCCTATCTTTGATGCGTTTGGTCATAGGTGTCTGTGTTTTATCTCCCGTGTTGGGTGGCATAGTAGTGTGAATTACATTGATGTTAGGCTATGAGCTCTAGGCAACGAGGGGAAATCAATGACAAGGTTGTGAAGTTTCACCGTTTGAGATGGTTAAGACATGTGTTACGCTTGCATTCCTAGCCATCACCTGCCTCGACGGGAAATGTTAGCTGACTGACATAGGATTGACTAGGTTGGAAAAGAACTAGTGGCGGTCAAACGAAAACATGGCTTCATCAGTCAATGAAATTCACAACAGTTAGTTTAAGTTAGCCAACCATGTGTGGAGGTGTAAACTGGCTGACTGACTGGTTGGGGTCCTCAGGATGGTAAAAACCAATGAAGGCCAGAGACAGTTAGTGCAATGGCTCAAACCAGTTCTCAGTGGTCCAAATGCATTTACTCGTTATGATCTGCTATATCCAATAAAATCCTGTTACTGTTCTTTCTCCCTTACATTTCTACCCATTATGTACTTCCAAATCTCTTTTTTATCTTCCTTTGTGTGGTACATGGAGTATGGCAACTCAAAATGCTGTACTTTTGGGCAGAGTTTTATGCTGAAACCAATCAGTCACATTCCTACAGTATGTCAGTCTTGAGCACAAGTAGCTCAGTGGTAACATCCTTGGCTGCAACACTGTGTGACGTAAGTTAGAAGCCTAGAGCAGACATGAGTTCTTTGAAGGTTGTAGTTACGAGTGCCAACAAGCACGAAAACTAGGTTCAGTGCTTAATGCTAATCGCCTCTAACTGTCTAACGCCTGAAGAAATAAATACTATCCTTCAGTGTTTATTGATTTTTCCTTTTTGCCCTGTTTGTTAGCTGTAGAAAGACCCTTGAGCATAAATGAGCTAGAAACTCATCTTGTAAGTGTATTTCTACGAGTAATGCGTAAGAAGATACTGCAAAATGAATCTCGTTTTTTAAGAAAGGGAGAAATACGATTTTTGCAGAATAAAGTGGTACGTCACTAGCCAGAGCCTATGCTGCAGCTAAGCTCGTCCTTATCTATCGAACAACTTGCTCTCCTTTGGTGCAATCAGAAATCGATAGATATCCTTCTCATGTTAACTCCAACTACATATACAAATTTACTTGTATCTGCGGGAGCAGTTACATTGGAAGGACAGGAAGTAGGGGGATATCTACGATTTTCTGAACATGTACCAATATGTTCATGTCTACAGTTGGGAACAAATGCTTTAAACAGTGCCATCGCCGGGCATCTGCTTGACACGGGTCATGCATGAGGTGGACTTCGCAAAATCGTTCAAAATTATCATTAGGCAAAAGAGCTCAATTCTCGTCAAGTTTGCTGAAACTATCTCCATCAAGCGCCTGAAACTTGATTTATGCGTTCAGAAAGAAGCAGTTATCAGTCTTTTTTGCCTTGGTAACTGGATATTTTCACCTCTCTTTCATCTGATTACGTAATGTCGAAAGTTCCCATTGTGTCTATCTGTTTTCGATATAGAACTTTGCACATATGTGCGGCAGTTCAAGTTACCACACTCCATGTACCACACAAAGCACGAGAAGAAATGCATAATACAGACAGTAAACAAAGGTGTGAGACAAAGGAATAGTAATAACGAAGAACAATATGGTTTCATTGGGAATCATAAGTCACAAGGAGTGGATGCATGTGCACCAGCCGGCCATTGAGAACAATCACTTTGAGCCATATCACCAATTGTTTCCAGCCATTGTTTTTTACCGTCCTGAGGACCCCATCCAGGCTGGCTTAAACTAACTGTTGTGGATTTCATTGACTGGTGCCATGTTTTGGTTTGACTGCCGCTAGCCCTTTATCAACCTGACCCTATGTCAGCCAGCTAACATTGCCCATCGAGGAAGGCGATGACTAGGCATACGTAACACATGCCCTAACCATCTGAACCGGTGTAACTTCATAAACTTATCTGTTGATTTCCCCTCTTAACCTAGCACTCGACCGATGCCTAACCTCAATATTGCTCACCCTATTCCACGTTCCACTTAACACGGGAGATAGAACTCAGACACCTATGATCAAAGACAGCTAGTCTTTTCATGTCTTCTGCTCTCAATGACCAGGTCTCACAGCCATAAAGGAGGACGGAGAGGACTGTTGAGCAGTACACACGCCCTTTGGTCGATAGTCGGATATCACGTCTACTCCAGAGACGGTGTAAACTGGCATATGCGAAACTAGCCCTCTGTATTCGTACTGAGATTTCGTCTGAGATCAACCCGTTGGCACTGGCTGATGGTACTTACCGAGTAAGTGAAGCGGTCGACGTGCTCTACCACTTCACTTCCTATTTCTAATCTAGAGGTCGTTGAAGTCCAATCCTGCAGCATCATCTTGCATTTTACAGGGCCGAATCGCATTCCAAACATACGAAGATTGTCGCTCAAGGTGTTCAGTAGACTCAGCATTTTGTCAGCGTCCTCGCCTAGAAGGACTATATCGTCCGCATATTTTAAGTCCACGAGATTATTCCCTGGTAGCAAGTCAATCCCTGAGTCTCTGAAGTGAGTTAGGGTTAAGTACATTATTTGAATAGAATTGGGGATAATGAGCATCCTTGACGGACGTCACCACTTCGGATGACAACTCGCCGTAAGCCCTCACCTAGCTGCATGAGTACGAGTAGAGTGTCTTAATCAGTGCAATTTCCCATTGTGTATGATCATTGTTGTTCGGAATAGTGTTTAATATTACATATGTAAATATATATAATTATTATTACTGTATGCATATATTGATTGATTGATTTTTGTTTAAAATGAACTCTGTGCAGGTTTTTTTGTTTCTCTAATCAATAAAAAAATGTCTAATTTTTATAACTATGAGTAAGATCCAATTCTATATCTTTCTCCATTTTTCCTTTCCAACGTTTCAGCTAGAAAGAAAAAATGAACAACGATGATGTAATATGGCATACGATCAACCATTCCTTTTGTTCATTTGTTGTTAAAACTAAAACAGGCCGATTCTGTAGAAATGGTGATAATGTCACAGGATTGTGTAATAGACATTCCTGCCCATTGGCTAATTCTCAATATGCAACAATTAAAGAAAGAGACGGTATTATCTATTTGTATGTTAGAGAACCTGAACGTATCCCCTATCCTGGTAAACAATGGGAACGGATAAAGCTACGCCGGAATAAAGAACAAGCATTGAAACAGATTAAAGAGCATTTGTTATACTGGGATAAATGGATGATAAGTCGTGTTAAACAACGCTATTTTCGTACAAGAGATTATCTTAAGAATATGCGACGTCTAGCACTATCAAGACAGAAAAAGCTGGAACCGATTAATCGTACAGTTGAAAAACGTGAATTAAGAAGAGAAGCTAAAGCATTGCGTGTAGCACGAATTGAAAGAACTGTAGAACAAGAGTTATTAGAGCGGTTGCGTGCATCGACATCATCTAAAGAAATATATAATATCGATCAGTCGGCTTTTGAAAAAGCTTTAGAAGCTGAAGAAATACACGATGAAGAATCTGAAGAAGAAGAAGAGGAAGAAGAAGAATACGAAGAGAATGATGAAGAGATCGCCTATACTTCAGGATCTGATATAGAAGAAGATATTGAAGATATTGCTGCTATTGATGAAGGCAGTGAAGAGGAGGAGGAGGAAGAGGCAGAACATAATCTTGTCTTGGCGAATCCTACAAAGAAACGTAAAGTTACTATTCATTATGAAAAAGATGAAGATGATTGAACAGTTGTCAACCATCTAATTGTTGTATGTATATATATTGTGTATATTTTAGTGGAATAATCAATAATTTTTACACACACCCTCGCACACACATCCACACATAAACACAAATAACAAGCAGAACATGGAATTTCTTTCAAAAATATCCTTAATCGAATCCTTGTTTCGTTGTTTTTCACAATTGCGTAACTGATTTGGTTTATATGAAATGTTTTGCTAGTGATGTTTACAAAAACCTAATTTATAAATACTTTTGTACAATTTTTCATTGTAATTTCTAAAGTGAACGACCAGAAACAGGTAGAGAGAGAGAAAGATGATAAACATTTCATATTTGTGGAAAACAGACTGATCGGCTTTTTCTTTTCTGCATGATTTCCATTCAAGCATAACTTATTTGGAAATCGACTACTTTTCGTCTGGATTTCATTCGGCAGTTATGAAGTCAAGGACCTTATAAGTAGGCTACAGGTGGCGGTGAGTGAAGGTTTCTACACCAAAGCAAGTGACTTCTTGAGTGTTAAATCCTACTGTAAGGTAAATTTCTCTTCATCTTAGGTCATTGTGCTTGTGTACAGGATCAGGTAACACTACACAGCTATCCAGGCTTACTATGGAAACGAGTTGTGAAGGTCAAATAGTGAGAAAATGTATATACATAAGAAAAGCAGCGCTTCAATTTTCTCTCTGGATTGTTATTATTATTGTATATTATTGTTTCCTTTAATTCTTAGAGGAACATAGGGCTTCAGCCGTGCGTCTCCATTGCGTTCGATTCTCTGCTAGAGTTCTCACCTGGCTCCAAGTCCGTCCAAACGTTTTCATCTCCTCTTTACATGACCTCCTCCAAGTCACCCTTGCACTGACGACCAATTAACTCGCCGCTTCCCTTTCGGGTTCTACCCGAGGGCTTGTCTAGTGATGTCACTTGGTGGTTTCCTCAGAGTATGACCAGTCCACCTCCATTTCTTCCTGCATATTTGTTTCACAATCGGTTCCTGGTTGGTTCGCTCCCAGAGATCTCTGTTGCTGATCCTTTCTGGCCGGCCATCTGATCTTGAGTATTGAGCAAAAGCGGCTGTTAATGAAGGTCTGTAGTTTGTTTGAGATGCTGTTTATGACGCGCAGTGCAAGTCTCTGATCCGTAGAGTGAGCAGCACTGACTGGATTCCACATTGGAGTTGAAAATCCGGATGTTATTTTTGATGCTGAGTGCTGTTGACCTCCACAACGACTTGAGAGTAGTGAAAGCTTGTCCTGCTCTTCCGATTCTTGCTTTGATATCCTCTTCAATTCCACCTGTAGTTGAAACGATGCTTCCCAGGTAGGTAAAGGAGGTTGTTTCTGGTATCATTTTGGTTAGCTGTACTTGACTGTGATATTATTATTGTTGTTGTTGTGAATTATTTTCCTGTGCTGGTGTTGTTCTGATTGTTTTATTCCTTGTTTTCTTGGTTTTAAGGGGAGCAACCCACAAGGTCACTTCTACTTAAACTTTATTTTAATGTAACTATCTCCTTTCTCTCTGGATAGGAAACTGGAATGCCAAAGGGGACACTTCGAGTAGCAATGTAACTAGTCTAAAGCCATACTCAATTTGTCCAGCATCCAATATCTACGTGAATGGATTATAATAATAATTACTCTATTTCAAACAGTCATGCCGATGTCGGTCCTCCAACTGCGGTCCCAAAGGGTGTCTAAAGATAGGCAAAGCTGCAGGTTCTAATGAAATGACTTCAGAGGTGCTTAAGGACAGTGGTGACAAACTGTTGGATATTGATTAATGTCTCGGAATCAGGCACAGTTCCTTTAGACTAGGGTAGATCATTGTTTATCCCAGTTTATAAGAAGGGAGATAAGCCTTTCTGTGATAGTCATAGAAGGATAAGCTTTATTAATATAGTATCTAAAGTTCAGTAGTCATGTGTAGACTAACAGGTGCTTAGGAAAACCCGATACGCTTTATGCTAGGAAGAGGATGTATTGACTCTCCAACAAATTATAGACCATAGGCATACTTACTGGTATCAAACGCTTGCCATATTTCTAGACCTGGAGGGGAATTCGACTCTATCGATCGATAGTTGCTATGATGATACCTCACCGAGAAGTCATGTCAAACCAGTGAAGACATCCTACTCTAACTCATTCAACCGTATTAGAGCTTATGGCGAATTATCATTTGAAGTGATGACAACCAGCAGTGTCCGTGAGGGATGCCCACTATCCCCATTTCTGTTTAGTTTCATCATGGATGTATTGATGGAATTGACCCTAACTGAATTCAGGGATTGATTTGTTACCAGGGTGTAATCTCGTTGACCTAGAATATGCGGATAATATAGTCCTCCTAGGCAAAAACGCTGATAAAATGCAGTCTTCTTAAGACTTTGAGCAGCAATCTTCGTATGTTTGACATCCTATTGACCTCTGTCAAATGTAACATGATGCTACAGGACTTGACTCTTAGCTTAAAGACAGAGAGTGAAGTGGTAGAATGTGTTGACCAGTTCATTTATTTAGAAAGTTTCATCAGCCCCAACTGATTGATTGCTAAGGAAATTTCAGCACAGATACAAAATACTTTCCAACTTACATCAACTTTGGCGTAGACGTAATATCCAGCTATCGAATAAAGGACGTGCGGAAGTTCTGTGTCCTACTTTATCTGTCTTTTCCAGATAGAACTTTGCACCGATGTGCAGCAGTTCAAGTCGCCACACTCGATGTACGACACAAACCAAGAGAATAAATGCTTAATAGAGCCATTAGACAGGGATATGAAACAAAAGGAATAGTAATAATGAAGAACAATATAGTTTCCTTGGAAATTATAAGTCACATAGAGTGGATACATCTGCACCAGGCATTGAGAACGACTTTAAGCCGTATCACCGATTGTCTCCAGTCATTGGATTTTACAGTCCCGAGAACCCCAACCAAGAAGTCAACACCTTCCTAATTGTCTGGCTTAAATTAACTGTAGTGGATTTCATTGACTGATGAAGCCATGTTTTGGCTTGACCACCATTGGCTCTTTTCCAACCTGACCCGATGTCAGCTAACATTCCCCTTTGAGGAAGGAGATGGCTAAGCATACGTAAAATATGTCCTAACCATCTCAGTCGGTGTAATTTCACAGTCTCGTCGATTGATTTCCCCTCCTTACCTAGCACTCACTGGACGTCTAACCTCAATACTGCTCACCCTATTACACGTACCACTTAATACGGGAGATAGAACGCAGACACCTATGATCAAAGACAGCTAATCTTTTCATGTCTTCCACTCTCAATGGCCAGGTCTCACAGCCATAAAGGAGGACGGAGCGGACTGTTGAGCAGTACACTCGCCCTTTGGTTGATAGCCAGCCGGATATCACGTCTACGCCAAAGACGGCGACGGGTGAAGATATGATCGATATACTCTCTTCCTAGTCTAAAGCCTGCCTGGTTCTCTCGCGTTTGTTGCTCCCGTGGACCACTTATTCTACGCATGATTATTGAGCCTAGAACTTTAGATACCATATATTAGTCAAGCTAATCCCCCTATGATTATCACAGGAAGACTTGTCTCCCTACTTTATGGCTAAGCGACATGGTCATTGAAAGTGGGAGATATGAAAAGGCTTGGTATCTACTTTCTACCTCCGTTGTTGGGAGGTATAATATGGTGAGTAATATTCAGGTTATGAGGGAAAACCAGTTGGCGGGGTTCTGAAGCTACTTCTTCCTTAAATAGGAACTCAGAGTCTCGATCTAGTTGGGGATGTAACTGTTTCGCTGCCAATAATTCTTCATTTCCATTTAATCGTCAATATAAACGTGCGCGAACCAGGGCGTGATCAGAGTTTACGCAAGAGTTCCAGAAGGATCGACAGTCTTCTACTGACTCCCGCCACCGATACCTTATCACTATGTTGTCTGTCTGAGTCCAGCGTTGATTTGGTGATGGATGTCTCCAGGTTACGCAGTGTCTCTCTTTGTACCTAAAGTTAGCGCTGACTAGGAACAGATGATTATCTGAACAGAAGTGTAGAAGACGATCACTGTTGTCGGTTATGTGTCTGTTGAGTTGTGCTATCACTTCCTCATCAAGATGAACGAGCTTTCTTTATAACCAGCTATGAATATGCACTCGATTCCCATTCAGTTAATTCTGTAAAATATTCAAGCGTGTATGTAGACAGTGAACTGCATCATAACTGTATAAGTACAAAGAACTCTGTCCATACTTAGGCACGATAAACAATTTAGAAAGAACCTAGTAGAAATCGTGTAGTAAGATTAGTTCTATTTTCTGCTGCCCTCTTCAGTTGGGTCTACGATGTCCCATAATCTCTCATCTCCTCAACCCTACCACACGATCTCCTCCATGTCACCCTCGGACACATGTTCCATTCGTCGCTTCCTATCGGGATTCCACTCGAGCAGTGGCCTGCATTGTGCGCGATATTATTCGATGGCTTCTTCAACGTATGCCTAATCCATCTCCATTCTCTCCTGTATATTTATCTATTGAGTTGTCGGCTCTTGGTTAGTTTGTTGTCAGCGAAGGTTTCTTGTTGCTAATTCTTTCTGGCCGGCCATTTGATTTTCAGTATGGAGCCAAGGCAGCTGTTGATGAAAGTCTATAGCTTGTTGGAAATGCTTCTCGTGACTGGCAGGGCAACTTTCTGACCCTTATAGAAATGATTGACTGACTTCACATGTTCAAACGTTGGTTTGTAGGGATTTGATTGATTGGTTACAGGATTTCATCATGAGCTGATATTGGTTACGGAACCATTGGAAAACCAACTGGGAGTACTGGACAGCTGTTTCTTCCTCGTTTAGGACTCTTCATCAGTACGCACCCACCGGGGTTCGAACCCAGGACCTTCTGGTTACAAGGTGAGCTAGCTCGTAGACCATTAAGCCACTGGGACCCGATCCAATGGCCTATGAATTCTAACTTCTGCCAATTCACGACATAGAGCGACCGCTAGCCAATGTCTTCGGCGAGTATTTGTCCTCACACCCAACCTGCTGCACCCTACTGGTCACGACTTCCCACTAGAACCCCAGGTAACTCACCGAAGACATTGGCTAACGGTCGCGCTATGTCGTGAATTGGCAGAAGTTAGAGTTCATGGGCTGGCCATTGGATCGGGTCCCAGTGGCTTAATGGTCTACGAGCTCGCCTTGTAACCAGAAGGTCCTGAGTTGGAACCCCGGTGGGTGCGTACTGATGAAGAGTCCCAAACAAGGACGAAACAGCTGTCCAGTACTCTAAGGTGGTTTTCTCACTGATGTCAGCTGATGATGAAATCTTGTGACTTCACATGTGTTGAAAATCCGAATCTTGTTCTTTATGCTGAGTGCAGAAGATTTCCAAACTGGTTTCAAGTTGATGAAGCCTTATCTCGCCTTCCTGATTCGGGCTCCGACATCATCTGTTCCTCTTGTGGTTGAAACGATGCTTCCTAAATAAGTGAGGCAAGTAATCTCTGTCAAATGTCTCGCATTGATGGTGACTGGTTGTTGTTGCTGTTGGTTGATTATCTTCATCTGGAGTCCTGTCTTCGCTGCCCACTTCTTCAGAGAGTTTTGTGGTTTTCGCCCGCCTGCAAGTCTTCGAGTTTGTGTAACGCTAAACATAAATCTTCCACGCACGAAATCCAGATCTTCCAGGATCTTCTTATCGATCCAACGTATTCTGATTGGTATCACAAATTTATAATTTAGTTCATTTTATCCGAATAATGCTTACTATATATGACCTTATGACCTAGTAAATACTAGAATGGCTTATATGAGATGTACGAAACGAGAATTCTATCGTAATCTAAGTGAAACATGACACACGTATAACTTCTAGTTACACGTTTTGTGTGAAAACTATACCGCAAACTGTGAAAAAGAGACGGTTTTACTCTGTTTCAATTTTTTTATGGCCAACTAGCTATAGTATTGTATTTTATTCCGGGCTACTGAAGAAACACTATAAAATATTACGCAGGATGTTAAAGGTTGTCAGTAGGGTAAGCAACGTGCCACTTAACCAGCTTGTTAATATTCTGGTCGACAGGCGCGCACTTGGACTCATGTGAAAAATGGGCCAAATTCATTTTATCTAACTCACACCACACTCTTCACTCACAACTCTCCCCTTGCATCTCATCAGGCAAAACCAGAAGCCTATATAGAAAACTATATGCTCGCACCAGCAAGTACAAAAATTCAACCATACCCTACTTAGCTCGTGTTCTGTGCGATAAAGAAAGCACTAGGCGTGACACCTATAATTCATTAAATAGTCAGTAGAACAACTGGACCTCGTTTTTCCAACTCATATCATCAATAGGTACGACATTTTCCTTCTTTCTTTTCCTTTTCTCTCTCTCCTTTTTTCTCTCTGTTATGTGCTGCTTTGTTTCTTTCTTCCACTTACGCCAGTAAATATGACAGCACCTACTTTTCTAACACCTTCAAACACTGTTCAACTTTGGCTTTGCTACCGACATGCCAATATGTTGTTGTAATAATGAACTGAGATTTCCTTAATCTATGTAGAATTCTATTTATTGATAATGTACTAAGTGGATGCAATACTGTAGTAAAAATGCTGAGAATTCCATTCTGTATCACAAGTACTGTTTTGGTTATAAATTCCTTTTTTTCGACTTGTATATGTAGCAGAAAAGTGTATTCACACTGTCGTATACATGCGTATGTGGCCTACCTCTAAGTTTATAAAGTGTCAAATTTGAAAATATCATTCTCCTATAGATGTAGCTGTTCAATTAGTTATTAAAACACAAATTTAGTACATAATAGACACCAAGAAGTGCATCCCCCAAGAATCTTATCATTTTCACCAGGGCTGGGACACCACCTTGACACCTTCAGATTGACTGAAGCACATGGTTTTCCTAGGAAGCCACTCTTCCTAAGCCTTTAACTTAAAGTGTAATCTGCAAGGCCAATGGCAGTGAAGCAATGTCACCAGATGCGTCCCAATGGCTGCTGGAGACCAAAATACTTCCATTGCTTGTCAAAGAAGCCCATGGCTGGGGATGTGGAACACACGTGATGCAACCATCTCAATCGATATATAGCTTCACGAGCTCAATGACTGACTAACTTTCCTTTCTTACCTAGCCCTCTACGTCTAACCTCAATATCGCTCACCATATTATACCACTTAACATCGGATAATTTTGTATTAATCTAATCTTTCTTACAGTCTGAATAGAAATATTGAAGTAATACTAATTACAATTATTAGTTATTACAATTTAAGTAAGCTACGCAAACTATATGGGATTAAATCACGAAAAATACCCATTTATTCATAAGTAAAAACACAGCTTTTGTTCAGCGAAGAAATTTCTTTTCAACGACTTCATTTTCAAGCTGTACAGTCGTATTTATATTACAGAAAAGGTCATTAAGTGGCACTAAATAATTGCTCAGTCAATATACATATATGTGATAAGAATAACGATAATTAAAATGTTATAAGGGATAGAGTTGAAGTGGATAAATTACAAAATTATTAAAGATTGTTTTATAAGTGAATTGAAAAATGTTTTAAAAATGTCAAGTGTTGTCTAAACATTTAAAAAAATAAAAGTACGATTACGATAAGAATGAAGATATGAAGTGAAGTGGAAAGAATTCAAGTGGTAAAATAAAATAAAGTAAAAACTAGAAAGAACATTACTATGACCAAGGTAAAGAAAGGGGTTTGACAAAACGTTTTTGAACACATAATTTAGGTTTCTGTTCATGTATAGCTAAAGCTTCGGCTATGCATAAGTGAAGAAAACGTAAACTTTTGGATCGATTTGATTCTGCCATGTAGATAACCCTGAAGGATGAATCACTTGGGGCTCAATGACCTGACTCTAACAGGTGATCACAGATACACGACTTCGCAGTTCTACGTTCGCCTTTCATTAACCAGACTGGATAGTGTTCAGCTACACGTTTTCGGAGATTACTCTTACAACGTCCAATATAAACAGCTCCACAAGAGCAGGTAAAAGAGTAAATACACATGGATGTGGACAAAAGCGGTAATCTATCCTTGACGCATTGTCTAATCATATTTCGGCTGGTAAAAACTAGTTGTAAGTCAGCTGCAGGAAAAGTACGTTTAATACATTTAGATAAACGATTTTTAATCAATTCCGAAATGGTGTCACCTTTGAATGCCAGACTCATAAACAGTTTCTTCTTTGGCACTGTAATTTGTCTGGGGGCGTGTTTTTTCTTGATGTTACGTTCGATAAACCTTGTAGGATAACTATTATTAAGGAGATTTGATCGAAGCTTATCAAGTTCACTATCGATTGTCTCTGCAGAGCAGATTTTACGAATTCTGGAGCATAAGGAATGAATAAGATTTCTCTTTATCCCTAACGGTACCCAACTGTTGAAGTTAGTGTACTGCCCAGTGAATGTTGGCTTTCGGTAAATCGACCTTAGCGACGTACCATTCTCTCTTCTATCTAGCTTTACATCAAGGAAGTGAAATGAGGAATTCAACTCTTCTTCAACCGTGAAAAGCAAAGATGGGTGAGAACCATTAAATATTCCAAGAAGTTCAGCAGTTGAAGAGTTTTCGTCACATACAATGAAAGTGTCATCTATATATCTTTTGTACATAAACAAACTACCAATGGTTTCCTTTAGTGGGCCATTCTCTAAGCTAGCCATGAAGACGTCCGCTAAGAGCGGGATTAGGCAACACAGTGAGAGTATCCACCACTAATAATACCGGTTTTCTGTGAAGTAATAACTGCCTCTAACTAAACCTGAAACAAATAGACTCCCTACAAACGAATTCTTGAAAATTAATCTGATGTTCGGTAGTGATTGGTGCGCTACAGGACGAAGTAGCCTGCACTACTAGTGAGAAGTCGTGAACAGTGGGGTTCATCAAGTAGAGAGTGAGGATGGAGTTCCAGCCGATGACATTGGTTGGTACTAGTCGCGCTAAATATATCACGAATCGGTAGAAGTTAGAATTCATCGGTTGGCCAGTGAATTCGGTCCCAGTAGCTGAATGGTCTACGAGCTAGCTGACCTTGTAACCGGAAGACCATGGGTTCGAGCACCCCACCTTTAGTGGATGCGTACTGCCGATGAGTCCCAAACTAGGCTGATGAAACAGCTGTCCAGTACTTCCCTTGCTGGTTTTCAATGACTCTCTAACTGATATCAATCCATGTTTCGAACCTGAAACAAACAGGTTCCCTAATAAGCTAATCCTTGAAAATCAGAAGAAGGAGAAGAAGCCGAAATGACTAAAATCAATGATATTATAATTTTTTTTTTAAAAGCAAGCATACAAATCACATGATAGTAACTGGATAAAATTAAGGAGGAATGACAATTAAATATGCTTATTTTTTTGATATTCTATACGTGAGACTTTATGTTCATCATTGACTAGAGTATACACATAGAGTTGTATCACGGTTTCTTGAATATCCAAAAGAACAAATGACGGTTGTGGATCTCTACAAAATAGGAGGAAATTTAAGGGCGAGAGGGGGGGAGAAACTAGTATTATAATTAAGCTTATATAATGAATGATAAGGCTGGTTTGTAACACCAGACAACTAGTTGGACTTATCAGGGAAACAGGTGGGCAAAAGCAAAATGATCAGTAAAACAATCTCCGAGAAAAATGGCCCACCATAATTAGCTGTCAGGATAGACGATTAGGACGTTGAAAAGAACACTTTGAGGAGCAGTTCAATTGGCCTACAGCCACAATCAACTTACCGAACATCCAACACCTACCTGAATGGGGTACAGACACAGGTCCTCCATCCCTAACTGAAGTTACTAAGGCTGTCACTAGTCTGAAACGAGGCAAAGCAGCATGATTTGATGGAATGACTCCAGAGGTATTTAAGTACGGTAGAGACAGTTTACTGTCTGCGTTAACTAAGGTGCTGGGCCGCGTCCGGGAATAAAAGGAAGTCAAGTCGGGCTGCTGTAAGTCATTGACTATCCAAATATACAAGAAGGGAGACGAGTCCTCATGTGATAATCACAGGCGGATTAGGTCGACTATTATGGTATCTAAAGTTCTAGGTTCAATAATCATGCGTAGACTGATCGGTTCTCAGAATGAAGAAACACGAGAGAACCAGGCTGGCTTTACAGGGTGTACCGATCATATCTGCACTCTTGGCCAAATAAGGCTTGTTAATATGGATCCCAACAGCCAGGCTCAGCAATATTTAGTAGTCGAACTCTTAAGGCAAAATTGAGATTCGTCGGTATGCGGTAAATGACCCTGAAGGCATGGTTAACGTCAATCTTGTGTTCTGTATCCACAAGATGAGATAGAATGGCGCTACGATTAGATTTTGTTTGTCCTTTGCTTAACCACACAGGGTGATGTTCGGAAATTCGATGAGAAACATGTCTAATTGTACAGCCTATGCAACTGGCTCACTCCACAGGAGCAGTCAAATTGTTATTAGAAGACAGAGATTATTTTAAAAGTAATGTGATGTATTTGTGCGCAACATTTCGAACAGTCTGATCCCTAACACATTTACTTGTCAAGTCAATTTATATGAAAAATGAGAAAGGCCAATTAAAATACACAAAATTGACAAAAAGGATTTAAGAATAATTAACACTACGTTTGGTTATTTAATCAGATAAGGATTACACTAAGGTAGTTTAAGAGTAATACCAAGCTCACCTTGTAACCAGAGGGTCCTGGGTTCGAACCCCAGTGGGGTGGGTGCGTACCGATGAAGAGTTCCAAGCTAGGACGAAACACCTATCCAGTACTCCCTGCAGGTTTTCCATTGGTTCGCTAACTGATGTCAGCTCATGATGAAATCCTCCAGCCAATCAAACAAACAGAATCCCTACAAAACCAATACTTGATAATACCGAATTGGGGGTGAGGCTTAAGGTTGCGAATAGCTATCGCCTCAGCGTATTTCACAACAAGTGCTCTTAACCGTATGTGTGTCTACACACACACACACACCTACAGACGTAAATTGTCACATAGTGTGGAGTGTGTCATAATCACTTGTGCACTTTTTAGGTTTATAGTGGAGCATATTTTCGGTTTTTTCAATAATCATAAGCCGTCGGACTGCATAAGAGCTTCTACGGATGACCGAGTTTACTCTGCGTTTGAAAATCCTACGATTTACCTCCCGATTGTATGATAGCTTAATGAAAAGTAATTGATTATAGGTTTTGAAACTAACTTCTACAAGGGGTTTAAAAACTTTAAAGGATATCCGTTTTCAACAAGAGTATCATCCATCGGTACAGATACGCTGAATCCTCTAGAATAAACACTTCACTATGCCTCTCGTATACTATAGTGGACAGAAGCTGTGAAAACTTAAATATTGCCTTGTCGAAGTAGACTTTCTATAAATTGATCACCTTATTGAACCATCTTCTCACCGACTCAGAAGTATGTATAAAAATGCAAGTTGGTTGTGACTTTCTTCCTCGCATTTAAGACTTATATGATTCTGTACGGAGTTAAGTCTAACCAGTAGACAACTCGCATCTTCATGATCATCGCATATCCAAATAATGTTGCCTACACATCTCCTTTAGAAGAAAGGCAATTTAGCAATTAAATCAACGGACAGGTTTTCAATATAAGACATATAAACATCCGCCAATAAAGCTTCTAATGGACAAAATGTTTTTAAATTTCATTTATCATTATTATTATTTTGTTCCTTTGAATTCTGAATGGAACATAAATAAGAAAGAATATAAAGCATCTACAATAGTTTTACCATATAAGGAGGGGATATCTGGAACTCTACGTAGGATTCTTAATAAAGCAGGAATCAGGATGGCATTCAAGCCTACAAACTCACTCAGAGACAACCTCTGTCGGCTAAAAGACCCGGCGCACTCAATTAAACAAAATAATATAATTTACAAAATACCCTGCAATGACTGTCAGTGAGGTCAACTACATAGGTCAAACTAGAAGATCAGGAGTAATGAGATTATCAGAACATAAGAATCAAGCTAAGGTTAGAATGATTGACCCTGCGAAGATAAGTAATTTAGAAAAATTTTCAGTAATTGCACTGCATGCATTCACATACAACCACACAATAGGGTGTGTGGAACAGAGTCAAAATTCGAAAAAGTAATCTATGTAGGTGGAGATAAAGAGAGATGATTACTTACTGAATCCTGGTTAATCGAGTCTACACCCAACACAACACATGCAACAGAAATGACTCAACGCATATACCAGAGAAATGGAAGATATTATCACCACCAGTCAGTCAGTCAAATCAGAGGAGGATAATAAATAATCTCAAAATTCTATTTCAATTCAAGCACATCACAACATTCTAACAAGTTACTTATTTTGACTATAAAAACATTCGTCTTATTTCCCATCTGACTGTATTTGATTGATAACACTCATATTATTATTATTATTATTTCTGAATGTACATTATGCTATATTGATTTTTATTCAAATTTCTAATCATCAATTTCACTCATGTATATAAACGAGGCATAAATGTTGTGTGGGTCACTTGATATGATTATGAGCAGTAATAAATTGTGCTCGAAACGTGGTCGTCATTTCATATTACTGTACAACACTGCGTGTTTTACCAAAATAAAATCTTATCTGTATAATGCAGTTATATCTAATAAACAAATTAATATGGAATTATGCACATCAGAATACGGAAAAGAAACATTTTGAATTAGCACTTGAGTATCTTTGATACTTCCAACTATTTTATGGAAGATGACAGTGGGTTTCCGAGCTTAGTGACTGCATTACAAGCTTCACTGTTTGGTCAAATTCAGACAACATCGTTAATGACCAAATAACAAATGACACACTAGCTACACAATCAGTGACATGCTGCTAAATTGATCACAAAAGATATAGGACTATGTGAATGAACTAGTGTTGTGGTGTGTGCTACTGATAAGATTTACCAGTAGTATATAAAGAGACGTTCATTGACATAAAAAAGCATCAAATAGCAGGGAGGCAAATTTTTGATGTCAGAGAAGGCGAATAACCCAGAGTTGTGCAGATACATGGGAGACGTGATAGAAAGACAAAGAAACACAATATGATGAAGGAAGGCGAGAAGTAGCACAACACGGAAGATCTGTACAGCAGCAAATGGTACGATGAAGAAAAGGTGTAAGTGACTTCACTACGTAGAGATACCAACTCCCTTTATCAAGTCTTTCATCTTCTACAGCTAGAGAAGTACGCCGTTGACCCAACTAGACAAAATAGTATAATTTACAAAATACCTTATAATGACTGTAAGGTCAAACTATTAGATCGCAGCTAGTCAGATTGTCGGAACATAAGAATTTAGCTAAGGCTAGAATGGTTGATCCTACGAAAATAAGTGATTTAGAAAAAAGCTCAGCAATTGCACTTCATGCACTAACACACAATAGGGTGGGACACAGTCAAATTTCTAAAAAGTAATATAGGTAGGTGGAAAGTGAGAGAGATTGATTACTGAATCCAGCCTAGATCATCGAGTCTACACCCAACACAACACATGCAATAGGAATGCCTCATCACTCATACCGGAAATATGGAAAACACTACTACCAATCAAGTAAAACGATGAAAAATAATGATGGAATTATATAAACAAAGTTAGAAAGTTGTGTGAGTGAGAGCCTTGATATGATTATGAAGAGCAATATATTGTGCTCGAAGCGTGGTCATCAGTAAATATTACTGTACTATATAACATTGCGAGACTTTATCAAAATAAATTTTACTGACATTCTACTTTCATTCAGCTATCCTTGAAATTTACCCTAGGAAAGGTATCAGAACTAACAAATGAGCTTACCATAAGACTTATTAGTCAAAAAATGTAACGTAGAGTACACAATTTACAAATTCCTGTTTTAGATTAAGATATATTTGTAATTCATACCATATTAACACAGAAATTGTCTTCTGAAAGTCATGTTTGCAGAAAACGGCAAAACCCTAACCGTTTTATTGACATAAATATGAGGTAAAAACACCCGGAAATTCTCAATAACTCATTTCTGAATAAAACTATTTCAATGGACCTAGAACTTTAAGGTGATTACGCTTCAGATATGCTTTAAAAATTTCCTTTTAAATCCAAGTAGTAGCCCATTCACTTGCAAGTTGGAAGCTGTTCTCCATTTGTATAGAAGACAAGCTCCCATTTGTATTAATCTGTAAGTTTCTACCGGTTTAACTGTTCTTTTGTAGCACGGTACATCGGTCTTAGGCGGGATACTTTTTCTACACAGATATAAGAGCTTATTCCAGTTTGGTTTTTGGTGAATTCTGGTGGTTTATAACTTGATTAGAAAAATTTCTGATAAGAGATTCTCCTTAAATTCCCAACTTTACCCGAGAATTTTATTCTTGAGTGAGACACGTTAAAGTTTCTTAGTCAGCCGTCCTTTCTAATTAATTTACTGAAGAGCTATTCAATATTCTGATGACACCAATACTGGAGAAGGTGTGGAAAGAGGGCAAGGTACCTGCGGATTGGAAGAAAGGCTACTTATTCAAACTGCCAAAGAAAGGACACTTAAGTTAATGCAAGAACTGGAGTGGCATTATGCTCCTGTCCATCCCAAGCAAAATACTAAGCCACATCATCCTGGAGAGAATCAAACACGCCGCCCTGGATGAAAAACTTCGACCGGAACAGGCTGGATTCAGGAGGAACAAGTCATGCATCGATCAAATCGCAACACTACGGATCATCATTGAACAGAGCTTGGAATGGCAGTCAGGCAGCTCTCTACCTCAACTTCATCGACTTTGGAAAGGCCTTCGACAGACAGCGTTGATTGAGAGGTGATTTGGCGACTACTTCACTACGGGGTGCCGCCAACAATTATACATCTCATCCAACAGTTGTACGATAATGCTGTATGCCAAGTAATCCACAACGGGAAGCTCACGGAATCCTTCCAAGAAGTGAAGACGGGAGTAAGACAAGCTGGCTGGCTGCCTACTATCTACAATGATTTTACTGATTGCGGGCGGCAGATTGGATAATGCGAGAGATAGACAGCGGCGAGCAGCGAGGAAACAGGCATAAAACGGACCCACACAATAAACTTGGAGGATCTGGATCTCGCCGACGGTATATGTCTGATTTCCCACAAACTGGAAGATATGCAAGTGAAAAGCTACAAGCTAGCAGAAGTATCAAAGATAGGACTTCAGGTGAACATTGAGAAAACAGAGGTGATGAAGATTCCTGGCCAACAGCAACAGCAACCACCACCACCACAACAACAACAGACAACAATCAGCATAAATGGGAGAAATCTGAAAGAAGCAACCTCCTTTACCTACCTACCTGGGAAGCATCGTTTCAACTACAGGTGGACGGAACTGACGAGGATATCAAAGCGAGGATCGGGAAAGCAAGGCAAGCTTTCATTTCTCTCAAGTCTGTGTGGAGGTCAACAGCACTCAGCATGAAAAATAAGATCCGGATTTTCAACTCCAATGTGAAGTCAGTGCTACTTTATGGATCAGAGACTTGGCCAGCTATCACGAAGGGCACTTCAAACAAACTACAGACCTTCATCAACAGCCGTCTTCGCTCAATACTACTCAAGATCAGATGGCCAGAAAAGATCAGCAAAAGGGATCTCTGGGAACGAACCAACCCAGCAGGAACCGATTGTGCAACAAATAAGCAGGACGAAATGGAGGTGGATTGGCCATACTCTAAGAAAACAAACCATCAAGTGAGTGACATCACACGCCAGGCCATCGCTCGAGTGGAACCCGAACGGGAAGCGGCGAGTTGGTCGTCAGTGCGAGGGTGACATGGAGAAGGTCATGTGAAGAGGAGATAAAAGCATGTGGGCAGACGTGGAGCCAGGAGATGAAAACGTTGTCAGAGAACCTAACACAATGGAGACGTGCTACTGAAGCCCTATGTTCGTTCCTCTAGGAACTAAAGGAAACAATAATAAATAATATTAAATATTAAATAATCAGGAATGTAAAATATCCTTCATATAACTTAAAATCACTTACTTCTCAAAAGGACTAGATGCACCGGTTGCAGAACCAGGATTAATATAAAAATGTCCAGCATATTCATAGGCTTCAAACTTGTGAGTATGACCACTGATCAATATATCAACATCTAATTCCCGTTGAAGCATAGCTAAACTTTTTTGATCACCCCATGGAACAATTTGATGACCATGTATCAGTCCTATTTTAAAATTTCCAACACTTAAAACTTTTGTTAACGGGAAATCTAAACCCTTAAGTGTAAGAAAGAAAGAAATGAAAATTTAAATAATTAAACACATTAGAAGTGTGTTACTTCATCAAAATCTCCTTTGACAACGTGTACATCTCCACATATCAGTTTCAAATAATCGTACATACACTTTGTCGTAAGATTTCCAGTGCATAATATATGCTGTATTTTTCCAGGAGCTAAAAGTGTTTTAAAAGCAGGATGCAGAGAACGTTTCCGATCAGGAATGTGGAAGTCACCGATCACTAAAACCAACTGTACTGATGGACAAACATTTTAAAAACACATTACCATATGGTGACGGTAAGGAATAAGGTTTCTAACGGAATATCACTCCAGGCTGAGAAATACAAATATTGTTGTGTGTATATAACCTATTGACATGGAAGAAAAAGAAAACAAATGCTGAGATGTCTCTTCTGAGGATAAAACAACTTTTTATAACTGTCTTCTAAATAAGTAAAGAACAGATAAAAATGAGTTTAATAAATATTTTTCGACGAATTTGGAGAAAAGTTCATTTTAAGCCTAAACATAAGCATAAACAACTCATCCCACTTAGTAAGTACTTTGTAAGGATGATTCCCAAACTAGTGGGATGAAACAGCTGTCCAGTACTACATGCTGGTTTTCAATGGTCCTCTAACTGATGTCAATCCGTGATCAACTCGTAAAAACAAATCTCATCCTTACAAACCAACTATTGAAAATTAATCTGATGCTCGCTAGTGACTTGATACAGGACGGAGTTCTGATGAGAAGTCGTGACCAGTGAGGTCCATCCAGTCAAGTGTGTGAGGATGGATGTCCCACAGATGACACTGGTTGGTGCCAGTCGCACTAAATGCATCACGAATTGGTAGAAATTAGAATTCATGAGTTGGCCATCGAATCGGGTGCTAGTGGCTGAATGGTACACGAGCTTGCCGTGTAACCGGAAGGTCTTCGCTTCAAACCATAGAGGTGGGTGCGTACTGCCAATGATTCCCAAACTAGTGGGATGAAACAGCTGTCCAGTACATTCTCTGCTGGTTTTCAATGGTTCTCTAACGGATATCAATCCGTGATCAACTCGTAAAAGGTATTTATTTATTTAAATACAAAAAGCTTGGTACAATATGGCACCAAGAAGACGAGCCGCCGCACAATAATAATAATAAATAGATTAAAAGTAAAAATATAGGTAGAGAACGGATAAAATACCTTATCTGGAAGGAAAAAAGTCATATTTAACAAGTTCAAACAGCATTCATCAAGTATTGTCAGGAAGAGAAAAAAGTAAATTGCGGCACGTTCGCCATTGATGACTGCAATTTTTGGCCATATCCCATAACGTTTCGAGCTACCTCTCCAACCAGGGAGTCGTGACGCACCACCAACCAATGCTAACCTAACACAAATATCCTTCATCTCACGACGCCACTTCATGGGCTGACCACCTCTCCACTTTGACAGTCAAGTCAACGGCACCAGAGGCGGCTCAAGTATACCTCATTGAGTGGTGCATAAATCAACATTTACTCTTACCTCAGGTACTATTTACTAATAATGACGCAAATTATATGCTGACAGATATATAACAGAATGCTAAAGATCATTACAAAAGCTTTTGTATTTCCCAATGAATGAAAAAATAATAGCGTTCTCTGAGGTCACTATTAATTTCAAATCATCCACCTGAGCTACAAATCTTCTCTATTATTTCAAAACTATATTGTTTTTATTAGGATTTCGCTATTTAATGCTAACGGCTTTATCAGAGCATCATTAAACTAGAATTTAATCATCTTTCAACAACACGAGGTCAATTGGTAAAGATAAAAATCCATAAGTAGATTGGTGGATTTGATAAGTGTATGAGACTATAAAACTACCATGTGTTCATATAATGAAATGGCTTATAACATTTGTGTTAATTCCGTCACTTCGTGGGGGGCGGAGGCAGGGTGTTAAACCAGGTTAAATTTTGTCTTACTCCTGTCATTCCTATTCAGACAATTTAGATTCCACTTGATATGAAGGGCTTCTGATATTAAACGTTCTTTGAGATTTCTGAAATTCTTCTGGATTATTTCAATATTGTCAAAATCAATTTTGTGGCCTAATTTTGTAGCGTGTAGACCTACGGCTAATTTTCCCAGATTTTCTAGTTAAACTGGGTTTCTCGGTGGTCAAATAGGGGCCCTATGGTGTTCGTTTCTTCTGATTTTGTTTTCTCGCAATATTTGTCCGATGTATATCACATCATATTCCAATAGCAAAACGTCAGTAAAAACTACCGTTTTGTTTTTCATTCATTGGGAAATACAAAACCTTTTACAGTAATGAATATGACATATAACCAACGACCAAATTTTTCCAAACTATTAAAACTGAACTTGGTTTGGACATATAGAATGCTAAAAAGTTTTCTAAACACCTTTGGAAGATAAATAATGCACAGGATCATTATATGATCTACTTTAAACACGTATACCACACATTTATGTGAAGTGAGGGCGTTGACAAGATATAGTCCCCGCAACACTGTGACTAACCCTTCTCTAAATCTACAAAAATTTCATACAAAAACTTTATTTTCTGCGTAATACATTTGTCAATTTAGGAAATATGGTGACACCAACAGATGTTAACTTCGTCTGAAACAATTAAAAACTTAGACACAGAACGTTGTTGCTTTTCTTTACTATGAAAATGTACTTGCATACACGAGATAGTGATAAATCATATACAACAAGAAATTCTATAATAAAAGTTAATTAAAGCGAATTACGCATTATTAAACCCAGTAAGTATGTGATAGAGAAGATTTGCAGCTCAGGTGGATGATTTTGATGTTGTTGTGTTCTCTGAGCTGGATAGTTAATTTGCGAAGCTTTCATCACCCTACTGGGTGACATCTTCAGCGCATACTTCAATTTGAAGTGAGCTTTTAGATTTCTCCACGAGTTTATTAATCATCTCTCCTGGCGACCTTGGACGTGATTGGTTGTTTTTGTCTGTTTTCACACCTTCTAGGTTACTTGTATTGTCACTCATTGTTTCTTTGGCTTGAACTTTGACCCTTTGTGTGTGACGTTTCTTTCTTATCGGTTGATAAATTTTGTCTATCTCGATGTGTCTATTGATTGATGATTCACTGGAATGTCAAGCTTCTAAAAATTCTCTAGCATTCTTGTTGTTTCCTCTGTCTAGTATTTGAACGTTGTCCCAGTCGAATTGATGTCCTTGATTGTCTGTATGTAGTGATATGAGGGAGTGGATATCATGTCTTTTGACAGCTAGCTTATGTTCGTGGATACGAAGACGAAGGGGACGTCCACTTTGGCCAATGTAGTGTTTTTCGCAGTTGATGCAATCTATTTTGTAGATGATGTTGGTTTTATCTTCTTTCGCTGTTGAGTCTTTTGGTTGACATAGAATTGAGTGAAGTGACTTTGTTGGTTTGTGTACGACGTCAATTCCTAAAGGTTTGAAGAGTCTTGTAGTGATTTCTGAGATGCCTTTTATATATGGTAAGGCGATTTTCTTTGTGCTTTCCTTGGGGGCTTTTGGTTTGATAGGTTGGCTTGGAGGTATATTTCTTTTGATGAAATTCCTTGGATATCCATTCTTTTGGAAGACGTCCATGAGATATTTTTCTTCAATTTTCCTTGAGGTGGGAGTGCTGCAATGAGTCCTGGCTCTCTTGAATAGTGTTTGTATGCAATTCCTCTTATGTGCTATTGGATTGTTGCTGTTGTAATTCAGGATTTGGTCTGTGTGAGTTGATTTTCTATAGACTTGAGTTTCTAATTCCCCTGTCGTTGTTCGCTTGACTAAGACGTCCAAAAATGGGATTTGGTTTTCTGATTCCTCTTCTCTGGTGAATTTGATGTCGTTGAAGACGTTGTTTATCAGGTTGTGAGCTTTATCTAACTCGTTTCTTTTGATAATTACAAATGTGTCGTCTACGTAGCGTATCCAAATCTTGGGTTTGATCTTTGGTAGAATTATGTTCTCGAGCCTTTGCATCACTGCTTCTGCAATCAAACCTGATATTGGCGATCCCATAGGTGTTCCTTTGACTTGTTCATATATTTGGCCGTTGAATTGGAAGTACGTTGTTAGACATAGGTTTATGCATTCCATCCAACTTGTGTGTTGCATTTTTGATTTTTGTGGAAGGTGTTCGTCGTTGCTAAGTAATTGCTCCATGGTTTCTTTTGCTAGTTTTTGTCCGATTGAGGTATACAATGCTGTGACGTCAAAGGATATCATTATCTCTTGTTCATCTATTTGGATGCCTCTGATTTTCTCTAGGAATTGGATAGCGGAGTTGATGGAGTGATCACAAGATTCCGTTAGGTGCTTTAGTTTTCTGTATAATTCTTTGGATAAATTGTATGTTGGAGTTCCTGGTAGTGATACAATTGGTCGTAACGGGATATTTGGCTTGTGTATTTTGGGTCTGCCGTAGAATCGGGGTAGGACTGGTCCACTGGATTTCATTCGCCATTGGTCTTGTTTTGTGATTTCTCCTGTTTTGGTAAGCTTGTTTAAGGTCCTTTGGATGCGGTTGTCCAGTGTTTGTATGGGATTTGTTGGGAGTTGTTGATACACATCCTCGTCTTTGAGTAGTTCTTCAGCTTTCTTGGTGTATTCTTCTCTGTCCATGATTACTGTTGTTCTTCCTTTGTCGGCTGGTAGAATGACGATGTCCTTCCTGTTTTTCAGCTTTTTGAGGGCCTTTAGTTCTTGAGAGTTGAGTTGTGTGTGTTGTTTTTTCTGTTTGACCATTGGTACAATTGTTTGGCGTATCTCTTCCTGTGTTTCCTCCTTTAAGTTTGATGATTTTAGTAATGATTCAAGGGCAGCGAAGAAATCAGTTTTCGAGGCATCTCCGGTGTTGTAGTTTAATCCTTTCTGTAGTAGTTGTTGTTCCATTTTTGATAGGTTGACTACGCAGTCTATAGGTGTATTGTTTGGTTGTTGTTTTCTAATCTTGGCTAGCTTGGTTTTGAGGACTCTTCGTCTTTGTTCTCTGTGTTTTCTACTTGACAATGTAATTGCGGTGATCAGCGTTGATAGGTGTTCCTGGTTGAGGGTTTTCTCTAGTTTTTCTTTTTGGACATCTATTATTTGTTGATATTTCTTGATCCGGTTATGTGCGTCTGTAATCATTAATTTGACCATTCGCCTTCCACATTGTTCTGCCAATTTCCATCCCATTGGGCAGTTGACTGGTGGTTTGTATCTTACACTGGTCGGTAGGATTTGATGACGAAGGCATTCGTGGAGAAAGAATAATTATTATTATTATTCTTATTCTTCTTATTCTTCTTCTTATTATTATTATTCTTATTATTATTATTCTTTCTCCACGAATGCCTTCGTCATCAAATCCTACCGACCAGTGTAAGATACAAACCACCAGTCAACTGCCCAATGGGATGGAAATTGGCAGAACAATGTGGAAGGCGAATGGTCAAATTAATGATTACAGACGCACATAACCGGATCAAGAAATATCAACAAATAATAGATGTCCAAAAAGAAAAACTAGAGAAAACCCTCAACCAGGAACACCTATCAACGCTGATCACCGCAATTACATTGTCAAGTAGAAAACACAGAGAACAAAGACGAAGAGTCCTCAAAACCAAGCTAGCCAAGATTAGAAAACAACAACCAAACAATACACCTATAGACTGCGTAGTCAACCTATCAAAAATGGAACAACAACTACTACAGAAAGGATTAAACTACAACACCGGAGATGCCTCGAAAACTGATTTCTTCGCTGCCCTTGAATCATTACTAAAATCATCAAACTTAAAGGAGGAAACACAGGAAGAGATACGCCAAACAATTGTACCAATGGTCAAACAGAAAAAACAACACACACAACTCAACTCTCAAGAACTAAAGGCCCTCAAAAAGCTGAAAAACAGGAAGGACATCGTCATTCTACCAGCCGACAAAGGAAGAACAACAGTAATCATGGACAGAGAAGAATACACCAAGAAAGCTGAAGAACTACTCAAAGACGAGGATGTGTATCAACAACTCCCAACAAATCCCATACAAACACTGGACAACCGCATCCAAAGGACCTTAAACAAGCTTACCAAAACAGGAGAAATCACAAAACAAGACCAATGGCGAATGAAATCCAGTGGACCAGTCCTACCCCGATTCTACGGCAGACCCAAAATACACAAGCCAAATATCCCGTTACGACCAATTGTATCACTACCAGGAACTCCAACATACAATTTATCCAAAGAATTATACAGAAAACTAAAGCACCTAACGGAATCTTGTGATCACTCCATCAACTCCGCTATCCAATTCCTAGAGAAAATCAGAGGCATCCAAATAGATGAACAAGAGATAATGATATCCTTTGACGTCACAGCATTGTATACCTCAATCGGACAAAAACTAGCAAAAGAAACCATGGAGCAATTACTTAGCAACGACGAACACCTTCCACAAAAATCAAAAATGCAACACACAAGTTGGATGGAATGCATAAACCTATGTCTAACAACGTACTTCCAATTCAACGGCCAAATATATGAACAAGTCAAAGGAACACCTATGGGATCGCCAATATCAGGTTTGATTGCAGAAGCAGTGATGCAAAGGCTCGAGAACATAATTCTACCAAAGATCAAACCCAAGATTTGGATACGCTACGTAGACGACACATTTGTAATTATCAAAAGAAACGAGTTAGATAAAGCTCACAACCTGATAAACAACGTCTTCAACGACATCAAATTCACCAGAGAAGAGGAATCAGAAAACCAAATCCCATTTTTGGACGTCTTAGTCAAGCGAACAACGACAGGGGAATTAGAAACTCAAGTCTATAGAAAATCAACTCACACAGACCAAATCCTGAATTACAACAGCAACAATCCAATAGCACACAAGAGGAATTGCATACAAACACTATTCAAGAGAGCCAGGACTCATTGCAGCACTCCCACCTCAAGGAAAATTGAAGAAAAATATCTCATAGACGTCTTCCAAAAGAATGGATATCCAAGGAATTTCATCAAAAGACATATACCTCCAAGCCAACCTATCAAACCAAAAGCCCCCAAGGAAAGCACAAAGAAAATCGCCTTACCATATATAAAAGACATCTCAGAAATCACTACAAGACTCTTCAAACCTTTAGGAATTGACGTCGTACACAAACCAACAAAGTCACTTCACTCAATTCTATGTCAACCAAAAGACTCAACAGCGAAAGAAGATAAAACCAACATCATCTACAAAATAGATTGCATCAACTGCGAAAAACACTACATTGGCCAAAGTGGACGTCCCCTTCGTCTTCGTATCCACGAACATAAGCTAGCTGTCAAAAGACATGATATCCACTCCCTCATATCACTACATACAGACAATCAAGGACATCAATTCGACTGGGACAACGTTCAAATACTAGACAGAGGAAACAACAAGAATGCTAGAGAATTTTTAGAAGCTTGGCATTCCAGTGAATCATCAATCAATAGACACATCGAGATAGACAAAATTTATCAACCGATAAGAAAGAAACGTCACACACAAAGGGTCAAAGTTCAAGCCAAAGAAACAATGAGTGACAATACAAGTAACCTAGAAGGTGTGAAAGCAGACAAAAACAACCAATCACGTCCAAGGTCGCCAGGAGAGATGATTAATAAACTCGTGGAGAAATCTAAAAGCTCACTTCAAATTGAAGTATGCGCTGAAGATGTCACCCAGTAGGGTGATGAAAGCTTCGCAAATTAACTATCCAGCTCAGAGAACACAACAACATCAAAACCAGTAAGTATGTATCTACTGCCACCTAATAGGCTACCAAACGAATGGGATGCAATATGAAACTCAATACACAGAAAACCAACTGTTCTAAAGATGATCACAGATTGATATCAGTTAGAGAACCATTGAAAACCAGCCACAGAGAGTACTGGACAGCTGTTTCATCCCACTAGCTTGGGAATCATCGGCAGTACGCACCCACCACAGGGAGTTTAAACCCAGGACCTACAAGTTACAAGGCCAGTTAGCTCGTAGACCATTCAGCCACTAGGACCCAATTCAATGGCCACCAGCCCATGAATTCTAACTTCTACCAATTCATGATTCAGCGTGACACCAACCAATGTCGTCGGTGGGACATCCATCCTCACAGTTGACTGGATGGACCTCACTGGTCACGACTTCTCACCAGAACTCTAGGAAACTCCGTCCTGTAGCAAGCCCTAGCGAGCATCAGATTAATTTTCTATATTTGTACTTCGGTCCAGTCAGTCGACGGGAAAATCTAAAATTCAATTAAAATTAATATGACCCGTTGCACAAGAGGTGGCTGTCGTGACCAAAGTGGTCTAGTGAATAACGCTTTGGCGTCTGAAACTATAAGTACTGGGTTCGAGCCTCGGTGTGAACATAATCACTCACTGGGAAATCCAGGCACATCCAGATGACGAGTCCCAAATAGGACGAAATGCGCATCCTGGATTCCACTGCTAGTCACCATCCACCAATTAAATTTTAATTTTCTATAGTTCTACTTTTCTATGGTTCTCTAACTGATATCAATCCATGATCAACTCGTAAAAACAAAACTGATCCTTACAAACCAACTATAGAAAATAATCCAAAGATACTTCTCGGATGGACAGCACAGAAATCGATGAAAGATTACAATACGCTTTAATCTAGTGAGTTCCCTATTTTTGTAAATTTTATCAAGACAAAATACACTTAATTTCTAATTTAATTTTGGTTTGCCAGTTGATTGATCGGATCGAAATGTTCAGCCTCTGTTGACATGTAGACTTCTACTAGTGTGGACGCTTCAACGATGTCTGAAGATTAACTTGAAGTTATTTGGTGGATGATGACCAGGAGTGGAACCTTCGATGCGCTTTTTGTCCCATTTGGGAGTCGTCAATTGTATGTACCTGCATTCTTCAGTGCTTGGTCGAGTTTCCACTGGGGCTTGAACACAATACCCATTGTGTCCACTAGACCGAATGGGTCACGACAGTCACCCCCTTGTGCAACGGGTTTTGATTTTCTAGTTGGTTGGATGGACCGAAATGTTCTACCTCTGTTAACGAAATGCGCATCCTGGATTACACTTTTAGTCACTATCCACTAAAAAAACACTAAAGTGTATTATGGGATTCCACAATTTTAAAGTTAAAAATAATCCATAAATCTTCCCTGCTGTGGATCTAGAAGCTTTCTAAAATGTTATAAATGAAATACCCTACTTTATAAACAGAAATTTAAAATTTTTGAGTATTGTAATCATCGATTCTGTGTGAAATAACTTCGTTACCCAATCGGACAAAATAGAGGAACAGAGAGTTTAAAAGGGCGACAAAAAATGAGGAGCTCAATGGACGAGAAAGGGGAAATAAAGGAGACTTAGTCGAAAATTATCCCCTTTCTCTAGGTCACGCACTATTGGTATGCTTTTTGTCGCCATTATGCCCCTTTTTCTCTCTCTTCATTTCTCCTTCATTGACTAATAATTGATATACCAATTAATTACACTTCGGAAACTTGAAACAACGTGCAGTTTTATAGATGCATCTATATTACAATAATGCTGAATTAAATCTCAGTAATTCTAAAATAATTCTAGCATCCTATAGTGAGTAAATTCTGAATCTGTTCTCGAGTGGTTTGTTTAATGGCACAGACTAGAACTCAGTGCTGGTTTTCAGCATGACTAGAACTAATTCAGCACCGTGTTCTTTTTCTAGGCCTTTTCAGGAGTAGATCAGAACATACTGGGTTTGCTTATCAGCGTTGTTCTAGCCCTTACAGGACATATTAAGCACTGACTAGCATTACTTCAGGACGACAAGACTTAATTCAGCACTCGGGTGCTGATCAGCTCTCTTTTCAAGCACGATCAGCGTTATTTCAGAACATAGTGGGTAGATAAAATCTTCATTTACCATAAAAAGGCATTATCGACGCATAGGTTAGAATAAGTTTAGAATTGTTGTAAGCTTGGATGGTATCACATAATGGGCATAAATGCAACAGTAAAATGACGACCAAGAGTTTTATATGAAATCTAAGATAGTCTAAGTTGTAGTTTAAAATAAAAACACTTAACTGTTTAGACAGCACGAACTAGCTGGCACAAACACTTTTCATAACGAATCAGCACATTTACTAAACGCTAAAGCAACAACTATTGCAGTGACACCATAATAGTTAAATGCCACCCAAACAGAAACTTGGAAATTTAAATTGACAATTAGGAGTTTTAGGGACAAGCCGACGTGAAAAATTTGGGGGAAACACAACGTTTTTTCACTCAAAGACCTTGGAATCACCTCCAAAGAATACAATAAAAACCCAACTTTTCATTTTGGGCTAACAATTGGTGTAAAAAATGGAGAGAGCGATTGAATGGGAACACCTCTGTCAAACAACCAATATTCATCCCTTATTCTACCACTCACTGTGTCCATTGTTTTATTTCAATGGTTTTTATCCACACTAGTCTGAGTGAAGATCACAGAATGCAGAATTCTGTATTACTTAAGTGGTGTAAATTTTAGTAATTACTTTAAGTGATTAATTCCTTTTAATTTGCAGTTGTAGTGAGACGGGAGATTTTTACAGATTGTATAACAAAAGCTACTCGATAAGTTTCAATAGAGACAGCATATGCAAAGTAAATTCTTCACTTGCCCTTGTAAGGATCTAAATACCGAAAATAAGGATCGTTCTCTCTGCAAATAATCTTAGATGATGTAGGATAAATGACCATCAGGTTAGTTATTAATTTGGAAGACACTTAAATGACATGAAACCAATTAATACCTAGTTATACAGAAAATCAAAAAAGTCACTGACCTTGATGTCCTCCTAATTTTGTGTAACCCTCTATCCAATATCCAATATCGTTTTTACGAGCTATTATAAACCAATTTGATTTCTTTGTGCTCGCCTCTTGATTGTGAGGTATAGGTTCCTTATCTTTGGCAAACTTCTAGGTAGCTTGTCCCGTTAGTCGACTGTCGTAGCTTTGGTTGACTCCAAAAGGAGTAGTGCTGGGATTAATTTCTGCGGTTGTTCAAACCCTTCTTGAATTAACCAGTTCAGGTGGCAGACATCATTTCTTCCGGGAGTCAGTTCCAGGAGTTTACGACTCGGTGCAAAAGATTTAAACTGTCTACTCTGTCCTCGCATGACGAATTAGTCATTCAGAGAATCATACGTATTGCCTTCCGTTGAACCCTGTCTGGAATATGTGAGTTCCCTCTAAAACAAGGACAGGCTGCCTGGGTACAGGTTTCTAGTCTTGACCTAAACAGCGACGTACATAAAGAGGTGAAAATATCTCTGGTGATTCTGGTAAAGGCTCTGCAAATCGCCCACAAAAATCTTAAACTAAGTACAGCCGCCGCGCGACAGGTTGCTGTAGTTTCAAATTCATGACTTACTATGACCCCTAGATCCAAATGAGTCTGAAGTGATGGGAGTGTTATTCCCTCTAGTTCTTAGGAGGTGATCCTTGCATGTCCATTGTGCACGGTCTTGCATTCTGCTACGTTGACAGAGAGTATCCATTCTTTCGAGCACTGATTTGTTGAGGTCTGTTTGTAACATGAGTGTATCATCGTTGTCCTTCAGCTCCTTCCAATTTTTCAAGTCATCTGCATGAAGGGCCATGGGGGAATCGGTGAGCACAGATAACTCATTAATATACAAAATAAATATGAGTGGCCCGAGCACAGTGCCTTGTAATACTGCACTACGCACTGTTGTTCAGAAGGAGAGTTTTGATTGGATCCTGACTCTCAGTCCTCTACTTGTGAGGAATTCCTTAATCCAGTTGAGTAAACCACCTTTGATCCCGAGATTTTCTAATTTTGTTGGCAATCTTTTATGGGGGCTTTCGCTGAGGGCTTTACTGAAGTCTATAAAGATGACATATACAGGTCTTCGGTAGTTCCTGATTTAACCCAGCTTTATCTTGCCGTAAGACATTCACATTGCATGCGAGTGAGAAATTTCTAGTACCTAGAATGTCGCTTCTAAAGTCAAATAGAAATCAAAGTGCACGAAAGCATGTTCACAGCATTTTCAGTTCCTTGTCTTGTCAATATTTAGTTAAAAACTTTTTTCTCATCCCAGGGATCCCACTTTGCTTTCAGATCGCAGCTGTCATCATTTTCTACAGTAACGCATTTTTGTTCCATAGAAAATTAACTTTTGACAAAGTCATTCTGGTGGATCACTGTGACACTTGTCGAAGGAACACAGTATGCAGTGCGTTAACTGCGATCGGAAACTTCATAAGATATCAACCGGAATGCTCAATATGAAATCCAAGTTACTGAAAGCTTGTGGCCCACTGGCTGCACAAAGGCTGCTGCAGTTGGAAAGTACACTCTGTAAAGGGGATAAATACAATGCTTGAAGAGAAAATGAGGTTTCTGGCGGCAGAGGTCTTTCTTCTTAGGGGAGCAATAACCACTGCTTGTACACTGGTAATGCCATTAGAGACAATGATAAATCCAAGAGTGATCGTGGTGAGGCAGAATTGGAAGACTCCAGATCCAATACGCTTGACCTTTCCTGAAAGAACAGGCCTGCTAAAGGTCACTGACCTACGGTATAAGTCGTCGCACCACCTGCAGAAGCCAATGATTCTAAAAATCTAACTTAGTCCAAGTGGATAGTAAGTTATCACCAAGTCGGGTGGAGCAAGGAACGACAACAAATGATGAGCTACAGTCTCCCAAAAGTGTCAAGGCGAAACAGCTGTGAGAGGTATGTCGCTCCTGAAAACAGACCAGGAAATGTTGCCTCAAAACAAAAAGCCAACTCTAGTAAACTGTACCTCTACAACAGAATGATCATTTGCCACAAAGTGTAAGAATTAAGAGATTCAGACACCAAGGCTTGTTTTGAAAACGACCTGATTCTAATGAAACCAACTGTCAACAGTGCCAGGCATAATTGTACATAATGTACACAGAACAGACCCAAAAGCCTGACCGTTCTGCAGTTGAGTCGAAGCATCTAATCGAAGCAATGGTAAACCTAAAAATTGAGACATGATTCTGAACAGCGCTCACACTTAAGGGTTCGGTCGTTTAAATTCATCTAGTAGTTCGTAGCAAAAGATGGGTTGGTGAAATGGAGTTGGGTTAACGGGGACACACTAGCGATTGAGAAAATCACAATCAAGGGTTTTCAGATGTCAAAAGTCAGAAATTTGATTATCTCTTAACCTCTGTACGTAAGATGTAGAATCATCCAATCAAAGTAGCCGTTCGCCTCACTAACATGTGTAGCATGTTAGAAAGACGGAGCGAGTTCATTAGTGTGGCTTACTTGAAAAACCTGGACGCTCCCACCGTTATGGAATTAGACTAACGCCTGCAATCGGCAACAGTAAAATTAACCGACGAAACTCTACTGTGCACAAGCCAGTCCCACTAGGCCACTGAGGCAGCTAGATAATCCTCTACGAAGAACAGTAATACTGTCATTTTCTAACCTATTTTATCTCTCGTCTAAACTATTAAAGCCCCCATACTCTACTACTGACAGTCGCTTCATATTTTATGCATACTGAAATACACAATAGCTAAAGGTTGCGAATTGATTTCTCTGTTAACAGTGGAAAGACACGCCAGAACCAGTAGCATGAGCAACGCATTCGCACATTCCCAGCTATGAATATCGAAACTGTAATATTATGCCATGCATGTCATGATGTCACAAAATGACTGCTCATTAGACTAGACCTCGCCTTGGCAAGGCCGGCGTCATGGTTGTGTTTCTCAGTAGTGGATGACTGCCTGATACTTTCCGTTGGAATGGCTTTGTTTTCCGTAATTAAATAGGGAATGGTACACTCAGGTCAGGCTTAGAAGTTCAGCTTGTACAGTGAGATGAGAAATTAGTGCTGAAACAGCAGACAAAACCTGTGCGAACTGATGAAAACACTAAATGAATGGCTGTTATGACCGGACCACGCAGAGCCGAATCGGTGAGATAAGATTTTGATAGGCAAAGGTGAAATGTCCATTCTATTTATCTTGCCCCCTGAACATTCGCAGCTGGCGCGTTAGTACTCGCGTGCCCGGTACGTTCGAACCAGGTGACGCTTTTGCACGTGTTTTCATTTATATTCATTTACTGCTTACTGTTAATTGATCTTTAATAACGATGGGCCGAAATTCTGAAAAGTGTTCGTGTGAACACCAGTAATTTGGAAAATAGCACCAGCTCGTCTAATAACACATTCTTATTTTATTTTATTTATTTTGATTACAGCTTGATTCCACACCGTATTTTCAGTACAAGTGTCGAATTTTCAGCATGGATATCGGTAGCACAAATTTACAGGCCGACCATAGATATCGGGTGTGCGCCGGCAGGGGATCGAACCCCGGACCATGTGCATGGTCGGCGAGAGTCCTAGCCACTGTACCACCCCTTATTATTAGTAGTTCACCCAGCATAAAAGACTCGAACATAACTCTGACCCCCGTAATACAGGTGGAAGTTCTGTCTGAAAAGGTAGAGCTCTCTTACTTAACATACATTATTAAAGAGATACAGCTACAGATAGATGAATTAAAAACGAAGTTAAGTTCATTAGAACGTATACCCGAAACTATCTCACTTATGAAAAAGGAACTGCAGGATCCTACAATCCTAAAGCTTTTTAATTTGACCTCTAGAATGACGCTTACTGACTCAGAAAATGCGAAGGAGTAAGAAAACGCCATTGACTTTCTATCCAGCGAAGTTGTTAAAAGGCTGGCTTCGAAACGAAACGCTATAGTGTATAATGTACCAGATAGCGAGCCCATAAAGTCGGTCCAGCGCTCACTACTGAAGGCTGCAAACCTCTTGAGTGCACCTTGTCAGCGCATTCACCTAAGTAAAAAAGACCTAAAGCATCCATGTCCCATACTCTTTAGGTTCGACAACTACATAATAGCTGAACGATTTAAGAAGGCCGAAGATCTGGCTACTGCCACTAAATTCAAGACTGTTAAAGTAGTCTCGGATAAAACAACTAACCAAAGGCAAGCAACCAAGAACTCCTTCGATGCAAAGTTGGCCACACCGAGACATATAGTGTCGATGGACACTGAAGCACAGCAAGTCACGTGTATAGTGTTGGGAAAAAAATCGGCAAGTAAAAGCGACTCGAAACTCAGTAAGAGCAGTGCCACTGGGTGCAATCTTAAAGTACATGAGAGCACATCTGGATAACCTGCTGACATACATGAGGTTGATGTTGACTCACAAACTATGGCTGACCAGAAACCACTGGCAGACCGCACTAAATCTGGGTGCAAGCATGAGAGTCCCGCAGTAGAAACTGCAGGAAAGACGACAAAGCCTAGAGTCCCACTCCAGACTTCGACATACCTCCCTCTCAATAAGTCTAATGAGCAACATGTCAGTCTAAAAAATGACATTGCATGGGTAAAAACCCATATTCCCAAAAACGTCATCCATCATGTGAGTAAGAATACCCCTTCCCGAACTAGGAGTAATATGCCTAGCAATGCACATAACTTGGGAATGCAACGTAGAATGGATCATCAGGATATATGGAGCACTAAACGGGACTCATATAAGCACCATATTAATGAATATTCTCGTCCAAACTCTCACACTATCTATGTTAAACCTCAGCAACGTAATGAGTATAGATCGACACTTGACCCTCTCAATAACTTCACTCACACATGTGATGTGAGCCAATATGCATACGACTATGAAAGACCCATGAGGTACAACTACCAAGGCAATCTTAACACAGGGTACCTAGGTCAAGCAAACTATATATCACCAGTAAATGAACGCAGATGCCCACCCATGGATGCTAAAAGTCAAAATATGCAACAGGATTATTTTCAGATGCAGCAAACAATAGCCCCACTCGCTGCCCAATTCATCCAGGAAATATTACAAACACTGACTCTGTCTCACCTCAGAGCTCCTCCAAACATAACGTAGGGATAGTAACAAGTAACCATGTTAACCTCTCCTCCAATAACTGGTTTACTAACGATTATGCTCCTGAATGCTAGATCTCTCCTTAATAAAATAACATCGCTTCGCTGCCTGGCATACATAGAACGGTCAACACTAATAATGGTGACTGAAACCTGGCTTACTACTGATTTACCTGACTCAAAGCTAGTAATAGACAACTACGACATCTATAGGAACGATAGAGTTGACAAAAGAGGAGGCGGCTGCTTAATATATGCCTCTAAACCCACTAACTCCACTACTTTTAATAACCCAACTACTGATAAACCCCCTGAATCTAAGTGGATAAGCATCCACACAAACGAAAATAAAATTCTCGTGGGATGTATATACAGACCCCCTAATAGCCCTGAAATGACTGATATAACTATTGGAGAAATACTAGAGCATGTAGCTTTGCTGGACTTTGACTACAAAGTAGTCTGTGGCGATTTCAACTTACCTGGAGTAAACTGGGATACCTGTACAGGACCTAGAATCCATGACGAGCTACTACAAGCTATAGACGTAGGCGGATGGAAGCAGTGCGTACACCTCCCTACAAGAAATGAAAACACTCTTGACTTAATCCTTTGTCACGAAATAGAGCCCATCTCGATAGAGGTAGGAAATAAACTTGATAACAGTGATCACAACATATTGTACTGCACGCTACCCCTCCGACTAACAACTAAATACACACCTAAAAACTCCCCAGTGCACTATCAATATAGGGACTATAAGAATGCCGATTGGGAATTCCTATCAGATCTGCTGAGAAGTTCTGACTGGGAAGAATACTTCATCAACAATAACTTAGAAGTATCACTTGATATTTTCTACAAAACAATTGGCTCAGCAAGAGACACAATCGCGCCCCTAAAATCTGCTCTAAAGACACAAACTCCATTTATAGACCGCAAAACGCGACTAAAACTAAAGAAATTGAAAAGGAAATGCCATGTATTTAAGGAATGTAATGCGTTAAACCAAATACATAAAACTCTTAAACTGCTTGAAGAGAAACACAAAATTATGTCACAACTTGAAGAAAATAAAGCGCTTGTGGTTAAACCCAGGAACTTTGTAGGATATTGCAGAAAGGTCTAAAAAGCAGTAAAGACAATACTGTGAGCAGCTTGAAACATAAGGGTATAATATACAATGATCCCCAGGGTATAAGTGAACTCCTCAATGAGTGGTTTTGCAATGACGCCAGAGTGCACCCGACCCAAAATTTCCAAATGACCTGCAAAAGTAACCACAAATTAGGCGAAATAGACTTTAATATACAAAATATAGACTCAGCGATTAATACTTTGAAGTCTAATGGTAGTACTGGAACAGACGACATACCATCTGTCATATACAAAAATGGTAGCACGGAAATGGTAGTCTTGTTACTTAGGATATTTACTCTCTCGTTGGAAACTGGAACTTATCCTGAAGAGTGGAAAACCACATACATATTACCTAAGCACAAAGCAGGGGCCAAAACCAGTGTATGCAACTATCGACCTATCAATATAACATCGGTAATATCCCGAATAATAAATAAATAAATAAATAAATTTATTCTCATAGTACAGTACATGAGGGACGCCAGTTTACAGGCATCATCAAATTGTTACAGAAATAGAACCATATAATTTAATCACAATTTACAGCCAGTAGCAAGATATGCTTTACATGTTCGATGGAGATTATACATACACTTGATAAATGTTAATTCCAGTAGTATAAAACAGCCTTTTCACTTACATACAATCATTTCTGTGCAAAGTTGGAAAAATCTGCTAGATTGTCAGTGAGTGCAACACAACAGGAAATACAGGAGTATTGTCTTCGCATTAACAAAAAACCAGGTCTTTGGTGGATGGATTATAAGTGCCTGGGAAAAAAATAAAGCTTGAAGTAAATATTCATACATAACTTTGTTGTGTGCAGAGTCCTCGAATTATAGTTCATTGATGTGTTATTTTGAAATCAGTGATATGTTTATCTCATTTGATCTGCAATGTCATTGTTGGGAGTAAGTACATAAGCTTCGGACGCATTAATTAATGGATTTCTACTGATTACGGGTATTTTCTTAGCGTTAGGAAGGTTTATGAGTTTCAGCTGTTCCGACAGGAGTTGAGAATATTAACTGCTCAGCAACATTATGGGTATAAGTTCATCACATTATCTAAGGAAAGGTGGGTTGCAGTTGGTGAGGGAGAAAGTGGTTAGAGACCAAGTGTCAGACAACTTACTAGAACATGAACTTATCAATCCATCACAACACGGATTTCTCAAAAAGAGATCATGTGTGACCTGTCACATAGACTTTTTCAACGAAGTTACACGAAGATTATGGGGAACTCTGTCGAAGGCTTTTGTTATATCGAAATATGGTACAATTACTAGTTCCCTGTTGTCCCTACTTGTAATATGTAATATGTAATAATAATGTATTTCATATAAATTTACAAAAATGGCATGCATTTTCATGTAAATTTGTAAATTTATATGAAATACATTATTATTACATATTACATATTACAAGTAGGGACAACAGGGAACTAGTAATTGTACTATATTTCGATATAACAAAAGCCTTCGACAGAGTTCCCCATAATCTGCTGGTCAGCAGGTTATGTTCACTAGGGATATGTGACCCTCTCCTGAGCTGGATAAAATCATTTCTCTGTGGCCGAAGTCAGACAACGAAAGTTGGCTCGATAATCTTAAGGCCTAAACCAGTAAGTAGTGGTGTGATCCAGGGAAGTGTATTAGGCCCACTCTTATTCATAATATATATAAACAGTACCTGTGAATGCTTTAGTGTAGGTAAACCAATACTATATGCAGATGACTTAAAAGTGACGTATAAATGCAAGAACACAGATCTTGGAACAACAGTAAACGCCATACAGCAAGAATTAGAAAAAATGGATAGATGGTGTGACACCTGGCAACTCCAATTTAATGTCGAAAAATGTGGCTGGCTCTGCATAGGTTGCAACAATCTAGAACTTGACCTGACAATTCAAGGCCATGCACTTCTACGACTGGAATCTGTACTGAACCTAGGGCTGAAATATTCACATAACTTATCATTTTCTGAACATATCTCCAAACAAGTGTCAAAGTCACGCAGACTTATCGGCTTTCTACTCAGGAACTTCTACAGAAATGAGTCTAGAATTCTGTTGTACAAGGTTTGTGTGCGTCCTTTATTTGATTACTGTTCATTCATGTATAGTAGTATACGCATAGAGGACAAATCGAAAGTCGAGGGAGTGCAGAGGTACTTCATGTTAAAATTACTCGGAGCCGAAAATGGTGTGAACTACTCCACTAGACGTGATACTCTAGGACTAGAAACACTATGGCTGAGACGCCTGAGACTAAACTTGACACTTTACTATAAGCTTCTAAGCCACTTAGTTCTTACCTCTACTAATGACACTCGACTTTCAGATGACAATGGCTACAAACTAAGACACACTAAGGGTACAGTAGCTATCGAACAATGTAAAACAGCCACCAGGCAAAAGTTTTCCTTGATTAGTTATGCACAGATATGGAATAAACTACCAATCGAAATGCGTCGAGCAAGTACATTGGCCTCCTTCAAAAAGGTGCCTAATGACAAACTACAAGAGTTTGCAAACGATAGTAGTTCTAGTTCCTATATGAGAGCCTCCGAAATTATAGGTCAATTTAATGTATAAGCTTAAATACTTCAGCTGTTGTTTTTGCCTATATTTATAATTTTAGATAAAATATTAACGGTTAAGATACGTATCCTCAAACAGACAAGAAATCTCGTTTGTAAAACTACTACCCAACACAATAAGTGGAATAAAATGGACATAAACCAACAACATGAAAAAGGTATAACTCATCAAAACATCACATGGACAGATGGACGCTCGTTGGGCACCATATATCCCTCACCAACTGCAACCCACCTTTCCTTAGATAATGTGATGAACTTATATCCCTAATGTTGCTGAGCAGTTAATATTCTCAACTCCTGTCGGAACAGCTGAAATTCATAAACCTTCCTCACGCTAAGAAAATACCCACAAGCAGTAGATATCCATTAATTAATGCGTCTGAAGCTTATGTGTTTACTCCCAACAATGACATTGCATATCAAATGAGATAAACATATCACTGATTTCAAAATAACACATCAATGAACTATAATTCAAGGATTCTGCACACAACAAAGTTATGTATGAAAATTGACTTCAAGCTTTTTTTCCCAGGCACTTATAATCCATCCACCAAAGACCTGGTTTTTTGTTAATGCGAAGACAATACTTCTGTATTTCCTGATGTGTTGCACTCACTGACGATCTAGCAGATTTTTCCAACTTTGCACAGAAATGATTGTATATAAGTGAAAAGGCTGTTTTATACTACTGGGATTAACATTTATCAAGTGTATGTATAATCTCCAGCGAACATGTAAGGCATATCTTGCTACTGCCTGTAAATTGTGATTTAATTATATGGTTCTATTTCTGTAACAATTTGATGATGCCTGTAAACTGGCGTCCCTCATGTACTTTACTATAAGAAAAAATTTATTTGTTTATTTATGACTACCGACTGGAGGAGTCTTTCTATAATTACGTAGACAGACATGTTTTAATATATCTATACTAACACTATCCGTGACACCAAACCGTTCAGCCAAAAAGTATTTGCAGCGCCTTACAACGACTTTGGAAGGCCATTCGTATGGTCCACTTTAGGGTATTTGTGTTTTATTACACCTCACCCATGCATAGGGGTAGTAATCCAAGTCTCTGGGTGTGTGAACAGCTTTTTATTGTTCTTGCGACCAAATCCACCTTAATTTGACCATTTCTAGTCGAACTCTACTAGCACACTTAATCTGACCAAGTTTTGTTATGGGCATTAGGGTTAATAAACTTTCTAGGGAATCTCGAGGTGATTCCGAAAGCAATTTCAGCTTTTGAACACTGAGCACCGTTCTGATTGGTTATATTTGCGTCTAGTGAGTGGGGTTAGATCTACATGTTCACTCAGTATTCATTTTTGACGAATGCCTTGTGTCACCGTATTTCCTTGGACATGATATGCTCTGCAGTGCTCTCTGTGTGACTTTGGTAACTTTGACAGTTTGGTGGTAAACTCTGACTCTGGCTGATCTCCTCTATCAGTGGATTTCGTTGCAGGTATACTGTTTCGTTGTGGTGTGAGCAAGTGGTGAGCCTTCAGAACAGCCGGTGGAGCCACAAGCGCTCATGAACACGTAGGCGAATCAAATCCATACGAACATGGCTGAGGTTACCATCTAGCATGGAGAATGTTTTTGGATGGGACTTTATGTCCGTCAAATTTCACTTTCCACAATGGTGTAAACCTTCGTTTGCATACATGGCTTGGCTGAATATATTCTGCAGACACAATTCCAGTTGAAACCCCTGCTTGATGGTTAGTAGCTCGTTAGATTGCGATCAACTCCTTTCCAATAGTAGAATAATAATACATATTTTCCTATCAATGTAGGACACACCAGTTTTACAGGCATGGATAAGTATTATTTAAATTACATGAATTTGATTTATAATGAAATTACATGGTTGCTGTCCTCTCTGACATCAGTTAGTGAGAACATTCTGATAGTTAGTCGTTCAATGGAGCACATAAAGAAATATAGAAATATTGTCTTCGCATTAAAAAACCCAAGTATGTGTCGGATAAATTACAAATATTTGAGAAAAAATAAAGCTTGAAGTCAATTCCTCCATATAACTTTGTTGTGTGCGGCATCGTATCTTGTTTTATGTTCAAATTGGGTATTAATTTGAAATGAGTGATTAATTTTTATGATTTTGACATAATTTTTTGCAAGTAATACCAGATGTGAGTTCAACTGAATGCAGATTAATATTGGTCAATTTCAAGCAGATTTGTTTTGCTGCACTCAAGTTACCCATAGCCCGCCATTTGTCACAGTATGGTTGCTCCGTACGAGTAAGTTGATAAACACGTAGAAAGCTATATAAAAACCATTTTAGATCGTTGACAGTGCTTGTATAAGATGCTGTACAGCGTCTAGTTATGGTGACAGTGGATTTCATCAAGGATGCTGAGCCATTACTAGCCAAACCTTGAGGGATAATATATGAGTAAGTGATTTCAATTGTTTCTCAGCTTCAGTCGGAATGTAGATCAATGCAACTTGTACTACAAAGTAAATACAACAGAAATGTACCAGAGGACAAAGAAAAAGTATGTGGATTCTAGAATATTTGTTTATATTCGTTGTACATTGTAATTTGATGAACAAAAGTTTGTTTCTACTATGTGTTTTCATGCATTTATGCTACTAGTTTATTTATAGTCTTTAGAGAAGTAAGGGTATTTAGGCGCGTTTAGGTACTGTAGTAGACTAATAGTTGATTCGTTCTAGGAATAAATAGTTTATTTATATAGTCGGTAGAGTGAAATGGTGTGTACAGAGAGCGTTTGAAACTTAAAACTGTATTGCAGTTCCTGACATCTAGGGGCAGATTGTTCCATATTTTAGAATAACTTATTCCTGAGAGACAAATACACTTAGGAAAGAGTGCGACTGATTTGCTGATTTAGGCCTGTTAATGCAACCTTGTAGGATGCATCTACAATGAGTGCAAGAGGTGCATTCTTATCAGAACATTTTGACGCTTAAGGCTAACACAATGGATCTTTCAGTTGCGCAAATGAACATGGTTTCTCTTTTTATAACTGAAGGTCTTTTAATACAGCTGTTTATCCTGATAGAAGTAAACAAAGCAAAGGAAACATACTGCTCAGGATAATTCTGCTGGTTTCCCTTTTTTCTTTAGTTAATGGCTGCATATGATGTGAGAAGCTAGGTAAGAAAAGTCATTAGAAGTTTGCCAACCCCAGAAAACTTCAGGGTTGAGTAAGTCAAGTGGACATAATAATTTTTCTCCTCTATGCAGATATATAGCAACTGTACAGGCATCATTTAAGTTACATAAATTCGATTTATTTCGGGGTTACACTGCCAGAAGGCAGTTCTTTGGAACTCAGAACACTATTATTTTTTATTTTGATTTACAGCTTGATTCCACACCGTATTTTCAGTACAAGTGTCGAATTTTCAGCATGGATATCGGTAGCACAAATTCAGGCCGACCATAGATATCGGGTGTGCGCCGGCAGGGGATCGAACCCTGGACCATGTGCATGGTCGGCGAGAGTCCCAACCACTGTGCCACCAACGCCACTACTTTACTTTTATAATAACTAGCTCGATTTCAACGCAAATGGCATTAAAAGAAGGACGGTAAGTTGAAGATTTATTGGTTCACCAAGTATAGACCAATCTGGGGGGTTAATTAGCCGGTAGCTTGATCATGTGATTCGCAGTTGGTTACTATCAGTGCGCTAAAAACACGGCAAATAGCGTCAGTACAATATTCATTAATACTTTTGATCTCACTGCTCAGGTCTTCTGTCAACAAACAAACGTCTAAGTCACGACGAGGACTGTTGCATCCAATGAAAAGGAAATTGGTCCACTCAGTGTTCATCATCAGTGACAAAGTATTTTCTTAACGGTGTCCGCCCACCCACTCATTTGTGTCTCCTTCGTGCTGGCAGTGACATTATCTGGCGACTCTATTGTTCCCACTCCAAAATCCTATTCCTTCTGATTGATTTTCATGCTGTCGCTTTTCACTTCTCAGAACACCGTCCCGATGTGGTCCTCATGTGTGTTTATATTTGGGCTAACTATGAATAGGTCATGTGTGTAAGACTTGGCAAATAGCAGTCCACCTAGCAAGTAGCTCATAAATCCTTGAAAATTTTGTGCAGCATTCCAAAGACCAAATGGTATCCGAATGCACCCATACAATCCCAGTGGGGAAGTAGGGATTGTTTTAGGTAAGCCTTCCACAGCCACCGGAATTCTGTAACAGACACCAACTAAGTCTATTTTAGTAAATATTGTAGCAATTCGACGACTATTGGTAAACTCCTGAATGTGGGATGCTGTGTAACTGTCTGGGATGGTTTTTATTTAGGACTCCGTAATCATCACAGAGGTGCATACTGATCTGACTATTCTTAGGCACCATGTTCCGTAGTAAAGTCCACTGACTGTTTGAGGGCCGAATAATCCTCAACTGAAGTATGTAGAGATATTAACCTCCGATATTTCTAGTTTTTCTTAAGCTAATTTCCTTGGCTTATAGTGAACCAGAGGGCCAAATGTCCTCAATCTATGATTAATTTTTGGTTCAACCTTATAACTTCGAGGGTTGATTGACGTTAGAGTTGGAGATTTCGCCGGTGTTTACCGCAACCATGCGGTCGATTCTGTCGGAGGTTGAAGTAAATTTAAAGAATGGTGACCACTGGTTTTGCAACTCGTATACCTGAGTGTTTCTTACATTGTTAGCCGTATCATTCAAGTATCCACTAGTGAGTCATACTTTTCAAAGAATCTATGGCGAGGACCGCCAGACCCAGACCATCGGCAATGGAGATCCATGGAGGCCATCGATTAAACTCTAGGTCATGGGTCAGCGTTTTCTATCTGAAAGTCGTGATGTACGTTTTATAGACTACCTACAGGGTGGCGACAGACTGTGAGCTTCGTCACTGAGCAGCTTAATTATTGATCTCGCCATACCGGTTGACTGTTGGTTGACTGAAAACACAACTGAACTCGTATACATCCATATCACTGTCGAATAATGAGTTGTGTCAACAAAACAAAAATAGTTCAAAATACCCATGATAAATACATAGCCAGAATTTTCTTTGACAGAAGTTCCAAAATACACGAGAAAAACCGTTTACTAAATTTATCCGTTATATACATGAGAATCGTCAAATAAATTCCCAACCAAATAGGAACTAAATTCCTTCGACAAGAATCAACTGAACCTAAATCTTTCGAATAGACAGTCAAAGAATGGACTTTCACCGTTCTTCTCAAAACAGTAGCAAAATCACACATTACTATTAACAGATAAGCATTGCACAGTGGCATAATATAGCGTTAAAGGTAAATATCCTTCAAGGTGAAGACAATTAACTAGGGGGAAATCGTGGATCCTAGAAGTTAATAGACTGGGATAGGCATCACTGTCATCACAGATTAGTTGCTGAGATTTTTATAATATGCTGTCAGTGGCAGTGGAAAGATTGTCTATGCAGATTGCACAACATGTTGCCAGTGGTTTTCCGCTGGCTGAAGCAGCCTAGACACAAGTGATTCTATGTAGAGACTGTCAAGCTTTTACAACCTATGGTTTCACGCATATGTGTAGGCACATCTTTACTGGAACTGTTTCCTAGCTCGACGGTATAAAGAATCTCGCCCTAACATTGGTGATGTGATAGACAGCTTCTCTTCAATATATTTGTCTTAATAAACCAGTATGGTTTGTTTCTTATCGTGAATACGTGGGACTAGGATTACATATTCAATTTCCATGGCGGTACGCGTATAGCTGAGAGAAATTATGAACCTGAGCAGGTGACACTCTGTTTATGGAATTAGCGTTTTAAATAGAGGAATCATTCTGGTAAGCTATCAAGCAATAATCGGACCAACTAGATATATATATATTTATTCCTGTTTATGCAGGAACATACCAATTGTACAGGCATGGATAAGTTATTATATAAATTACAGTTTGTTTGTTCAATCTAACATTAGAGTCAGTCAGAACAGTCTGCAAAATAGTCTGTCTGTGTAACACATAAAGAGATATAGAAATGTTGTCTTCGCATTAACAAAAAACCCAGACTTCAGATGAATGTGATACAAATATCTGGGAAAAATAAAGCTTGAAGTCAATTCTCCTATAAAACTTTGTTGTGAACAGCATCCGTGAGATAAAGTTTATTGATGTATTATTTTGATTCAATAATGTATTTATTCCATTTTTGTCAGCAGTCTTATCGTAGTTTTATAATAGGAAAGAAATTTGATCTTTGATACGAAAATTAGATAAGGTAATGTTAGATTGTTTTACTGCATCAAATGGGGTCAATTCTAGAACTATCCATCTGCGCCATTTGCGTCAGCATGGCAGACTGTACATGTAAGTTGAGTAATACATTGAAAACTACTTGAAAACCAGTTGTTTCTTTATATCAGATCAAGAATACTCCTTGTACAGAATGTTAGCCAGCGTTTTCAAGTGGTTGCATCGGATCGTTCATGGAATTTGAGTTTGAATTTACATAAATGGTCATTTCAGTTTAGACGTTGGGTTGTTCGACCCCGACCAGGAGGTATATAGAAGATTACGCTCAGCAGGGAGATAAAGTATGTAAATATGGAAACAACATTATTATTTTATGTACATATAAATGTTTATAAATGTATATCATTGTATAGTAAACACTACCCATAATCTAGTTGTTTTTCATGTATTTTTGCGAAGTCTTCGAGTTTATTTAGTGTCGTAATATTTAATAATGAGTCTAGGCGTTATAGTGTTCTAATAGCTCATGCGTTTTGGAAATAAGTGGTGCGGTGTGATTGGTATAGTCATTGGGATGAAGTAGTTTATATAGCAAGCGTTTGAAGGTTATAATAGAGTGACAGGTCCTTATTTCTAGTGGTAAACTGTTCCAGATCTTAGAGTACATGACTATGAAGAAGTTTGCACGGAGTGCTGTTTTACAGTTTTTCCTAGATACTGTGCACGTTTGGTTACGAAGGTTATAAGAGCCTTCCGGTGAGAACTGTATCTCCTTGCTGTCTGAGAATGATATTTTATGCAATATTTTAAAGAAGAATGTTAGGTTAATGCTCAGTCGTCTCATCCAGAGTGGGTCGATACCTAGAGTTATACACCTTGATGTGTAGTCCTTTTCGCAGTCAAATCCTAGTAGTTTAGACGTGAAGTATCGTTGGACACTTTCTATTTTAAGTTTGTCACTTACGCGAGTGCTGCCGAGAATAAATGGACAATATTCAAGTAGTGGTCTGACACAAGTTTTATATAATAATAGCTTCGCCTCGTAGTTGTGGAAATTCCTGAGTATGCATCCTAGGAGCATCCTCGATTTACGCGTCTGTGTCGCCACTTGCTCAGAAAATGTCAAGTCACTAGAGTACCTGAGTCCTAGGTCAAAAACACTTTGGAGTTTAGGCAAGTCAAGAGATTCAAGTACCAGTTTAATATTTATTGAGGGTGCACCGAAACAGATCCAACCATATTTTTTAAGGTTGAATTTTAGGTTCCATGTGGAGTTCTTCCTGAACAGCTTTCTGAAAGTACCCTAAGTCATCACAGTGGAATGTGTAAGCTACTTTAAGATCATCTGCAAAGATGAATGGTTTGCCAAGTGAGAAACAGCTGCATATGTCGTTGACATATAGAGTGAATAGGAGGGGGCCTAAGACGCTACCTTGAACTACTCCAGAAGTGACTGGACTAGGTTTAGAGTTTACAGAACCCAGTCTAACTACTTGGGACCTATTGTTAAGGAATGATTCAATCCATCCTAATAATGGGTTACTTATTCCTAAGGAGTTTAGTTTGTTTATTAGAAGCAAATGGTCAACGCGGTCAAAGGCTTTGGATATGTCGAAGTAGATGACTAGTACTAGTTGTTGTTTGTCACGGCTGCTAGTTATATAGTTAAAGAAGTCAAGGTGACATGTCATGCATGATCTGGATTTTAGGAATCCATGTTGGTTTGGACTTAGAATATTGCAGTTGAGCATATGTTTGAGGATATCATCTTTAACTATTCGTTCAATGATTCTAGATACTATGGGTGTAATATTTATTGGCCTATAGTTGTTGACTTCAGTTTTTAATCCGGATTTGTGTTTAGGCACTATAAATGTCGTTTTCCATTTATTTGGATAGGTTTGGCTTTCTAGGGACATTGTAAAAATCTTAAGTAATAAAACGGAAATGTCAGAACCACCGTGTTTATAAAGATACGATGGTATACCGTCAAAACCAGCACTACTAGAGCTTTTAAGACTATTAACGGCTTGGTTAATATTAGAGTAAGTGAAATGAACTGTAGTGATTTGTTTCAGCGTTGAAGATGAAGGGAGTTTTATTTTAGATTGTAAGCCGAGAAGTGGACTTGTAGGCTTAAGGTAGTTAGCTGCAAACGACTCATTAAATAGTTCACACATGTCTGCATGGTTGCTGTATAGTTTGCCCTTGTTTATAAGGAGAGAAATTTTATGGCTTTGGCGATTCATTCGTTTCTTTAGTATTTCTGTGAGAGCACCTACTCTGGTGGTGCTGGCTAGTGCCGTGCATTCTTCATTTCTCATACGCAAGTTATGAGCTTGCGAGATGGAGCTAAAAGTACTAAGTATTGACCCTAGTGTACTAAAGTCGTGTCGCCTGAAGTAACTTGTTGACAGTCTTTTCAGTTTCCTACGATCCTTTGGCTTTATGAATGTCTTTCTATGTGGGGAAAACTTTAGTGTTTGAAACGGGATGACAGCATCTAAGCATGTGTTGGAGTTATAGTACAAGATGTCTAGAGCTTTCGAGAGGCTATCAGTATAGAAGTACTCACTCCATTCTGAGGATCTTAGCATTGATTTTACTAGAGTCCAGTCTGCCTTACTGTAGTTCCTGTAAGTTATTTGTTGTGAAGTAGGGGTATGGGTAGCATTGCTACTTGACGGAAGTGGCAGTGCACACAGCACTGTTTTGTGGTCACTCCCTGAAAACTCAGAACCTACTAGGGTAGAAAGGGGAATTATATTGTGGCAGAAGATTAAGTCTAGTACGTTATTACCTCTTGTAGGGGTTGTGACAGTCTGTTTCCAGCCAAGTATATCCAGTGTGCCTAAGAACTTATCAAATTTAGCTGGGCCTGTGGGTATATCCCAGTTGATTTCTGGTAAGTTAAAGTCTCCACATAGGATCTTATGATCGTAGTGGAGGGTGGATAATTTTTCTAGAGTATTAATAAGTTGGGTCTCGTAATTACTAAAGGTGCCAGGTGCTCTGTAGGTGCATCCAATTAATACTATTGCGTTATTTAAGTGTAAGTTAACCCATAAAGTCTCAGGCATGTTAAGTGTACTACTTTCCAGCTGTGATACAGTAAGTGCATTCAGAAAGTACATAAGACAACCCCCTCCTTTACCACCTTCCCTGTCACACCGAAAGTGTGTATAGTTATCTAAGCTTATCTCTTCATCCAGTATGTTCGAGTTACACCAGGATTCAGTGATGACAATTATAGGGGGTTTGTATATTACTGTGAGTGCTCTGAGCATCGGTAGTTTATTTAGAACGGATCTAGCATTTATGAGGATCAAGTAAAGATGAGATTTGAAATAGCATTTGAAGTACTTAAGTTCGTTAATCAGCCCCGAATGTGGTTCAGCACCCAGTAGTACTGTTTGACATGACGACCCTATGTTAAGAGGAGTTTCAGCATCATGTTCACCTATGTCTATCGAGTTGGTGTGTGCTGTTTTCGGTGAAGGATTAAGCGTTGGAGTACTGGATGTGCTAAAGGCTAAGGCATTTTTATTTTTAGTTAAGCTAGAAACGGGGGTAGGGGTCTTTATTTGACCTAAACTTGTGCATGTATCAAGTGTGCTTAATGGATGCGGGTGAATTAGACTGTTCCTATATTCATGCAAAGGGGGAGCCAGTATTAACGGTTTAGGAGTGTTAACATCCCTACCAGCTGTTTTTTCAACGCTGACAGGGACGCAGGGGATAAAAAATGATTGGGACCTTGTGAAGACCATGGTCTATTATTCCACCTATTGTTAGGTACTAGTTGTGTCCTTGTATGTGTTTCGTGTGTGCTGCTTTGTGGGTTAGTTCCCAGCAGACTTGTACCATATATCCGATCAAAATTTATTTGCGTGCCATACTGTGAATGCCCTGAGTTGTTGGTGGTCGAGTTCTGACTTTTGTCACTTGTACTCTTGAGGGTGGCATTGTTGTGGCGTTGGTTACCAGTGTGGGCCATGGTGCTATTTCAAACGTTGTGGGTGCCAATACTATTGACCGTGGGGAGTGTGGGCTTACTTATACTGCCATTGTTGTTGTTGGCATGATTTGGGGTCATATTCATCTTTTTTTTCCCAATGGACTTATGTCTAGGAGATGGCAGGGTCGACTTTCGGGGAATTTTGACATTTTGTCCGGGATTATTTAGTGACATGTCTATATCTACGGTGATAGGGGGTATAGTTTTATTGGCTATTTCATTACAATTTAGTGGCCTTGCGGTTGGTGTCGCTCTCTGAGAAGATAATTCTGTGTGGTTTGAGAGGGGTGGTGCGGTGGATTCTATGGTATCTCTCAAAGGGATGGGTATAATTGCTGCTTGCAATGTCCTATTGTTTATTCCACAATTAGACTCAGTGTGATAATGATATACGCGCCTTTCTATGACGGTCTTGTCCACCGCAACCTTTATTAGTTTGTAATTTCTGGCTTGCGATAGGGTGTGTTGGGAGTGGATAAATTTTCTGGCCTCAGCCGGTGTTTCAAACTGAAAACGAATAGGACGACGCTTGTCATGTTGACTCTTCTTCAGCCTGTAGCACTTAGTCTTGGAGTTGGGCATTTTCGCCTCACTAAGTAAGATGCGCTGTACCTTTTTTAGTGCCTCATTGTCCGGAACGTTGTAGACAATAGCATTTAGTTTAGCATCGAGTCGTTTTGTTACTTCTGTAGTAACAAAGTTAATGAGGTTATCCACCTTAGATACCGATTCCGTGTCAAGTTTGTTAAGGTCTATAGTTTTCATGAGGATAGTTAAGGGTGTCAGTTCACAGACCTGCGATCTGATATCGCTGATCTGATCTGATAATTTGGATATTTTGGTATTGGTTTCAGAAATTCCAGGATTTACTGACTTGTTTTTTATTTCCCTTAAATCGGCCTTAAGTTCTCCTATAGACAACTTTAGAAGTTCTATTTCAGAAGATAGTACTGAAACAGAGCTTGAAGGCTGGAGCTTTTCGATAAGTACATAAGGTGAAGGGAGGGTTTCTGTGTCAGCAGAGGGTACTAAATTTTTGAGAGTAGTGCTAATACTAGTTGTCAGTGCAGTTTTATCCTCTGATTCAGCTTGACGCTTACGACATACAAGTGGGTTATGTGGCTCACTATAACCATTTGTAGGGAGTGTGTTGCTTGATGTAGCAATCAGCGACTTAAAATTAGTCATCAGATTTACAGGGGATTGAGTTCGTTGCTTTTTACTTTGGTTAACCATAACTATTTGATATGAGAGTAAATAGTTATAGGTATGGAGGTAGTAGAGTACTTGTGCAAGGATTACAACAAGAAAAATTTTATGTAACGAATCGCGCAAAAATGTAACGCAAACGTTGGACGTACCGCTACGGTGAGTGTGGTGAGTAGAAGTCCTTCGATAGTGGTGTTAAAATTGGAATGACACAAAATATAAATAAGAAACAAAAGGAACGGACCCACAGTATTTGGTGGACAGCTGATTCTTCACTGTCCATTACGGATGTTGAATTGGGATCCGGGAATAATTCAGTGATAACTAAGGGAAGCGCATGCTGGCAAATTCAAACACAAAAAGGAAGCCAAATGTAGTTCCAATATAAAACAGATATACATCACTGTGTGTTCAGGTCTAATATTACTGACAGATTGCTTTCTCAGTCAAACAGCCACTTTAAGACAACTTGCACTATATATACAAAAACACCTTCCATCGAGGAAGAGGGCTCTCGAGTGGTCGCGCAACAAGATGAAACTGCATGCCGATGTCGTCTCGCAAGAGGCAGGGTTAAGCGTGTTTGATTCTCCTGAAAACCAATACCCAGTCAATGGGTATACCATTATGTGAATTTTAAAGATGTTTTTATAAGCCCCATCTTCAAAGCAGTTAGTATCTAACTACCGGCCTGTAATTCTGACCAGCGTTATAGCAAAGGTGTTAGAAACACTCACAAGGGATCGGCCTTTAGCTCATATGGAGAAACATGGCTCACTGGCAGTGGAACAGCATGGATTCCGAACAGGACTATCCTACTTGGCAAACTTACTGTTAGCTAGGGAGGAAGCCAGGGGTAAGAACCATCTAATGGACGTTGTCTCTATCGATCATAGTAAGGCATTCGACAAAGTATCCCACTTAAGTTTCCTTAGTAAACTTAAAGGTTTCTGACTAGCCCAATGCCTGTGTGAGTGGTTTAGCGAATACCTGATGGATACAAGGTAGAAGGCAAGGGTTAATGGTGTACTGTCAGAGTGGAAAGCAGTACTAAGGGGAGTACCTCAGGGAATTGTACTTGGCCCTCTGCTATTCCTATTATACGTAAATGAAGTGCCGAAAATTCTTACCTCATCTTCCTTACTCTTTGCGGACGATATTAATATATGGAAAACCGTAAACAGTAACGATGATAGGTTTGTACTACAAAACGATCTAGATAAATTAGCTGAATGGGCTAAGCTTTGGAGTCTGGAAATTAATTCCAAGAAAAACGCGGTAATGCACCTAGGTCAGAAGTCGTACACGATGTACTCCCTGAGGGACACAGAACTGCCAGATGTTAGGGGATAAAAAGACTTAGGAATTGTTGTAAGCCATGACTTAAAAACAACGGCTAATTGTAATCGGGTCGCAGCTAAGGCTTTTCGAATGCTATAGGCACTTCGAAGGGCTTTCAAACGATTAAACAAGGGTATGTTCCAAGTGCTCTATGCAACATTCGTCAGAAAGATTTAGATTTCAGATTTATTGGTTGAGGATAGAAGGCTTCGAGACTATGTTAATCCTTTTCTATTAAATTTCTGTGCTTGTCCAAACCCTTCTTGAACGAATCAGCTGAGGTTGCAGACACCACTTCTTCTGGAAGTCGGTTCCAAGAGTTTATGACTCGGTGTGAGAACCAGTACTCAACAGCAATATGATTTCTTCTTGGCTTTTGAACTCTCCTACTATGTCCTCTAAGGTGTTCCTACCTGGTGGGAAGGAAAAGAGATAATAGGTCAGGTCCGTAGTTACTATTTAAAATTTTAAACATTGTGATTAAATCTCCTCTCTGCCTACGGTATGACAAGGAGAAGGGATTTAAACTATCTAATCTTTCCTCGTATGATAAGTTAGTCATGCCCTGAATCATACGTGTTGCCTTCCTTTGAACCCTTTCTAGAATAAGTGAGTCCCCTTTTAGACAAGGGCTGGCGGCCTGGATGCAGTTTTCCAGTCTTGACCTCACCAGAGATGTATATATTGCACAATATTGCACACAAGCAGCGGGTTCATGCTTCAAAAAGGAGGCACATATCCTGCACAGAGTACAGAAAGTGGGAACGAAATCAGTTAGTGGTATCTCACAACTTCCTAATTATAAGATGATAGGGTATTTAAATCTCTTCCCATTATTATACTGAAGGAGGAGGGGCGACTTAATTTTGGCTTACCGTATATTTAAGGGTGATTTGGGGAGTGACCTTTCAAACCTTTTCTCTCCATATTCGGTACATTTATGAATTCACCACAGTAAGGTGCTTACACTGAGGTCGAATAAAATACATGTGGAATTTAGATTCTCTCACAGAGTGGTCAACGACTGGAACTCCTTACCTGATTCAGTAGCATCAACTCCATTGGTGAACGCTTTCAAAGAGAAACTGGATCTTTGCAGAGATATGTATTACAAAGATTAACATAGGCAATAAGAGCCTTCCTTCCTTATAATCTGAATCTGATTCTGTATTGGGTTGACCTTGGGACTGCGGGTCTTTCGAAGTAAGTTTGTCATCTGGAAGTTTATTTATTGAACGTATTTATTTATTTGATGCATATTAGCTATCGGTGTCCGTAATGTATATAGGATACTACAATATCTAAAACTCCTGATGAAATACCCCAGTGTATTTTAATATCTTGGGTATATACGGATACTGGCGGCTTGCATATTAATGTGTTAATTGTTGTTAAACAATTCTTTATAATGATTTTTGAGTTTATATCTTTACTCTCGAAGTGTTGCACATCAGCGCTGGTTCTATGTTCTGCAATATTGAGTGCCCTATAAACTTTGTTACTCTTTCTAAATACTGTATCAAACATACTATCTGCTCTTGGTGCTCCAATATCGAATATCTTTTTTTACGAGCTAGTGTAAACCAGTATGATTTCTTTGTGGTCGCTTCTTGGCTGTAAGGTAAAGGTTCCCAGTCTTCGGTAAACTTCTGCATAGTTCAACGTACCACTCGTATGTCGACAGACGATAGTAGCTTTGGTTGACTCCGAAAGGTTTGGACCTGGGATTAATCATATGTAGTTCGTAGTATATGGTGTGTTAAGGCCGCTTTACTACTACGAATGAAGGGCTGTTGTGTTTTTCGTTCTGAAGAATAGCATCCGTCTGGTATACCAGACACATTCTGCTCTTATATGCCTAAAAGTATACAGACTTTCCAGAAAAACAGGCTCCCATTAATGAGCTGACTTTACTTTCTGGGATAGGAAATCTTGGTCGTTAATTATTTTTTTCGATAACCCTTTTGTGATACATTTTCATCCTGTCGATTTTAAAAATATGACAACAATGCAAATCCTACTGTTGGGTTGTTTCTGTCATGATATAATGTAGCTATCTGCACCAAAAGATAAACTGACCTACATCTTGGTACTGACTGCTCGAATACATCAATGCACTGAATATCTTGAAATGGAGAATATCTCTGGATATCGTTTATATGTATGCATATGTATTACTTAAATTGATAGGGCAATGGTTCGATTTCAATTTTGGGTCGTCTATGTTGAATAATGGTCTTTTTTAAGGATTAGAAAAATTAGATTAATTTAAACACCTGATTGACACAACGCCAGATGGATGCTATAGTGTGTATGTGTGTGGGGGGGGGGTTAGAACTGACTAAATGTCATGGGTTTAATACTTCTATAACATAGATAGGTGAGGGTCACATGCCTTGTTTCCTACATCCATCCACTTCTAGTCACATGTTAGCGAACTAATGGGTGGAGGGACTTAGTGCAGGTGTCGCAGAAATAACAGTATTACACTAATCTTGCTTTTCTGATATTTAAAGGAAAACATTCTCTGTAAGTCGTATGCTTAATGTTAGCGGTCACCAGGTGAGACAAGAACCGTTATCATATTTGAAGATCAATAATTTAATAATTCCCATTGTAGCATTAAAAACACAATATTCAGCGAAGAGACTTGTTTCAACGAATTTATTATCAAACTGTACAATCATATATATATGGTTGTTTTTAAGAAATTATATCCGGTGAGGTAATTAGGTCAAAGGTATGAATACATGAAATAATAATAGTATGAAATGCAATTAAAGTATTTGTGATTTATAATCATAGTTTAATGTCAAGTGGCAAAATAATTAATGTCATATATAGAATAATACATAAGGTGTTTAGATTTTGGAAAGGGGGTACATAATTATAAGATCAGTAGACGAATATAAAATGTTACATAACATGGTGTGAAATTTGATAAGGTAGGATTCAATATTGTAAACATAAAAATATAAAAATTAATAATTTTGGGTTTAAAATGTCAAGTGGATCAAGTGAAAAAAATTCAGAGTGAGAATAGTAATAATAATAATGATAATCGTAGTAATAAGGGAAAAGTACATAGAATAACTAAATAAACAAAATAAATAAATGTCTATCCCTCTACGGCCAAGGCAGAAGTAGGGATTGTACATACTTCTTTTGTACACAAAGGTTTGTCTGGCCTAAAGTCATGAATTGCCAAAGCCTCAGCTGTCTTTAGAAGTCGGTAACGAAGAAAACGCGGGAAGTTAGCATGGTTTCTATATATGATCTTAAAATCATGGTCAGGGTTGGCAGAGTGACATAAGTCGATCAGGTTAGAACTTCGCACACACTTCCTTTCTCCCTTGTAAAACCATGCTGGAATATGTCCTCGCATCCGTGTGGAAAGCGTCCCCTGACTACGGCCAATGTACCTTGCTCCACAAAAGCAGGTGAACTGATAGATGAACATGGAGGCAGGCAGACGGGGGAGCTTATGTTTTACAGAGGTAGAGAACAGTTTGCGGCTAGTGAACGTCATATGTAATTTTGATTTAGAGAGACGATTTTTAAGCATATCTGAAACTTGATCACCTTTGAATTCCAAGTTCATGAATAAGGTTTTCTTTGGAACTGAGTCGGTGAAGTTGGTGTTGGTCAAATAAAGCGATTATTTAAATTAGGTGTTGGGAGATGATCACCACAGTCAGTTGGTTATCAGTATATTGTACAGATATTCTCAAATATATTTCTGGTTGGCGCGACTTTCCCTCTTAAATACTAAAACCACCTGCTAATATAATTACATATGAGCGCTTAGATTTTTGAGTCAGATGTGGTAGCCTCTGGTACAACTTATTCGTCACTCAATGGAGACCGCAGTCAGTAATTTTTAGGTGATGATTTAAAAAAAAGATGTCGATGAATGTCATGGTCACACTGCAGGTTTAGCACAGTGAGATGATAATGGATTGTATCTTTTCACTATAATTGAGGTGTTTTTTGTGCATAACACTGGAGACGTGAACAAACTCCAACGGATAGTTCCAAAGTCCGGCCAAATCCAATAAAGCAAGGAAGTATTACTGAATACGACAGTTGTTGGTTTTCATGAGGGAGGGAAGTTTGTTCGAGGGACAAATTGAGAAGAAATATGTGACCATTTCATCCACAACTTAAATGAAATCCAACCATCCTTTCGCAAATAGGTTCTTTGTGTGTGTTACAGTCTGCGAAGTGTGCCAGTAACCAATTATTGACACTACTGGTTATAGACTGATACTTTATTTATTATTTATTATTTTTCCTCCAGGTTCCTCAGTGGAACATAGGGCTTCAACCTAGTGGCTCGAAGTCTCTGTAGCAGTGTTTATTTCACAGGATGGGGTTGCTAGCCTCGTGCCCAACCTTTCCTCTTCACCAGCATTATTCCTGGCTTAGCGAGGTAAAGGATTGCGCCGGTGGCCGGAGATCGAACCCCGAACCATTTCCATGGTCGGCGAGCGTCCTAGCCGCTATGCCACAGACTCAGACTGATACTTTGGTGATAGTTATTTACATTATAGTGTTTCATAGAGACATACATAATAAAGGTAGATCCTTCCTAATCTTCCATACATTTTCAAACAATTGTGCCGGAATACTTGACTACAGTTTCGCCTTCATCCTCAAGAAGAATATTGTAGGCGGAGTTGTCTAGATGGAGTGACTTATAGTTCTTCAGTACATGGAACTTCTTTTCGGCACTCTAATTCTTTACGTTAATCAGTCTTAACTGCTTTGGTGCAGTAAACACTAGTTTTATGGGCTTGTTAGACTGTTTTTCAAATTACTGCTCAATATTCCAGGATTCATTAAACACAGGGGTAGAATTCGTGCACTGCGGTAGAGTATAATTCGACATGGGATAAGTTTATTATAATAAAGGTGTTTTTGTATTTCCCAATGAATGAAAAGCAAAACGATATTTCTGTTTTTACTGACTTTTCGCTATTTAATGCTGCTGCTAATAGCTTTATCATAGAAGTAATATTAAACCAGAATTTACAAAATCCACTCAGCTTATATATAACAAATTAATCATCGTTCCTCGACATGGGGGCATTTTTGCGTTGTTGTCAAATTGGCCAATTGGTAAAGATAACAAAACAAGGTGTATATTGTTGGATTTGATAAGTGTGTGAAATTATAAAAGTAGTGTGTGCTTACATAATGAAATTGCTTATCACATTCGTGTTGATTTTGTCACTTCATGGGGGAGGGAGGTGTTGTAACCAGGTGAAATTCTGTTTTAGTCCATCATTCCTATCCAGACAATTTGGGTTCCATTTGATATAAAGTGCTTCTGATATAAGACGTTCTTTGTGATTTCTGAAATGCTTTTTCTGGATTATTTCAATATTGTCAAAATCAATTTTGTGGCCTGATTCTATAGCGTGTAGACCTATGGTTGATGATTTTTCAAACCTTTCTAGTTCAACTGGATTTTTCTGTGGTTGGTCGAACAGATGCTCTGCGGTGTTCATTGCTTCTGATCACCTTGATTTCTCGCAATGTTTTTCCGATGTTTGTCGCATCACATTCCGAGCATTTTATTTTATAGACATAATTAGATAGGGATTTGGTCTTTTATATGGACAAGGTTGCTTAGCAGTGTGTCTGATGTTTTGAAGAGAACTCTGATTTCGAGTTTGTTGAGTACTCTTCTGATATCGTCTGACGTCTGCGCTCTAAGTGGAATGACAATTGTTGAGGTCCATGTTTTCGGAATACGTTTTCGACCATATTTAATATCAGTGTTGATTTTGTTGATGAACGATGATTAAGTTGTTATATATAAGCTGCGATTTTGTAAATTATGGTTTAATATTACTACTTTGATAAAGGTATTAGCAGTAGCATTAAATAGCGAAACGTCAGTAAAAACAACAATATCGTTTTGTTCTTCATTCATTTATTGGGAAATACAAAAATATCTTTATTATAATGAATATTATATACCCAATGCCCACATTTTTTCAAACTGTTAAAAGTGAACTTAGTTGGGACATATATAAATTGGATAATTTTATTTGATATAACACAAATTGATACAGTATGAATAACTGAACTATGTTCACAGTGCAATTTATTGCTCATGTATTCACACAACTTTCATCAGAAAATACATTGCACTGATTAAGGCACTCTACTCGTACTCATCCAGCCAGGTGAGGGCTTATGGCGAGTTGTCATCTGAAGTGGTGACGACTAGGGGCGCCCGTCAAGGATGCCCATTATCCCCATTCCTATTCAACTTCATCATAGACGTATTAATGGACTTAACCCTAACTCACTTCAGCGACTTAGGGATTGACTTGCTACCAGGGAAGAATCTCGTTGACTTAGAATATGCGGACGATATAGTCCTTCTAGGCGGGGACTCTGACAAAATGCAGAGTCTACTGAACACCTTGAGCTGCAATCTAAGAATGTTTGGCATGCGATTCGCCCCTGTAAAATGTAAGATGATGCTGCAGGATTGGACTTCACTGACCCCTAGATTAGAAATAGGAAGTGAAGTGGTAGAGCACGTTGACCGCTTCAATTACTTGGGAAGTACCATCAGCCCCAACGGGTTGATCGCCGACGAAATCTCAGCACGAATACAGAGGGCTAGGTTCGCATACGCCAGTTTACGCCGTCTCTGGCGTAGACGCGATATCCGACTATCGACCAAAGGGCGTGTGTACTGCTCAACAGTCCGCTCCGTCCTCCTTTATGGTTGTGAGACCTGGCCATTGAGACTGGAAGACATGAAAAGATTAGCTGTCTTCAATCATAGGTGTCTGCGTTCTATCTCCCGCGTGAAGTGGTATAATAAGGTGAGCAATATTGAGGTTAGGCGTCGAGTGCTAGGTAAGGCGGGGAAATCAATCGACGAAACGGTGAAATTATATCGACTGAGATGGTTGGGACATGTGTTACGTATGCCTAGTCATCGCCTTCCTCGACGGGCAATGTTAGCTGATATAGGGCCAGGCTGGAAAAGAGCTAGCGGCGGTCAAACGAAAACATGGCACCAGTCAATGAAATCCACATCAGTTAGTCTAAGTCACGTAGGGAGATGTAGACTTCCTGGTTGGGGTCCTCGGGACGGTAAAAACCAATGGCTGGAGACAATTGGTAATATGGCTCAAAATCGTTCTCAGTGGCTAGCGCAGATGCATCCACTCCTTGTGACTTATGATTTCCGATGAAACTGTTCGTTCTTCGTTATTACTACTCCTTTGTCTCACACCTCTGTTTACTGTCTCTATTATGCATTTCTTCTACTTTCTTCTCTTGCTTTGTGTGCTACATGGAGTGTGGCGACTTGAACTGCCGCACATATGTGCAAAGTTCTATGTCGAAAACCGACTGACCGACCGACTACTATAAGCAGTCGAGAAAAAAAAAAGACAGACAGACAGACAACTTTCATCAAGAAATGGAATCAGTCATTCTAGTTTTAGTTCAGTTCCTACGTTCCGACCTAACTAGTATATCAGAGACAGTTAGTTTATAGGAACACATTGTTAATTTATTATTGAATATATCTGTTTTTCTTTTTATGAAGAGTAGTAATTCAAAGCTATACTCAAATACTAGAAAATCTTTAATACTGCTCAGTGTATTGATCAAATCTAAAAGTTGACCACTAAGCTAATTTGGCCTTTAAATGTTAAATCCGGATTATTATTTTGTTTGTTTGTTCGCATTTACCAGCAGTATGTGTCTTCAACCCTAACAAATCTCCTAACACATCTGTCCACATTTACATCCGAAGTAATTTTTGCCAATAGGTTTCGGGTTCGAGTTCCGTTCCACCCACATCAACCTCGCCGATTGCGTAGTATCACTAGCCCTGCCACACACAATATGTGTGTAACTCATAGTCTGATATACTAAAGATATGTTCTGAGTAACTATTTTTCATTCCTTTATGTTTCCAGTGGGCTTCAAACTAGAGGCTTGAAGTTTCGGTAGTTGTGGTGTTTATTTTTACGGGATGCGGTTGTTAGCCTCATGTCCAACCTTCCGTCTTTACCAATCTTATAACTGGCTTTGCCATGTAAAGGATTGCGTCGGTGGCCGAGGATTGAACCCCGAACCATATGAGGCGTGGTTGGCGAGCACTCTACCTCTTTGCCATCGACGCACCGAGTAACTGAGTTCAAACAATTAACTGAACAGAGTTATCTCTCATTTGGCTAACTGACTGGTTCCAGCATTGAACTTTTAATAGAAGTGCAGCAGTTCGAGTTGCTCCACTCCATGTAGCACACAAAGGTAAACAGAAAGGAGAAAGAAGGGATTCCAAAAAACTATAATAAACAGAAATGGGATGGAGAGAGAACAGTAAAAGTGGAAAAAACAATAGGCTTTAATGTGT